>JADLZN010005310.1:0-456087 GCA_018155175.1 Sinocyclocheilus anophthalmus
TGTACTCATGTTAACTCTGCTCATGTATTCAGCCAGTTGCACTGTCCTTGTAAGTAACAATAATGAGACACACCTCCGGCTCAGTCTGCCCTGATGAGGAAGATGAGGACAAAAGACGACGAAGAGTCCTCCTCATAGACTGTAGGGCACCTGTTACATAAATAACACTGGTTCACTATTTAATTGTGACTATTTAAAAGACTTATTTAAGTCTATTAAGACTACTTAAGTCTTGATATCACAAACCTCTTCTGGTAAACATTTACGTAGCTGGTAGAAATGAGCTTGAATTCTAACACAAGGTCTGTATGTTGAATTGTTGAATTGATGTAGAGTTGGATACTGATGAGCAAGAACATTTGAGAACTTGTTGCCAGGTAACAATAAACAAACTCACCAGATGTGGTGTGATTTGTGGAGACGTCTGTGGTTTTGGTGGACCCCAGTGGGCCGTTACAATCTTCAGAGACTGTGTTACCCTGTAATCATTTTAGTTACAGCACAAGATTAGTACACTCCAATTTTTGATTTTCAGAAAAGAACATTTATTTGGCATAAAGCTCTGCTTACTGATGTAAGATCAGAGAACTTAACATCCACCTCTGAGCAAAAACAAACAGAGAACAAAGACGTTCTCTTAGGGGGTTTTCTGGGAACAACAGTGTGTGAGCACACTTTTGGAGCTCCTCTCACCTTGTCTCCATTCTCCTCTCCAACCTCCTCATCCACAAATGCGAAGGACTCCCAGTTGACCTGTGACCCCGGGCTGGACACACCCTCACCTCGGATATAAACCCGCCTCTCGGCTGAGAGCCACCAATCCAAGGCGGCCTGAAGTTCACATCTCTCAATGGAGCCCAATAGAATCATTGACTCTGGGGAAATAATTGACTTTTTTTTTTTAATCAATTTCACATTTTTTCCAAAAGGAATCATCACACCTACACATATTACGCAATACTGTTGAAAAGACCAGCTTAGTTGGTCATCATCAGCATAACTAGCTTTTGAACCAGCTTTAACCAGCAAGACATGCCTGGTCAACCAGCTTCATCAGAAAGACCATACTGGTAGACTAGTTAACCAAATTAATTTTGCTGATGAACAGCGTGGCTATGGTGCCGTTTCTGCCTCAGAGGATAAAAGTCATTGTAAATGTATATCTCATAATTGCAAACTGTAATTGCAATTTTATTTCTCACAGTGTGACTTTGGTAACACTTTAGATTAGGGAACACTATTCACTGTTAACTAGTTGCTTATTAGCATTCATATCACTAGCATATTGAATTTTTATTAGTACTTATAAAACACATATTAACACATGACCATATTCTAGATCCCTTACTCTCTACCCAATACCTAAACATAACTACTATAACAACTACTGTAACTTACTATGAATAAGCAGTAATTAGGAGTTTATTCAGGGAAACTTAGTTAATAGTGAATGTGTTCTCTAAACTAAAGTGTTATTGTGACATTACATCTAACAATTGCGACTGTTTCTCATAATTACTTCACGTAATAGCAACTTTATATATCACAATGTGACTTTATTAACTCACAATTGAGAGTTTCTCACAATTGTGATTTTTTTTCCCTCTCATTTGCAACTTTATTTCTGATAATGTCACTATTTGTTATTTTTAACCATCTCACACGTATGACTTAAAGGGGTCATATGATGCTATTAAAATTTTTCCTTTCTCTTTGGATGTTACCAGCGATGTGCATAGATAAGATCCCTAAAGTTGCAAAGACTAAAGTCTCAAAACCAAAGAGATATTCTTTATAAAAGTTAAGACTCGTCCACCGCCCAAATGTTCACGCAAAGAAAGAAAGCAGACTTTTATTCTCACTGTAGTATTGTTGCCCGCCGCCGCCATGTCGTGGAGATGCTGCGTGTTTTGTTGTGAAAGCGAAACTACTTAGTTTGGTCTTCCAAAAGAGGACACAACTAGAAATCAGTGGTTAAATTGTATTTACAACACTGTTCCAGAACAGGGTAATCTATATATTGTGTGTGTGCCCAATATAATCTGCAATATGAAGGCAAAATGGTTTGTTCACCCAACACAGACCTTTGGAGTCGACAAGCGGGATGGTTTTGAGAGATGTGGACTCCAGGAGAGCTTTCAGCTCTCTGTTAGTGGACTGAGGTGACAGAAACTTTATTTTCTTCACCATGATGTCCTCCACAAAGATATTATATTTACTGCCATGCAGAGAAAGAGAGAGACAGATATTTTGTCAAAAGACAGTTTCTGTGAATTGTTTCATTTTCCTTCTGTGGGACAGAACCATCAAATAAACCTCTAAAGAAGTTATATTGTTTGAAGGGAAAAGAGGTCAAAGATACTATCATATATTCAGATCCAATATCATGTCTAAAAATTCACCAGTCTCTAGAGATCTGGTAGTGGTACCTGATGTGGCCAATGCTGAGCTCTGGAAGATAGGGCAGCTTTTTGACCTGAATAATGGAGTCATAAAGAGAAGGCTGTAGACCCTGTGCCACCATGTTGGCGAGAATCACGGCCACCATCATGGGCAGGATGTGTGAGATTTGACCCGTCAGTTCAAAACAGATGACTGCTGTTGAAACTGTGTGTGTGACGGCTCCTGTCATGGCTGCTGCCCCTACACACACAGGGAGAAGCAGGGGGTCAGACGCAGAAAATTTGAAAGGGGAAGCATATGAGAAGTATAAATCTGCTACTTTAAGAGTAAAACTGGATTTTAGGGGTGTGAAGGATTGGCTGGAAAGGCGAATTTTTGCAGACCTATCACTGCGTAGCCTCCAGGCAGGATTTGGTACACAATCCCATCAAACAGAATTCCGTTCGGAAACAGAGTGGCCATGATCTCACCCACCAAGCGGCCGAATGCTGCTCCTGCTTGTTGAAACACATTCATATTATCTCACTCACATTACAATTAAATTTAATATATGAATCTCATTATGCAATTTTTTTACCCTGCAAAGTCTACGGTATCATATTTGCTATGCAAATTTCTAATCTAAGGCCTGTAAATTATTAACGGGATCAAAACTTTGCTGAAAAACCTGTTGCTTCTGTCATCTGCTTGATAGTTTTTACTGTTTAGCACCTTTTTGTCCTATATCCGTTTAGACTAGCTAATTAAATATGTCCACATTGTCACTCTTTTTGATGTGATTTTACAAATTTTAATGAGTAATCATGCACACCTTTATATGTTTAGTATATTTGCAAGAAAAACACGTACTGGACTAAAGCTACGTGTATTTCCATACATCATTTTTAATAAAATCATTTTAAAATGCGATATCGAATATGATACATCTGCTTTCGAGATGTTATTTTTACATATCTCCTCATCATTTTGATGTACTGACTTATATGTTTTGCACTCCCCAAAAAGAGAAAAGAAAAAAAAAGGAAGAAAAAACCGCCCCAATAAAAAAACCCAGAGCTTTAATCTAAAACTATTTTAAAATGCATGCTTACGAACCTACTGCTATTATTGGGAGATATAGAGTGACATCTGATATTTATATGCATTTTAAATAAGCAGTCTGCTATTCTGTTATAAACATCTGATTTACATTACAATTTACCAGAATTGCATCTTACTTTGGCCAAATAAATATCAGCAATTGAACTAAAGTGCATATTTTTGCTCTATTTTGGTCCTCTGAATAAAATTGAGGTGTTTTTTCCATAAGCATGATCCCCAATCTACGTTCATGATCTCCAGCTGGAGTGCCCATGAGCTCCTCTAGAGGGCACTCCATCCTGTACCTTGCCATTCACTCAGGACTCCATTTCCCATAATCCTTTGCCCAGACTCATCAGCACTCATTACCAGTTCACAGCTGCCTCTTATTAGTAAGACTATAAGAATAGCACACACACGCTCTCTCTTCGCTGGTGATTGAATGTTGATTAGCTCTTCCATGTTTCCTAGTTGCCTTCGTGTTTTGATCCCTGGACTGTTTCCTTGTTTATGATTGTTTGCTGCCTGCCCTGACCTTCACCTGACTTGTGGATTGCTCTTTTGTCTTTGCCCTGGATGTGTTTGTTTGTTGGTGTTTGACCCTGCCTGTTCTGACTACACTCTATGGAATAAAGCCCGCACGTCGATCCCCACTTTGTTGCCACGCCTCCCTTCATTACACTACTATATCAAGCTACGTATATGAGATGAAAGTATAAAAATATGTACTTTTTTAGATTGAAAAAAAATTATAATTTAACTGTTCCATTTAAATTTATATATATATATATGCATTTTTTTTTACTATTATTTTACAAGTCAGGCTTCACAATATTAATATTATACTAGCCATACCCACTACATTTTTTTTAAATATAATGTTTTATTTAAGTTACATAAGGACTTATAAACACTGAGATATAAACAAAATGATACTTCCAATATAGTAAGCAAAATTAATTGCTAGGTCTCAGAATGTTACATGATAAGCTAATAAAATAGAATGACTGACCCAATATAAAAACAGGCATGAATGCTCCAGAAGGGACCGGCATTGTAGTAGAAACCGCAGACATCCAGAACTATAAATGCACGGAAGTCAAAAAGGAAATGAGCATTTACACAGCATACAAGATGGAATTTGGTTACAGAAATATTTCTTCAACAAATGAGCACCTTCATGACGAAGAAGAGGAGAAGGATGACGAAGACGCTGACTTGTGGGTGGAGCCAGGCAGCAGAGCGACCCAATCCAGGTGGAGCTGGTGAACCCCAGATCTTTGTCCACGTGAAGTTATCAAACAGTGAATTAATGCACTCTCTGGGCATCAGCTGCGTGACAAAAGAGAAACAGAGACTCCACATATAAAAGACTTCCAAAAGACTCATTCCTAGCATTCATAGCAGTGAAGGGAAACAACAGCTGCCTGGTGAGTCTCAAGCAGCTTTTAATGACAGTGTTATGGTTCAATAAACTAGCTAATCTAGGCTAAATTTTGTTACAATGAAGTAGACATATTCAGAAGGTGAAATCCCTTTCTCTTATGGAATGGTGTTGGAACTGGTACGTAGGTAATCTCACAAATTAAAGGTGAAATGTTTACACAAAAAATGAAAACCAATCTCTGGAAATATCAGTAATATGATAAAAATGCATATCAGATTAATAAAAACCAAATAATTCAGTGCATGTTCAAAGGCTGTTTTTAAAATTTGGTTCTTGCAAACAAAAGAAAAGGCTTCTGAACTGGTTAAGTTTCAGTAACACTGCTCTATGGACATCTGCTTAAAATGTATGTGTGCAGTATATCCAAGCAAATACACACCTCTCCAGCCATGAACTGGCCGAAGCCCGGAGGAAATGTGAAGGAGGCTATAATTAGTGTCACTGCACCAGGGTAAATCAACCGGCTACAACAAACAAACCCACACAGATATAATTACTACTGTAATAGTGTATGATCATAATATTTTTATGTTAAAAAAATTAAAGACAGTTAAACACTGTCAATGTCATATGCAATACAAGAGAAATAATAGAACAATAAATTAATTTTAAAGTTAAAACTGGTTTGTAAAATGAGTTTGTGTAAATGGTGACTTGCTGTTTTGTGAGGAATCGTGTAAGCGCCGTGGGTCTCCTCATGATCAGAACAACTTGTCTGTTCAGATAGACAAAGAACGCCCCTAGAAACCCACATGAGATCCTACAGACACAAACACATTTAGAAACATCACCTAGAGATCAAAAATTGTGACATCTATTTGAAGATACATTATATTCAACAATAATTTTATATGCACATATACATAATTAATAACTACACATACTGTACATGCATATACATAGACACACACTAACCCACACACCCGATTATTGCAAAAGCTGGCAGTTCCTGAAGGTCAAAGGGAAAATCCATACGAAAGTTTGTACGAAACAGTGCTGTTATAGTAACTGTGGAAAAAAACAAACATGTTTTAGTCATATTTAAGCAAAATCACTGTTGTTCTGAATATCAGTGCTGATATTTACAACTATAAAAAGTATGCGTGTGTAATATTGCGTTTATACAACAGTTCAATAAACATTGTTAATATTAAGTAGATGCAATACTGACACTTTGCCTATTTTTTCCTCCAATTAAATAGTTACACATGAAGATAAAGCATGATGAAATGATTGCGTGACTTCAAGCCAATAATGATGTCTGTTTACTGAAACACAATTATATGGAAAGAAATAGTAGAGTGAATAATTTAGTGACATCTACTGCTGTAACAATATAACCTGCAAAATAAGTCCCTGAAAAATCCTGACCACCGAAAGTCTGTCTGAAACATGCAAACGCACAAGCAGACTGACAGAAACTGTAAAAGGTCTCAGTGCTGTTGGACTGTATATCAGCACTTTTGGAACATTGCTTGGCTGATCAAAACTGAGGGCTGGAAATAAATGTTGTAGAATGTATTTCATTTATAGAGCTCAGTAAGCAGTGGACAGCTTGACATGTAGCATGAAATTAATTTACTATTAATTTATCATATCTGCTTGTGTGTGTGCGTCTCACCAGAATCTTTGTTCCACACTGACAGTACTCGGAATATGAAGGCACTGAATGTGGCAGCGAAATATCCTCTCCAGTAATTCCTCACTGCAAAATATGTTGACGTGACCTCAATACTGAACAACACACCTGAGAGATAGAGAGAGCAAGAGTAAAAATAGATAAAAAAGAAAGTTAAATAACAGCAGAGAAAGCAATTTAGAGAGAGAACATGAGAGTGCAAGAGAGGCGAATAGTAATAACAAAAACAAATAATAATAATAATAGTTGAAAATAATTATCAATTGTTAAATAATATGATTAATAATAAAAACATTTAAAATACTGCAAAACTAATGACTGTTTTCAAACAGGTTCCCCAAACCTTCCACCATTGCCTTGGTCAATCAAACAGTTAGACCCTCCCAAAAGCACTGATATTGGTTGAGAGTGTTGCTTGTGCCAGGCTGGTCAGTAATGCACAAACAACCCCCAAAAATTAATAGAATGCCCTACATTGGGTTCCATAGTAAAGTCCCCTTACATTTTCTCCTATGTTAATTGGGTAGCCTTAGTATAACTTTAATCTCACTATTAAACTACTTCTTATTAGCATGCATATTCATAAATATTGGCTGTTATAGTACTTACCAGCACATATTCTGCCCACCCTATTCTATATCCTAATCCTACCCCATACCCTAATTTAACAACTACCTTTAACTATTATTAAGCAGCAAATTAGGGGTTTATTGAGGCAAAAGTCATCGTTAACGGTTTGTTAATGGGCGAGAATTGGACCTTAAAGGGGTCCATATGATTCGATTTCAAATTTTCCTTTCTCTTTGTGTTACAAGCTGATTGTGCATAGATAGATCCCTGAAGTTGCAAAGACCAAAGTCTCAAAACCAAAGAGATATTCTTTATCAGTTAAGACTCGCCACGCCCCCCTAAACGGCTCGTTCTAACACGCCCCAACATATCTACCTCACTATGTGACATATAGCATAATGCCGCCCAAAGGTTCATGCAAAGAAAGAAGCGTGGTTTCAGTAACCGCAGTTAGTGTTGAAGCTGCATGTCAGGGAGACGCTGTGTGTTTTTAGGCAAAAGCACTTTATTTGGCCTTCCTGAAGTAGATGCATTTAGGAATCTTTAGATCACTTACAACAGAACGCACTGCATTTTATGGACGACCGTTTCGTGAACCTAGGAGAGGAGGTCATTTTGACTTTGCTATGACAGTCTGGCGCTTCTTAATCAGCTACTGTTTTGTTATTAGTTAAGTATTTGCTATTGACTGTTCAAATTCTGAGTTTTGCGCATCGTGTGTTTGTGTGTGGTGTAGAGCGAGATGATAGAGCTAGAGAGAGAGAGAGAGCGCACGAAGTGAGCGAGAGAGGGGGTGGGGGTGGGGGTCACATCACAGAGTCGCTGTCTTAACCATGGCTTGTGTACTGCAAACAAATACCAGCTTCATCACTGTGTCTGTCGACTCTGTTCCCCTTTCGGGCTTGAACTGATGGTAAAACCTGACATCATTTACTGTTTTACATTTATTTTGAAAGATGAAGCACGCGATTATGGTAAGGGGCGTTACATTCCGATGAGTGCTTGCGGTGTTCGTCCAATCACAATGCACTGGGTCAGCTGCCAATCAGAGCAGACTGCGCTTGTCAAAAAAAGGGCTTTGTAGAAAACGAAGTGTTTGAGAAAGGCGGGGCATAGAGGACCTACAATAAATGTACAGTATTTGAAAAATAATGTGTTTTTTGAACATTAAAGCATGTCAACATATTCTGTTACGCCAAATACACAAAATGATGATCTTTAAAAGCATCATATGACCCCTTTAAAATAAGTGATCTAATTTTAAAAGTTTAAGTGCAAGACCCACTGTAATTATGAAAGGTCATTAATACTTGTGTTGAAGCTATCAGTCCGCACTATTTCAACTTATTTCTTAGATAACTGTTTAATGCAAGCGGCAACCTCCCGCTCTCTCTCGTGAAGCCAACAAGGAAGTGACTTAAACTGTAATTCGTCAACTGGCCGCTGGAGGCTGGCTGCAAAAGGGAGTCAATCCCATAGACTCCCCATGTTAAAATGCCCAACTTTACAGTAGAAAAAAACATGTTTACAGCCTGGTTCAAAAAATGATTTTGGTCTATATAGCTGCCCATTTGCCCTTCATGACAACTGTGAGGGGGGTGAATTTTTTTTTATAACTCATCCGTTGAAATTATATTAAGCATTAAAGTTCTGCATAATTAAGGGCGTGGCCACTTGAGTGACAGGTGGATTGCTGCTGCTGACACTGCCGTCGAGCTCGGTGGGCGTGGCTTCAGCAATCAGCTTTCGCCTTTTTGTCCATTTTCGATTATCTGGGAGTGACATGCTGCCAAGATGGCGACGGCCCGCTCCGCCCACTTTGAGCTTCAAAAACGCTCTTCAGAAAACTACGGGTGGCGTCTACGTCCATGTTTTTATACAGTCTTTGGTTTAATGGTGTTATTCCTGGTGAAAAACAACACTGCCCATGATTCTGTAGAGAAATCCGACAAGCAAATATAAAACAAAAAAAAACACTCCTGGAACCAAGGCTGCCAAAAAAGTGCACACTAAAAGAGTGATAACATTGTCTAAGGAATAATTGATGACAGGCCGTTGAATTATTAGAAAATAATGCACAAGGTGGTAATGCGGCCTCAGGGTTTGCATTATTTTCTAATAATTCAATGGACCGGAATCATTATGCATATACTATGGTTACCACACCTCAAAGATTGTTCAGGTATTAAAGACATTCATAAGGTTTTTGTCCTTAAAACGCTCTTGTGAGTAGGATTAATTTCTTACGCATCTCATCCAACACGTCCGTTGCTAATTACAAAAAGTCATTTTAGATCTAGTAAGGAGGTTTGAGACGTTGATAGCAGACTAATGCAGTTAATAATGAAGTTATTAGACAGACAGAGAGAGAAAGAGAGAGATTAAGCGTGCGTGAATCACCTGAGTCTGTGCGTCTCTCAACAGTGTTCGCAGTAGCGTCTCTACTTGTGGTGATAACTGTGAAGATTTGGAGAGAGGTTGTTACTTTGTTTTGTGCAAGTAAACTCACAACATGAGATTTAAGCCAACCGTTTATAATTACTTTTGGAGCAGTAGGGAGGAGGATGCCGTTTCTTTTAAGGTCCATGTTTTCTCCTGTTTTTGGCTAGAAAGGGAGTCAGGTAAGACTTTTGTTGTTTGTTTTGAATTTTGATTTGAGAGATTAGAAAGTACCCCTTGTTTGTAAATTAGACCTGTATGTTTGTTGTTTTGGCCTGGTCCCCTCTCGAAGCTTTATTTGCTCCGTGCTTAGTACTTTTTTTGAACTTGTTAAATAAACCAATTTTCTAGACCGTTACGAAAGTCTGTGTGATTTTCTGTGGAGTGCTGGGACAGGAGAGAAGACCTCCAGGTTGCAGGTAGAAAAGCGGTTTCTTTTCTTCTGGCTTCATTTGCAAATTTCCTTGTTTCGGCCACCCCTGACCCTAGACAGGGGAGGTATGTAACAATTGGGGGCTCGTCCATTTTTAATTGCGCGAATTGGAACGTCAATTTTTTTTTCATGTTTTTCATTACGAACACCAATATTTTGTTGTTGGATGGGTAGGTAAGGTTTGTTTGGCTGCTTTAAACTTTGGTGGGTGAGGAGGTCTTATATTATTGAAAATATGGATTTTGATTTGATTAAGTTCACACTGTCTCCTTCTGTGGAGGAATTCAACTGTTGTCGAAAAAAAGATCTGCTTTTAATAGCTGACTTTTATAATATGACAGTTTCTAGAGCCACACGTAAACAAGCGATAAAAGAGGAGTTGTATAGCAGGTTAGTAGAGGCAGGTATTTTCCCAGAACAAACACTAGAGGAGGGGGATGAAGCTGACATTGGAACAGAAGATGACTCGAGCTCAGTAGCTAGCAGTAAAAATGCAGCTTCTGTAGATCCTGGGGTAGCTCTGAAATTAAAAGAGCTTGATCTCGCATTAAGAAAGCAGGAGCATGAGACACAGCTGCTTCGGCTGAGAGCTCTTGAAATACAGGCAGATCGTGACATTAAGTTGCGTAAGCTTGAGTTAGAAGTGCAAACTCTGCGTAATCGCCTGACTCCTATACCTCGTTCTAGGCCGCCTTTCTCTAGTGATAGCATTGCGTCTAAATCTGAATTTGATGTTAGCAAATATGTCAGATTAGTACCACCTTTTCGCGAATCAGAGGTAGACTCTTATTTTGTTGCTTTCGAGCGTGTAGCCGCAAAGTTGAATTGGCCGGAAGACATGTGGGCTTTACTGTTGCAGTGTAACCTCATTGGCAAAGCACAAGAGGTATGTGCTGCTTTGCCAATCGTGGAGTCGTTGGACTATGACACTGTGAAAGCGGCTGTGTTGAGAGCATACAAGTTGGTGCCGGAGGCATATCGACAAAAGTTCAGGGCGTGTTTAAAGCAAGCCAAACAAACTTATGTTGAGTTTGCAAGAGAGAAAAAAATACTTTTTGAAAAGTGGTGTATTGCTTTGCCCTCGTTCCAATCATCCGCTTAAACCTTAGTAAGGTTACAACATTCGAGGAATTGCACAGAATGGTTCTACTTACGATTGTAAACTTGAGTGTGTATCGGGAGAAAACGTTGTCGTTCATTTAAACGAACAAAAAGTGTCAAAGCTTTCTGATGCGGCGGTGCTTGCCGATGAATTTGCACTTACTCACCGAACTGTCTTTTTCTCTGCGCGTCAATCTAAAACTTCCCTGGCTACAGAGTCTAAAGTGCAAGATGCACTTAGAGTGAATGTCAGCAAGACTAGTAGTGGAGGGAAGTCGCTCTCAAAGAGCACAGAAAGAAGGAGGGTTTGCTTTTACTGTCTCGATCCTGACCATATGATCGTGGATTGTAAGGCGTGGAAGCAGAAGGCTACAAATGCAAAACCTAAAAGTGTTGCGTTTGTACAATCAGTTCCTGAGTTGTTGGCTGCTGACATATCGTCCTATGGTCCCTTTCTTCTGACAGGTTATGTGTCGCTAGCTGGTGACTCTGCAGATAAGTGTGTGCAGGTGCTGAGAGATACTGGGTCGGCTCAATCCTTCGTGCTTGAGGATGTTTTGCCCTTCTCTGATGCATCATATACAGGTGCAAATGTCCTTGTGCGTGGTATCGAGATGGGCTGCATTAGCATTCCGTTACACAACGTTGACTTAAAGTCTGACCTTGTTACGGGCTTGTTTCAATTGGGTGTGTGTAAACAGTTGCCTGTAGACAATGTCGGCCTCATACTGGGAAATGACCTTGCTGGTGGTAATGTCTTTCCCAGTCCAATAGTTGTAAGCAAGCCAATAGTCTGTGATTCCCTTGATATCTCTGCGACGTATCCTTTAGCTTTTCCAGCATGTGCTGTTAGACGATCTCAGTCAAGAAGCTTTCAAGATGTTGTTGATCTCTCTGATTCTTTCCTGAGTGTAGAACCTAAACCGGTAGAGTGCAGGTTATCTGTTGAGAGTGAAATGGTCTCGGAGCATGACTCCCAACTTCCAGTTGAACTTCATTCCATAGTGGGTAGGGAACATTTGGCTGCTGCCTAGAAGTTAGACCCTACACTTGTAAACAGCATTAGTGTTGCAGTTAACAGTCGCAATCTTTTGGTGGCAAAGGTAGCATACTTTTGGGACAATGGGGTTCTGATGCGCAAGTGGCAGCCAAAATCTGCAGACGGAGGTGAGTGGCAAACAGTACATCAGATTGTTTTGCCTTCCAACTACCGTTCCCATGTTTTGAAATTGGCACACGCAAATGTTCTTGCTGGACACCTCGGTGTCACTAAAACATTTCAGCGGATCGTTAAACATTTCTACTGGCCTGGAATCAAATCTGCTGTCTCTTGTTACTGCCGGTCATGTGACATCTGCCAGCGTGCGGGTAAACCAAACCAAACCATTCCTAAAGCTCCTCTTCAGCCGAACACTATCACTTCGGCAAGAGCACCGTCTACAAGACACGCTTACACTTTGAAGTGGAACCTGTTCGTCGAGTGGTGTTCTTCTCATGGAGAAGACCCCCGGAGATGCCTGATTGCGGTCGTGCTTTCCTTTCTGCATCAAGGGCTGGAGCAAAGGCTGTCTCCCTCCACCCGAAAGTCCAGGTTGCTGCTATTGCTGCGTACCATGACCCGGTGAATGGAAAGTCCGTAGGTTAGCATGACCCATGAATCCTACCCGGCCCCTCTCTATACCCTCTTGGGACCTGTCTCTAGTGCTAAAATCACTACAGCAGGGCCCATTCGAGCCTTTGCAGACAGTCAAGCTGAAGTTTCTGTAAAGGAAAACTCTACTCCTGCCTGCACTGGCCTCCATCAAGAGGGTAGAGGACATGCACGCATTTTCGGTCGACGATTCGTGCCTAGAGTTTGGGCCGGCTACGTGCCCAAGGTTCCCACTACACCCTTCAAAGACCAAGTGGTGAACCTGCAAGCGCTGCCCCTGGAGGAGGCAGACCCAGCCTTAGCTTTGCTCTGTCACGGTATATGAGTATGTAGGTGCTACGTAGAACGGACACAAAGCTCAGGACCTCAGACCAGCTCTTTGTCTGTTACGGAGACTAGCAGAAGGGGAATGCCGTCTCTAAGCAGAGGATGGCCCACTGGATTGTGGATGCCATCACCCTGGCTTATCAGGCACAGGTGTGCCCTGCCCGTTCAGGTTGCGACGCTAAAGAAGAACCGTAACTAGAAAGTGTGCATTCTGGGATTGGCTCGTGGCGCCTCGCTGACAGATATTTGTATGACTGCAGGCTGGGCGACCCCCAACACGTTCGCTAGATTCTATAGCCTCCGTCTGGAGCAGGCATCCTCCTGTGTTTCTCACCTCAAACGGGTAGAGTGGCGGCAGGAGGCCGGTTAGAGTGTCGGCTTGCTTAAAAATGCTCAGAGTGTCCTACAGTAGCTATGTGGAAATCCTCGTCCACACTCGGCAGCAGAGCGGGACCGTCGGCGAGGGCTTCCCGATTGAATCCCTGGGAACCGTGAAGGCTGGGTTCCCTGATTGAGAACTAAGGCGGTTCGCGTATGTGAAAACGGTATAGCATAGATGCTGGGTTTCGCACCAGGTAGACTTGCCTTTCCAAGAGGGGTTACAATCACCTCCCTTTCTCTAACACTCTAAAAAGGATGCTATATGTGTATTCTGCTCCGAACCATCCTTTAGGGAAGGAAAATGGATGGGGCTTCCGCAGGTTCCCGCTTTCAAGGTGGAGAGCGGGTCGTTTTTCCAGTTTGACCCGTCTCACAGTAGGTCGTGCTTTGAAAAATGGTGGTGGAACTAATTGTCCGGAGCCCCGGCCTACCCAGTAGGGGCGCAGGCGGCTCGCCACAGGGCATGGAAGGGGCAGCACCATGGCGCTTGGTAGGGGATCCCAATCGGCGGTCACAACGTGACTAATACGTATTTTTGCTGTATTAATGATGCACAAATATTGGAAGAAAAGAACATTTTAAATATGATTTGGGGTTATATGAATGTGTTTCTGCGGGGTAGTTTTCGACTGTCTTCAGAAATGTTTAGATGGTATTTTCTTTTCATCTCGTTTCTGTATAGTTCACATTAAAGCAATGTTTCAGCGCAGCTGTAGTGTCTGCGTAGAATCATGCATGATCTTTGGGGTGTTTATGGCTTAAGAGACCCTTTTAGCCTTTTGACATTTGCATATAAATTACAGTTCTGGTCAGAGACTTTACTTTTAATGGGGGTTTAAATTGCCAGATGGTTCCTCGCCGTCAAGGAGATTCTAACCAGCCCCCACTATCATCTCCCCCATCTGACTTCAAACACCGTCCAAAGAGCTGTAAATGGCCAGCACGCGGCCTGACCCGACCCCACGCCCCAAACTACACACCACACACACACACACAAAACACCACACAAAGACATTTCTTCTATTAGACTAAATTAATCAGCAGTTATAATTGAATCTGGTATATGCATGCGTTGTTTGTATGTTTCCCTATTGTATTAGCCTAGTTACAACTTTTTATTTGTATTAGTTAGACTCTCAATGCTTATATTCAGGTATATGAGTGTATCTCTGCTTTAAGATCTTCTAGATGTTTTGTTCTTGGTATCAAAATGATCAGCTCTTTATTCCTCAAACAATTATCTACACTATGTGATCGTGAAATGCATAATATTATTTGTACTATATTTTGGGTAAAACTACACCAGTCCTCCACACCAGCCATAAACATGCAAATAGACCATAAGGGGAGACAAAGAAAACTTCTCCCGCTCAAAAATTCAAGCCTGGTATTGACCAGTCCACACAGAATAAGAACCCTCAAAAGCGATTAGCCCGAAATAATCTTTGCTCAGAAACCCTTCTTCGTTTGAGACAACACCTTTCCAAGACCCTCAAGATCTTCCTCTTGAGTTTTATTTTCCGGCAGTTTTTATCTTCAAGTAACTTTAGTCGCTGTGGACTTTTCCTTCGTCAGAAGAACCAGAAGTAAAAACTTCCAGCTGACTCCACACAAACTCATCAAAAGACCTCCGTTGTCTACCGCATCAGGACTCTCGTTCAGCAATCGAAACCAATGCAAGTAACCGCTTAAAACTATTTAGATGCGTATTTAAGATTCAGCCCCTTTTTAAGGTGATTTTTGATTCTTTGATGATTTTCAAAGGTTGTGGTTAAGTGATGTGAAATACTGCTATTATTTTTCTATTCTCTCTCTTTTCCTTACGTTGTTTCATTCTGTGTATATATGTTTAAGTTAGTTATATGTTAGATATAGTTTAATTTATTAAATCCCTTATATTCACAACTGATTGTCTCTGTTTGCTGCTCACAATTCGAAGTCAATGAATGTGTGAACCCTTGCTACATATGCTAAATTACAGCTAGCACTGCATAAAAGAAGGACAGTTATTCTTCCTTGGCCAGGAAAATAATACTTCCTTGAATTGATAAATGATTATATAGTCTGCTCGGTGGACGGACAGATCAAATAATTGTAATATTGATTCTGCTACGGTTAATTCTAAGATCTAATCTAAGAACGATTTATGAGGTCATCATAACCAGGTTTAGTATTTTTTTTGTCAATAAATATTCCTTTTAGAGTAATAAAAAAAAAACCTACCCACAAGCGCGCTGTGTTACCCTGCGGTTAAACAAGAAACACTGTAGATGCCTATCATAAGTGCCTCCTGACGGTCAGATAGATGTGATCTGCAATCTCAATTCAGACTGTTCTGCTGTCTTGTTTCTTCAGACATGAGTCCACATCTTTTATTCAATAATATGGTGAAGATATAAGATTGTACAAGCTTATTAAATCAGACCATTCGGTTTTGCTTCAAATTGGGTTATTATTAAATGACAAAATTATGTACATGAAATTATATAACTAAATGATATGCATATGAATTATATAACTAAAATTACATACTGGTTATTAAAGAGTTAGGTGAAAAAAGTTGGCATTCTTTAGTTTTTTCTTTTTAGTAGTATCACAGGCAGCAGTAGCATAGCAGCAAATCAGCCATCCAACATCAAAAGCGCAGAACCGCACAATTCAGCAAACATTTCAGAAAGAAACAAATAAAAGAAAAATAAACAAATTCTACTGTTTCTAATATTCTGTATGTTGCTCAAAAATAAAATAAATTGTGTTTAATCTTTTTTTTTTTACCCAGTCATTTGAAAGAACACATTTTACAGCTTTAACAACAATACTGTGATACCATGAAACCGTGATATTTTTGCTTAAGGTTATACCATTACACGGTTAAAATCTCAACGCATGCCAATAGGTCCCTCTATTATGAACAGGTACGCTGTAAATTTGGTTTGCACCTGCTGTCTTATTATACTCACGCTGTGATCAGCGGCAGCTGGATGCAATAATTGCATGCCAATGTGCATTGGCTCGTTTAGTTTAAATTCGAAGTAGATTGGTCTATCGAAGCGATATACCAGTTCGTCGGTCACAAGGTGACGTCTCCGTTCCCTACTTCAGGGAACGAGGGTTACCATACGTAACCAAGACGTTACATATGTAACTGTGGTTCTGTGAATTCCGGATGACAGCCAGAGGCGGTGCTAAGTACTAGTGGATAATCGCTGCACCAGCTAAATAGGTAGAAAAAGAAATACCAACAGAGTCACGTACACAGCAGCTCGATGCCCAGCCTCGGAATGCTTTCTTGCTCATTCTGAATCGCAAGGAACTTTGGCGTTCGTCCAGAATTCACAGAACCACAGTTACATACATAGCTAGCATTCGGTTTCATTCCTCTTGATTGCCAGAGGCGGTGCTAAGTACTAGTGGATGACACATACCAACAGAGTCATGAGGAATGCCACCCACCTGCAAACATCAAGGATGCTCCAGAAGGACTGGATAACTCACATCATGGGAAGCAGACACGTTGACCTTGTAGAATAGTTCAAAGGTACATGGAGAGGACCAGGTAGCAGCTGCACAGACCTCCGCAAAGGAAACTTCCTGAAAAGTGGTCCAAGATGACGAGACAGCCCTAGTAGAGTGACAAGTAACACCCACTGGTAAAGGCAGGTTAGAATAATTATATGCTAGCTTTATCACCTGGACAATCCAATGTTGATAAGTATTTGCTTAGACAAAGGAGTGCATCACCATAACAAATAACTGATCTGTCTGTCTGAAAGAAGCTGTCGACTTAACATAGCAGTACACAGAACTGTGTACCCCCCCCCTACCCGTATTGTAGGGAGAAAAAGGATGTTGAAAAGCAGCCAGATGAATAGACTGATTCACAAATTGTGGCGACCGGACATTAGGAAGGCCGGATTAGGCTGAAGAATGACCCCAGAATCATCTGGTACCCAGCGTAAGCATGATTCACTCACTGACAGGGCATGAAGCTCAAAGACGCATTTAGCGGAAGCAACATAACATTTTAAGGTAGAAGCCACCTTGTAGTCATCTAATAGATGCTGGAAAAAAAACTTTAGGCACAGTACAAAGAACTGTGTCAAGTCCTGGATCCCCACACCAAGACGAGAAAATTCTCCAACGAACAGCATAAAGCTGTCAAGTTGAAGGAGACCTAGTGTTACCAATAGTGTTCACTACTGCTGACTCACAATCAGTTAACTGAGGAGTGGACCCTCTGGCCAAACCTAAAGCTGAAGACGAGCCGGATCTGGGTGCCCTAACATGGCCATTCAGCTGAAAAAGTGAGGTCCTGTCTGATGGAAAGCTGCCACGGTTCGCCCTGTAACAGACTTAGAAGAAGAGGAAACCATGGCCTGGCTGGCCAATGAGGTGCCACTAAAAGCACCCTGTGTTTGAACAGGAATATTTGGTGTAAGGTCTCCTATAGAAGTTGAAAAGGAGGGGAACGCGTACAACAGGCAGTTCAGCCACTCGTGAGCTAACGCATCCTGTCTCAATGGGCTGGATGCCTTGGCTCTCGCAAGCCACCAACGGCAATGCCTGGTTAGCTCCGAAGCAAACAGATCGACCTCTGCCTTGCCGAACCGTTGCCAAATCAGCTGCACTACATCTGGATGAAGTCTTCATTCGCCCGGAAGCAGTAGATCCCTGGACAGAGCATCTGCCACTTGATTGTCCTATCCTGGGAGATAAACTGGCTTTAATGAAGCAAGTCAGCCCTGAGACTAGAGATCTGCGCGGGACTATTTTTTTAGTCCTGCTCCCGCAAGGTTATATTCTGCACCCACTCGCTCCCGCTATATATTCAATTTTGTTCACCCGCTGTCCACTTAGAATAATTTTCTTCTCGACCCGGTCATTCCTGCTATATTTAGATCTTGTTTCCAGAATCTCACATTTAAATTTCTGCTACTGAAAGAAAGAGAGCTAACAAATAAAAGTGTAGTCTGCACAAAATTTTGTTATTTTATTCATCTTTTCAAGAGTCTTCAATTTATTGACTTTGACTTGAATTTATATGAATTATCTTAAGGCACAAAATTTGTTTGATATTTTATGCAACACAGTAGAAAAAAGTGTCAGAGAAAATAAAAAATACCCCAGAAAAAAAATCTGCCATTTTAAATTATAGCTAAGCAAAATATAAATAAAACGAGTTGAACGTCCTTCAAGGACATCACATCCACACTTTACTCCATTCATATTCTGCTGTCCTCACCGACAATCTGCCTGTTCTGCTTAGGGCTGTATATTTACCACCGTAAACCGTCCTCTGAGCATCACTATACACATGCTGCGCACCGACCCCGCAAATAAAACGTGTGACGCATAAAGCATGTGTGCAGTGTGTGCATACGTCCCCGAGTGGCTAGGCGGACCTGGGGTCAATTAAAGAAATAAACGCACAATCCTGTATGCTGTCTAAATGGACGGTCGTGACGGATATTGGTTGTAGACTGCCCGCTCCCATTCAAATTACACCAGAGTTACCGACCGCTACCGCGTTTTATTAGGGAATTTAATCCCACGGCGCAAAAAATCTGGTCGGGTCCCATGGTTCCCGTGGGAATGCAGACCTCTACCTGAGACCATCTGAGGATCTTGCGAGTTAGTTGTAAAGCTGCAAGAGATCTGGTGCTGTCCTGGTGATTCAAATGAAAGACTGTTGACATGTTGTCAGAATGGACAAGCACACATGGCGGCCTAACAGATTTGGTAGGAAGTGTTGTAGCGTTAGATACACCAACTTCAGTTCTAGAACAATAGTATGTTCTAAGGTCTCCTTTGTTGACCAGCAACCACCAATCCCCCACTGGTTCCATGTTGCCCTCCATCCTGTTAGTGAAGCATCAGATGAGATCACTTCTCGATGAGAAGGCGCCACCCAGCAGCACTCCAGCCCTCATAAATTTTACCCGTTTCCAGGGTTTCAGTGCTCGGACACAAGCAGAAGAATCAACTATCATGCGATGTCTCGTTGAGTCTAGCCCTAAGCTGTTGCTCCACCTCTGAAGAGGCCTGAGGTGAAGCAACCCTAAGGGAATCATGGATGTGGCGGCAGCTTACATCCCCATTAGTTGAAGATAGACACCATAAGGTATCCTTGCCTCCAGACAGAAACGAGTCAGTAACTGAAGAATGCTTTCTCTCCGAATGTGAGACAGCATGGCAGACATTGTGACAGATTATGGTCTGCTCTGAAACCAAATGACTTTTGAGTTGTTCACAATGACTTTTGAGTTGTTCACAGTAAGGCCCAGCTTCTGTATATGCTCCAGAATAATCATGGTGTCACGTAAAGCACGCACACTTGTTGGGGCACGAGAAGTCAAATCGTCTAAATAGGGCAGAATCCTCATGCCCATGAACCAAAGGGGAGAAAGGTAAAAGGGGAAAGGGGAAAAAAATGTCATAAAGACACGAGGAGCCAGAGATAGCCTGCACAGTAGGCATGCATGACAATTATTACATATTACTGTTTTTTTCCCCTCAAATAATCAGTGAACATATAAGACTTTCAAAAACATGAAAAAACAATATAACAAGGACATACATACACATCATGACAAAAAGATAAATAAAAATCATATGGCCGTTGTAAGCGTGTGTGTTTGGAAACCATTTGCTGCCAGTAAGAACAGAAAATATCCACACTCTTCAAGGACGTTTTCATTATTTGACAAATTAACAAGTGCTGAATATTTCCATGCACAATATTTCCCAACTTTGTTTGTTTTATACTGAATCAGTATGTGGATTGACTCCAGCTGAGACATAGCCTGTTCATTTACCTATAATTTAATAGAAATTTCAAACTCAAGAAAGTTTCTTTCCAGTCTGTTTTTGCACGGATTGTCTTTGGGTCTATGTGAGAGCAACATCAGAAGTGCACACCCGCACATGCGTGCAGCTTCGAGGGAATGGTGCCCATGAACTGGCGACTTAATGAGATCTCCTATCACCATTGTGAGCATTGTGGTGTTGAAAAGTGCACTTAACCCCAGGATGCTCCACAGGCGGTGTCCATGCAATTAGTGTAATGTAAGTCACTTTGGATGAAGAAGAGTCTGCTAATGATGAGTAATAAAGCAGTGGGAAGTCATGTCAAGTTTGTTTGTTGAGGACTATTTTTTTTCTCACACATTGACATGACTTCAAACTCCAAATTCCTTATAAATAATAACCATAATTTTAATTAAAAAAAAATCAAAGGGCATGATAAACTCCAGCAATTAATTGTATTGATTTTTACATACCCTAAGCCTCCGCTCGATAATGCCTAACCTTCAGGGTGTACTTAAAATAAAGGATAAAGAAAAAAATAAATAAAGATAAGTAACTGTAGAAAATCCTGTCTGAATATCTGAACTGCATGACGGAAACCATAATACTAGGAAAGAATAAGACAGAAACTAATAAAATGCAAGATTATGCAATACATAAAAAAGCAATTCTCTCAAGTTAACAACAAATAAAGGATGCTGTTGTACAGCTTGTTACATACTGCAATTTGCACCATTGTTAAAGCAATTTTGCCAGTCCTCTCCTACTGTTCTGACACAGAACAGCATACATTGTTTAGTCCAGCTGATATTCTCCAAAATGGCACCAGGGTGACACGGAGGAGACGAATTGTTGAATAAAGTCTTTTTTTTTTCTTTTGCACACAAAAAGTATTCTCTCGTAGCTTTGTAAAATTACGGTTGAACCCCTGATGTCACATGGATTATTTTACCGATCTCCTTGCTACGTCTCTGGACTTGGGAACATTATAGTTGTATTACTGTCTATTCAGGGTCAGAGATCTCTCAGATTCCATCAAAAATATCTTATTTGTGTTCCGAGGATGAACAAAGGTCTTACAAGTTTGGAACAACATAAGGGTAAGTAATTAATCCAGAATGTCATTTTTAGGTGAACTATCCCTCTAAATCTTGCTATATACATAATACAATACTATATATGAACAATATCACACATATATTCAGCATGGCTGTGATTACCTATGGCCGAATCACAGCCATGCTGATATAGAGCTATATCACATGGCTACAAGTGTGGTATTGCATTTATACAACAGTATGATGGCACAAGTGTGTAAATACATAAAAAAATAACAACAGAGTGTCTTTAAAAACCCTTTTGTGTGTGCAAACTACTTTCTTCTGCCATTGATTCAAATCTCAAGTTGACAGTTTAGCAGCTGAGCCAAGCCTCTGTTACTAATTCGAAAATGTCACTTAGAACTAGTAACAAAGGAACATTGAGTTGCTTCATTGAAATATTATTGTATTACTGTAGAGTATTATCAGAGAGATCGAATGAGTGAGTGTGATTACCTGCATCTGTTTTAGCATTAATTTTTTAGCTCAATATCATATTCAGAATAAAACATTAGTTTTAATGTCTGCTGAGGAATGCAATATCTTTCAACTGTTAAAGGGATTTCCGATGACAACGCTGGTTAATGCTGGTTAAAGGTGTTGTTGAAAGCAAAAATATGTCATTAAAATACTCTATTTTTATATAAAACATTATTTATTGAATAATAATATTTAATAAACAACAGCCATTATAAAAGTTGCCAAGCAATTCAGTCAAAAGTACAAAAGCTTAAATTAAGTTATTAAACTTTGCCCTCAGCTAAAATAATTTGTTCTGGAACAAATAATAGATCCACGAGACCAAGGACTGCCCATTGGATATACCCAAAACAAATTATATCTTGTGTTTAACAATTATAGACATCAGAGCCAGCAGCAAATCAGAAGAGGTCAAAGTAAGGCGGGTTCAGAGTGAGAACGGCCAGCTGACGTCTGGAGCTCACATCTCTAAAAGGGGAGCTAATTTTCACACAGGCAACTATCTTTTATAAACAATCACAATTTAAAGTTTAACAAACTACATTCTACCTAAAAGTCGCAGTCGTATGTAACCATGGTTCCTCGAGGGAACGAGGAAGAGCAATCGGAGGATGCCTTCGGGAAAAACCCCTTCAGCCGTGGACGGCTCTGAAACGCTTTTTCACTCCGTGTTTAATCAGACCCAATAGTATGGGCGAGGGGGGGGTGAGACGTCACGGGCGGGTGACGTAATGCCAGGAAGCTATAAAAGCACGTGCGGTGAGACCAGTGTCAGCTTCTAAGAGTGAAGCAAGCGCTGGCAGAGATGCCGAAAGTAGGGCCTGAGGACGCAGCGTCTCGTTCCCTCAGAGAACCATGGTTACATACGTAACCTAAAGACATTCCCCTTCAGGAACTCGAGCAGCGTCGAGAACGCTAGGGGAACGAGAATGCCCACGCCGCCAGATTTTCAAATCTTGCCTAGTGTGGAAGCGTGCGCAGCTAAGGCGCGAGAAGAGAGGAGCCAGGAGTGGCTTGCATGTCTAGGCCATAGAACCTGACAAAGGTTAGGGGCGTGGATCATACCGCAGCGTCGCAAATGTCCTGCATCAAGACGCCTGCCAAGAAGGCCTTAGAGGCCGCCACACCTGGAGTGAGCCTTGACCCCAAGAGGCGAAAGGAGATCAGAGGACTATAGGCAATAGAAAGGCATCTTACTATCCACGACTCAGGTTCTGTTTGTAGCGGAAGACTCTCTTATGGGACATAGCAACGAGCGTTGGTCCGCCGTATCCCAGGGCAGATCTACGTGCCAGAAGGAAGGTAGTCTTGATAGTGTGGTGGCGATCAGAGATCTCCTCGATAGGCTCAAAGAGAGGCCTACAGAGAGCTTCTAGCACCACAGCCAGGTCCAACGTGGGGACACGAGATCGCAGGCCTCAGCCTCAGCGCACCGCGGAGGAAACGTGTAACTAGGGGGTGTCTTCCCACTGACTGGCCACCAAGAGGGGCGTGGTAGGCCACAATGGCCGCCACGTAGACCTTCAGGGTGGAGTGGGTCAACCCTGCAGAGAAATGGGCCTGCAAGAACTCCAGCACTGTACCAACCGGGCAGTTAACTGGGTCGAGCTGGCAGTCTCCGCACCAAGAAGTGAAAAGTTTCCACTTCAAGGCGTACAGTTTCCTCGTTGAGGGAGCTCTGGATTGGAGGATGGTCTCAACAACCTTGGTTGAGAGACCGGAAGCTATAACTTGTGCCCCCTCGGGGGCCACACCCACAACTTCCACAGCTCCGGGCGGGGGTGGAAGATCATACCCTCCGCCTGTGAGAGGAGATCTCTCCTGACGGGAATCTCCCATGGAGCGCCGTCGAGGAGAGAAATCAGGTCCGAGAACCATACTCGGCCCGGCCAGAAGGGGGCTACTAGCAGAAGACGGACCCCGTCCCAGCGCACTCTCTCCAGAACACCCGGGAGCAGAGCAATCGGGGGAAAGGCATACAGACGAAGCCTCGGCCATGTCTGTACCATGGCATCCGGCCCCAAGGGGAGCGGGATGACTCAGAGAGAACCAGAGGGGACAGTGCAATGTCATTTGAGTCGCAAACAGGTCCACCTGGGCCTGGCCAAAAACTCTCCATATCAGCTTCACCACCCTGGGGTGAAGCTTCCATTCCCCGGGCCTCGGCCCCTGCCTCGACAGGATGTCTGCTCCCAAATTGAGATGCCCAGGAATGTAACCTGCTCTCAGTGAGAGAAGTTTGCCCTGGGACCACACAAGGATCTGGTACGCTAGTTTGTACAAACGGCGTGAGCGCAGACCTCCCTGGTGGTTGATATAAGAGACCACCGCTGTGTTGTCGGTGCGCACAACACATGGTGACCTCTTAGGTCTGGGAGAAAGTATCTTAGTGCACGAAGCACGGCCAGCATCTCCAGGCAGTTTATATGCCATGTCAGATGGCGACCACTCCACAGACCGCGGGCAGGGTGGCCACTCATGACCGCACCCCGACCGGTGAGGGATGCGTCCGTCGCTAGCATTACGCGGCGACAAGGAGCACCAAGCACCGGGCCCTGAGACAAGAACCAAAGTTTACTACGCATGTCTAAGGCACATAGGCATCGCTACGTGACCTTGATCATGCAAAGCGGGTTCCCCCTCGGGGAAAACCCATTGGTCCTGAGCCACCACTGCAAGGGACTCATGTACAGCAGGCCAAAAGGTATCACGTTGGACGCAGCTGCCATCAGACCCAGCAGTCTCTGAAACTGCTTGACAGTGAGTGGCCGGCCTTCTCTGACTCTCGAGACTGCGGTGAGGAACGACTCGATCCAAGCAGGAGACATACATGCCTGCGTCGTGGTCGAATCCCACACCACGCCCAGATAATTGGTTCTTTGTACTGGAGAAAGCACACTTTTCTTGACATTAAATCTTAACCCCAGCTCGAACTGCCATGTGCTCTGATTGAGCTAATATCAACCAATCGTCGATGTGGTTGAGTCGTGAAAGTGTGGGGTGAGGGTGCAAGGCCAAAGGAAGAACTCAGTGTTTGTAAGCTTTTTCCCCCAAAAGCAAACCTCAGGAACTTCCAATTGTGAGGAAGGATGCCCTCATGATAGGAAGAAGGACCGGCTGTAGGACCCGGACGCTCTCTCGAGAGGAGGAACACCTTCTATGGCCCCTTTCCTCAAGAGAGTGTCTACTTCTGTTCGATTACCAGAGCCAGCTCGGGGCTCACCAGGGTGGGAAAGGCCCCATTGAATTGAGGCTGAGGAGAACCGAACTGGATTCTGTGGCCTCTCACTACAGTGTGCAGGACCCACTGAGACACGTTTGGCAGTAGTTTCCACGCTGCCAAATATTCTACTAAGGGAATCAGTCTCTCGAGACAAATCTCTGGTGTATTGCGAGCAGCCAGCTCAGTGCCCTGTAACGGCAAACCGGCAGGGAACAGGGGAACAACCGAAAAGGCTGATCTTATGTCCTCCGCAGAGGTGGCGAGCCTCTTAGCCCCGCTATGTTGCCGGGTGGTGACTGAGAGTGGCGCTCGCGGGACCGGCAGGGTTGGCAGACTGATCTTCTGAGGGCACTGAGGAGAGACGGGCACGGTGTAATGCGGCGTACACCGCTCTTCCCCAAAGTGGCCTGCCCTGTGAGTTCCTGAGCCACAGCATCAGGACTGAATAGTCTACTTTTGAAAACGACGGCCCTCAGACCCACACCATCTGTTGGGAAGACTAGACCAGAGCCTGCTCGGGGCAGGACCCAATGAAGCACATATGGCAGGGGCTCCCACACCGCCAGGTGACCGCCTAAGGGAACCAGTCTCGCGAGACTGGCCTCTGGTGTGCCGAAAGCAGCTAGCTCGGTGCCCTGAAGCGGCGAACCGGCAGGGGACGACCGTACTAGCTGCTCTAGAGACCTCCGTGGAGGTCGCGAGCCGCTTAGCACTGCTATGTTTCTGGGCGGTAACTGAGAGAAGCGCTCGCTGAGGAGAGACGGGCACCGTGTAATACGGTGTACACCACTCTTCCCCAGAGGAAGCTGGCCCTCAAAAAGTCCTAGGCCATATGCGTCAGGGCGTTTACGATGAAGACTATCCAGCAAGAATGACGGTCCGCATACCCGCCTTCTGCTATAAGCCTTCGGCCTGGGAGCGCAACTGTGACTCTAGACTCTGCTGAGAATGAGAAGTGACGCCCCCAGAATGAGGACCTGGAACACGGTAGGTTGGGACTGCTCCGCCCAGCAGCCCCTGCTGACCGCCTCAACCTCCTCAAAGGAAATGTTTTTTTATTATTTTATCCCAAGTGCCCTGTATATCTAACTTCTCATAGTCAGATAAATACTTCGTTTTATTCCTCAGAATTAAATGCAGTCAGACAACCAGAGGAGATAATATGGTCTGGTGAGTAAGATTCACATCAAATGGCAGTGCGTGAGCCGCTCAGTCACACCACCCACATCAATCTCCTCAGAGAAAGATGGCCGCATCAGCAAGCTCTCACTCAGAGGGGGAAGAACCGCAGCGCGGGATTCCAAGCCCCGAGAACGAGCTCTAGATCTAGCAAACACGGGTGGAGATAGACGAGCGGTCTCAAACCCGTCCACCAGATCTGTGCGCTCATCCCGCGATCTCAGTCGCCGCCGTTGCCTCAGTGCAGCAGCGGGACCGCAAATCGCAAGATCACAGCACGGGACACACTCCTCGGATCGTACCGGCGAGAGCGGCGAGCGCTCAACAGCGGAAAAGCACAATCCGCCCCGAGAGCCGAATGCGCGAGCTACGCTTCCATTGATGGCTGCTCATTATAATAAGGCATGAATAGCTTTTAATGATGTTGTTGTAACTGATGTTTGTGCAACTGGCGAGCTCTTCGACGCCCTCCGTATCAATCTCTCGGAGAAAGGAAGCGAGCGTTGCGGCCCTCTCCCCGGGGGGGAACAGTACCACAGCGCGGGGCTCGAACCCCGATGAGGGGGGCTGGATCTGGTGGAAGGAGGGAGTAGGACGCGCCGTTTAAATTACCTCAACGGTCCATACGCGAAACCCACGAGCACAGCTGCTGCTCCGCCTCGGCGAAAGTGGGGCCGGCACTGCGAGGAACGCTAGTGAAGGCTCCATCCTCAAAGAGAGCCTTCTGAGAGTGAAGCAAGGCAGTAACAAACGCTACCGAAACGGGCCATCAGCTTCTTTTTTTCTGAGAGCTGACTCTGCGTACTTGCTCCCAAGCAGACAGCAAACAAACTGTGTATCCCCACCCGTAAAGTAACATGGGCAGGGAGGAACACACAGCCTGAACGCTGCCTGCCCTCACCTTAGTGTCTGGTTTTGTCTTGCTTTAGATTCGTGACAGACAACACTAAATAAGACTCACAAACAGATATTAGACTGACGCACACACAGAGCACTTGCTGAATGACAAAAAGTTGACGCTGGTCTCAGAGCACATGCTTTGTAGCTTCCTGGCATTACGTCACCCGCCCGTGACGTCTTGCCCATCTATTGGTCTGATTACACACGAGATTCAGAGCCGTCACGCTGAAGGGCGTTCCCGAAGCGTCCTCTGACGCAGCTCGAGTTCCTGAAGAGGAAACTTCGTTCTGTGACACAACAACATTAGTCAAATGTATTGTATTTGTAAAAGTATTTGTAAAGTTATGGTGGATTTTGGCATCCGCCATAACACTCGCTGTGAGAAATGTTGCAAGCAGTGGGATACAAATGGTGAAACTGTTTTTTTTTTTTTTTTCCCCCCTTTTTTTTCTTTTTTTTTTTTTTTTTTTTTCTTTTTTTTTTCTTCCGTGGCATAAAAAAAAGCATAAAACAGGAAATACTTTGAAAAATATATAAAAAGTTTTAAATTTACTTGTATTCAAGAGTTAACAAAAATATACTACTAGGTTTTATGTGGTTAAAACATGCATTTTTTAAAAAGTTATTAAATTGAAACTTTGCTTGGAAATGGTTTAAAAAAATTCTAAACCATATGAAATCTAAATGAACACAACGTGTACATTACAAAGAACTTGCCACCTGTGTTTTAAATTAGATGTTTTTTAAATAAATTACACTCTTATATGCTATTGACCCTGTGTCACTTTGATCAGAAATTATAATAACAAGCACAAGAACTAAGCAGGCATTATCTGTCATCTAGCTTCTGTCTTCTATTGCTCTCCATGAAAACTCACTGTAAATGCGGTTTATATATTGCTAAGGACAAAGACACATAAATTACAGTCTTGGAGAAGATAACATGGCTTTCCATCCTGACCTCAGCTTACCCAGAGAGCATCTGAAACGCCTTCAAGAAAACATCACAACACAGCGAACGCCATAGAACATTCTGAGACTGAAAAGGTCAATAACGAAAGATTTCATTCTATCTCTGAGGAATCTCTCATAATAATGGGGGCAAGAATTACTGGCAGAGCCCGTGGTTCGCTTTAAGTGAGGACAGGCATTTTATCATCCGCAATGACTGACAAAATAACCTTGTCTAGAAGTCTGAGAATGCTGAGGAACAGATGACTACAAACCCCTCTACAAAACCATTGGTTTATGCATTTGGGTGTGTCTGACCTTGCTGTAATTGCACTAGGTACTAAAGTAGGTATCTCCACCTCTTCAAAACTCCAAGATGCATCTTTCAAAGTGGACAACCTCCGCATTTTACATGAGCCACCATCAGAGCAAGCAGTGAAGGACGCTTAGGGCAAAGGCAAGCTATGCTGAACAGCAGATGTGCACAATATCCCCCAGAGCACCTGGTGTAAGTGGGCTATGTTGTGATTGCCAGGCTGCACCACCCCGCCTCCAACTGGGAGAGCATGAAAACTCCCAATGACTCCCTGAAAGATTGAAAGATATTTCATGGTTCTGAGAACCAGCGGAGAAACCACAGAGGGATTACCTGCCTTAGTGCCCTTAGAGTTCTCACAAATTCACACATGCAGCCTTTTCTTCACTCCCATGTGTAGCCGCACCTTAACCTTAAGCTGTACACATACTTTAATCCCTGACCGTGTGACTATGACCACAATTCTCTGAGCTCTCACATCAGCCATAGCATCAGAAATGATTTTATTCTGGATTCAAAACAAAGGCGTGTGCGATAGCATGGAGAATCTCTGTTGACATAATTCCAACTCCACATGAACAGATGAACTGATTAAAATTATTACATTATTTGTGTGCTGTGTTCACTCAGTGTGATCTTCTAATTATAATTGCTACAAGAAAAAAAAAAACAGCATTTGGTTTAGGAAAGAATTGGCATTAAGTTATGAATATGATCAACAAGTATTAATTTTGAAATTGCTCTAAATAACACTAACTGAAAAAAAATATATTTTTAGGTAATTTCTACTTATTCTCATCTGTAAAATTTACTATTTTTCGCACATAAACTGTCTTGAGCAAAAGCGTTATATTGCATATTACAAAAAATGTCTAATTGAATAGTTTCAAAAAGTGGTTTAATTTTAAATGAGAATTACTGTAATAACAGCCAAGGCTCATTAAAACAATGTGCCTATGGCAACATATCTGCTAAATGTTACATAATTTCTTGCACTTTTCATGGTATTTTCAAAGTGAGTGGCGCAAAAAGCAAGTTACATTTTCTTCAAAACAGATGAAAGTGAATGTGGTGATTGGTCATACAATATGTAGTGTAACAGTTCAAAAAAAAAAAAAAACACAGAAACCCTAGCCTAAACAGAATTTGTGGTTGCCTTTTTTCCCCTATTGTAATGTACATCAGAGTGAAACTGCTTCTCAAATGAGGAAAACAAAAAAAAAATGTGGGGCAGGACTTCATTTTTTCAATCGGGAATTGATTGGATTTTTGTGGTTTGTTATCTGCTTAAGTCATGACGTAAGGAATACTGTTTTCAGGATCAAGCCTCTACTAATTTCAGTTGATAATACTATCTCAACTGCAATTTATGAGCATTGTTTGTTCATATTACACATTTAAGCTAAGTTTTAAAAACTCGTGGTGTATACTACAGTCCCCATGCTCATGTCATCTCAGACACCAACATTTTAACAATTCATAAAAGATGATTCACTGGCTGGCCAAGTGGCCATCTGAGATTTCAGTATGAATATATGATAATGAGTTTTCGGTAGTATTACAGCATACCATGAGTGTAAATTAGCATAGTTTGTTGTTTACCTGTGCATCTTATAGCGCTTGAACCTGGAAATGGTCATGCATGACGTTAGACTTGACTTAAGCAGATTGCTGCAGTCTCATGTGAGTGAGTTTGCTGGAGAGGAGACATTTTTGTCCCGTCCTCGCGCCAGTGAACACGTCAGAGAAGAGATGTTGTTGCAAGGGAGAGGATAAGTTATTTTTATTACAGATTATGAGGGCACATAAATTGAAAAAAAATTATAATCATCATGTACACGGATAAATCATTTATAATAAATACTGCAATACTGCTTAAAAAATAAGAATTGCCCATTTTGATTTCATGGTGAAAAAGCAAATAAAAATGCATTTGCTGAAACAACCGTCAATACCATGCCATTGCTGTACCGAATGAGCAACCGAGCAAGCTTACGTGTTCAGAAAAGCCATACATGTGGAGCTGGTTATGTGATGCAAACATGACAATTTATACGTCTACAAATCTATGGTAAACATAAATGCATTATTGTATCTGTACTAAGCCCCTCTAGCCTATTCATGATGTGTGCAAAAAAAAAAAGAAAGGTGTTTTACTGCCACTTGTATTTATTTCACCTGGAAACTTCAGTGAATTTTTCCAATGAGCATAAGACATAGTCCATCAGACCATTTTATATAGTGTATCAATACTGCTCTTTTTCTGCCATGAAGTACCTGTATCTGCAAAACTAAGAGTGCTGAGAGTGAGTGCATCAATAGATGGACACAAACCATCAGCCCTGAATTATAAAGAAACAGCAGTAGACATTATCTAACAAAAATAGCCATTAGCATCAGATTCAAGGCTGGGCAAACTAGAAAGGATTGATCGACCACTACGAGAGATGCTTGATTTAATCACTTACATTACACACATCTCACATTACCCTACAACACAAGGGCAGAGCTTGTGCCTATACTACAACTTTAAACATTGTTTTTATTGCACCTTGAGTAAAACACAATACACTCAGATTGTCCTAACACTTTACACTGGTAAATGTCACACAAATGACAAGTAATTAACCCCACTGAATACCAAGATGCAACTAGTAAAACACAGCAAAGGCAAAAATAGCCCTATTCAAATGTCAGAAAATAAATAAATTAACATATACATTTCATACATATACATATACAATTCGCCTAACTCTCGCATGCTCTTTAAAACATTTTCCTCCCTCCTTTGTCCTCCTCCTCCCCCTCCTTCATCAACTCTAACAGCTGACGACTTTGCCACATTCTTCATTAATAAAATTACAAACCTCAGTGCACAATTTGCCACACCACAAACTGTCAAACACATCTTAACAGCAAACATACACTCGTTCACATCCTTATCTTCACTCTCTGAGTCTCCAAACTCATCCTTTCTAATCAACCTACTACTTGTCCACTTGATCCTATTCCATCTCATCTCCTTCAAGCCATTTCTCCTGCCGTTGTACCTGCACTCACTCACATCGTTAACACATCCCTTCACACTGGTGTTTTTCCCTCAACATTTAAACAGGCTCGTTATAACCCCACTACTTAAGAAACCCATCTTTTACCCATCTCTTTTAGAGAACTACAGACCGGTTTCCCCTCTACCTTTCATTGCAAAAACACTTGAACGAGTTGTGTTCAACCAAGTCTCAGCCTTTCTCACACAGAACAACATCCTCGACAGCAACCAGACTGGTTTCAGAAGTGGACATTCAACCAAAACTGCCTTGCTCTCAGTTGTTGAAGCCCTAAGACTGGCAAGAGCGGCTTCCAAATCTTCTATACTTATTTTGCTGGATCGGTCTGCTGCTTTTGATATGGTGAACCACCAGATTCTCCTGTCAACCCTATTGGAAAATGGCATCTCAGGAACCGCACGCCAGTGGTTTGAGTCTTACCTCTCAGATAGGTCCTTCAAGGTATCTTGGAGAGGTGAGGTGTCCAAGTCACAACATCTAGCTACTGGGGTGCCACAGGGCTCAGTACTTGGACCACTTCTCTTCTCTGTCTACAGGGCATCACTAGGTTAGTCATTCAGAAACATGGTTTTTCATATCACTGCTATGCTGATGACACTAAACTCTACCTCTCATTCCATCCTAATGATCCGACGATAGCTGCTCGCATCTCAGCATGTCTAACAGACATTTCTTGTTGGATGACGGACCATCACCTTCAACTCAACCTGGCTAAGACAGAACTGCTTGTGGTTTCAACAAACCCATCACTTTATCAACATTTCACCATCCAGTTAGGCTAATCAACCATAACTCCTTCAAAAACAGAAAGAAACCTTGGAGTTATGATTGATGAATTTCTCAGACCACATTGCTAAAAAAGCTCCGGTCCTGCAGATTTGCTTTATACAAAATTAGGAAGATCAGACCCTTTCTTTCAGAACATGCAACACAACTCCTTGTTCAAGCTCTTGTTCTGTCCAGGCTGGGCTATTGCAATGCTCTCTTGGCAGGTCTTCCAGCCACTTCTATCAAACCTCTACAATTAATCCAAAATGCAACTGCAAGATTAATCTTTAATGAGCCAAAAAAAACGCACGTCACACCTCTGTTCATCAATCTGCACTGGCTACAGTAGCTGCTCGCATTAAATTCAAGGCATTAATGTTTGCCTACAAACCACCACTGGCTCTGCACCCATTAACCTAAATTCATTACTTCAGACTTATATGCCCTCTAGAAGCTTGCATTCTGCAAGTGAACGGCGTATTATTGTTGAATCTACAAAGAGGCACAAAATCAGTTTCACAGACTTTTAAATTAAATGTTCCTTCCTGGTGGAATGACCTGCCCAAATCAATCCGAGCAGCTGAGTCCTTAGCCATCTTCAAGAAACGACTAAAAACACATCTGTTCCAACTTTATTTGACCCTCTAACACTTTTTATTCTATTTTAATTCTACTTTATCTATATTTATATTTATCTTTTTTTATTCTTTATTTAAAAAAAACAACAAAAAAAACAAACAAACACTAGCTTTCTATTTTTCTATTCTATCTACTTTTTTTCTTTGGTGTGTGTGTGCAGTATATGTTGTGGTGTATAATATATATATATATTCTATTAGATTATATATATATATATCTATATATACCACAGTGGTGTGAAAAATTGTTTGCCCCCTTCCTGATTTCTTATTTTTTGTCATGTTTGTCACACTTTGTTTCAGATCAAACTAATTTAAATATTACACAAAGATAGTGCAAGTAAATACAAAATGCAGTTTTTAAATGATAATTTCATTTATTAAGGGAAAAAAGCTGTCCAAACCTACCTGGCCCTACGTGAAAAATTAATTGCCCCCTCCTGTTAAATCATGAAAGAACTGCAATTAACCACATTATTTTAGAAAGCTGAGTTAAATTTCACTAGCCATACCCAGGCCTGATTACTGCCAGACCTGTTGAATCAAGAAATCACTTAAATAGAACCTGTCTGACAAAGTGAAGCATGCTTAAATAGCAACATATTATGCCACAATCTAAAGAAATTCAAGAACAAATGAGAATCAAAACAGTTGACATGTATCAGTCGGGGGGGGGGGGGGGGGAAAGATTATAAAGCCATTTCTAAGGCTTTGGGACTCCAGCGAACCATGGTCAGAGCCATTATCCACAAATTGAGAAAACTTGGAACAATGGTGAACCTTCCCAGGAGTGGCCGGCCTACCAAAATTACTCCAAGAGAGCAGTGACGACTCATCCAGGAGGTCATAAACGAACCCAGAACAACATCTAAAGAACTACAGACCTCACTTGCCTCAATTAAGGTCAGTATTCATGATTCAACAATAAGAAAGAGACTGGGAAAAAATGGCATCCATGGGAGAGTTCCAAAGCAAAAGCCACTGCTGACCAAAAAGAACACAAAGGCTCGTCTCTCATTTGCCAAAAATATCTTGATTATCCCAAAGACTTTTGGGCAAATATTCTGTGGACTGATGAGACAAAAGTTGAACTTTTTGGAAGGTGTGTGTCCCGTTACATCTGGCGTAAAACCAACACAGCATTTCATAAAAAGAACATCATACCAACAGTCAAACATGGTGGTGGTAGTGTGAATATCTGGGGCTGTTTTGCAGCTTCAGGAACTGGACAACTTGCCATAATTGACGGAAAAATGAATTCTGCACTCTATCAGAAAATACTGAAGGAGAATGTCCGGCCATCAGTTTTGTGACCTCAAGCTCAAGCGCACTTGGGTTATGTAGCCAGACAATGATCCCAAACACACCAGCAAGTCCACCTCTGAATGGCTCAAGGAAAAACGAAATTAAGGTTTTGGAGTGGCCAAATCAAGTTCCGGAATTAAATCTGATCGAGTGCTTAAAAAGGCAGTTCATGCTCGGAAAAACCCTCCAATGTGGCTGAATTAAAAAAAATCTGCAAAGAAGAGTGGGCCAAAATTCCTCCACAGCATTGTGTGTGAAAGACTCATTGCCAGTTAAACGCTTGATTGCAGTTGTTGCTGCCAAGGGTGGCACCAGTTATTAGATTTTAGGGGGCAATTACTTTTTCACATAGGGCCAGGCAGGTTTGGACAGCTTTTTCCCTTAATAAAATAAATAATCATTTAAAAACTGCATTTTGTATTTACTTGCATTATCTTTGTGTAATATAAACATTTGTTTGATGATCTGAATCTTTTAAGTGTGACAAATATGCAAAAAAATTAAAAAACAGGAAGGGGGCCAACATTTTTTTACACCACTGTATATACACCTTGCTATGTGTACTGCATTAGGCTAACCGAGACTTGTCAATTGCACTTATATATTGTTGCTCTTTTGTTAGTTTTGATTGCTTTTGTTTTCCTCATTTGTAAGTCGCTTTGGATAAAAGCATCTGCTAAATTACTAAATGTAAAATGTAAATATAATATACATACTGTGGTGGGGTGAATGAGAACATGGACACAGAAGGGTGGATTTACTGAAGTCCAGTACCGCTGCTCCCTATACGCAGAGTACGCACCATGCGTAGGGCACCAACTCCCAGGGTGGCACCATCCCAGTTACTCAAAAAAAAAAAAAAACTTTCGTTCTATATTAATATTAACATATACATAAATAAAAATATAAACATGAACATATATACATAATTATAAAAAAATGTTTTACATTGAACGCAGTAGCCAGGGGAAACACACATGATGCACCATTCCCACATCCGCACCTGCCTCATGTTTGCAGCTGACTGCAAATGATCATAACTGATGGACAACTATGCCCGGGAAAAGACATCAGTAGTCTGGTGTGGGTGAAGCTGTAATTTGCTGATTGGTCAATATGAATGTCTCACAGTTGGTTTTTAGTCACATGGTCAAGGAACGGATAAAAGAAGATTGTTACTGTAGCTCGGTCTCTTTACTTTGCTGTCTCTTTCTTCGCTGGGGATTTTTGGGGCTCTTCTCTCTCTTTCTCTCTCTCAGGTAACATTTTACATACATGCTGGGTACAATTAACTGTTTATGTTTTATCATCCTTCATCTATTTTGTAACCAATTCAAGTGTAACCATAACAAAATACTGTTATTAAACCACTTAATTTATAAATGATGTGCTAACTAGTCTTGATTCAACATTAACATTGAAGTGCTACATATTGCAATACAATATAGTCACACAATAGCAATGCTCTCCCAAATATTTAGCTATTCTAACTGCGCTTATTTCAGTCGTTGGTATAAGTGGCAGTGGGTGGTAATAGACAAGAAATGTACAGTTTTATACCATTGTGCTGATAACGTTTATTTAGTCCTTTGGCAATCCTACAGGCTGAACTACTGTAGGGAAACCACCCTTACACCTGGATCTGGGAGAGGACTCCCCCTAAGTCTGAATCATCAGTCTGCAGGATGAAGGGCAGCCAAAATCCAGGGCATGCTGCCTTTGCTGCAGGACTCAATACTGCCAGTTGCCACTGGAGGTGTTAAATGCAGTCTTCTTCAATTCTGGCATAAGGGGCACCTGTCAATAGCCCTTGATGAGGTCAGGTATTGAAATGAATTGGGCCCTACCCAGCTGATCAATGAGCCCATCCACATGGGGCATGGGGTAGCCATCAAAACTGCAGACCTCGTTCAGCTTTCTGAAGTCATTGCTGAACCACTTTGGGACCATCATGACTGGGCTAGACCAGGGGCTACGAGATGACTCAATAATAGGGACTTGGTAGGGCCATTGCCTGATAATAAATCCAGGTGGAGTGCAGATCTCATGATGGATCACGTTGGTCTGCCCAGGGAATTCTGCAAACTGACTGACCAGGGCTTCCATCTCCATCTTCTGAATGCTGGAGAGCTGGGTTCCCATATCAAACACTGCAGGCTCACACTGGGTAAAGGTGGGTAAATAGCTGTTCCTGGAGAGCTGTCCACTTCATCAGCAGGTTGATATGTAAAGCTGTTTAGCTCTTCTTCTTCCTGGCTGGCGGACTCTATATGTGACCAGACCCACCTTCTCCACGATAGTGTAGGGCCCCTGCCAAGAAGCAAAGAATTTGGACCTTGTGGTAGGAACAAAGACAAGCACTCTGTCTCATGGCTGGAACTTTCGGGCTTGGGCGGGTCAGTCATATAAGGGTTGCTGGGCACGCTGGGCTGACACTAGATTCTCCCTCACCAGCGTCATGACCCAGTCGATCCACTTTCTCATGTCCCGTATGTGCAAACCCGACTGAACAGCAGGAACAGCTCCTTGGCGATGCACTTGACAGTGGCTTTCCTCAAGGGGACTGCTTTGTGGTACCGGGTGGCGTAGTCCACGATGACCAGGATGTGTTCATGGCCCTGGGCAGACAATCGGCAGCAGGCCCACCAGGTCCATCCCGATGCGTTCAAAGGGCACCTCGATTATTGTCAGGGCTGCGGGGAGGTCACCGAGGCAAAGTCTATTGACAGGTCGGGCTGCACTGATAAAATAATTTCACCTCGGCCTTCAGGCCGGGGCAATGGAAACTAGTCCTGTGTAGCGTCTGGACCAATCAGACACACAATATAGTTTTTGTTAGCTATATTTAACAAATACTCTTTAACACCCCTCAGTTAACAAGCCATAAGAGGACCTATGAACCCTTCCCCCCGAAATGCGTAACACCCCAGGAAGCCGAACAGGCCCCTGGTTCCATGGCAACCAACGCTGATATCACTGGGTTTTTATTGGCCAAAGGAATGCAAAGCAGGGAAAAATCCTGCATGTCCCAGGGCAAGAGGCAGAATAGAAATCGACTTTTCTACTAATTAATTCATAGGAAAAACCTTCTTTGAATGAACACACATATCCTTCAGGCCATTGGGTATATTATTGTCATCGTGTATTCTGTCTTTGAAATTGTATACTGTTATGCAGGCTTATAATCGAAAACACACTCCTGTCAGCTTACATATATATAACCCTACCATGCTTAGAATCTATGAATGCGCCTTCTTATGATCGAAACAAGCGTGTATATTATTTATTGGTACATAGGCAATATATATTAGGGTCCTGAGAATCTTAGTAATTTCGATTCAAGTCCATTTGCAAATTACCATGCTTAGAGACAAAGGGTCGTAAAACCCTCCAGCAATTGCCACCTCCCGCTCGGAATTTCCATCTTTCTCATTGGACAAGCCCATCTTGAAAGGCGGGGATCTTCTCCGACCTTATAGGCCTGCTCCAGGGCCCTCCAGTCGGTGGTTGTTGGAAGTCTGGAGGTGGTGAGAAAAACGCTCCTGGAAACCCTAAGCTTGTGCCAGGCTTCGGCCTGGTCCTTTCCATTCATCAAGTTACTCTGACGCAAATTGGTTCTTTTTCATCAACTAATTTCAGCAAGATCTTGAGCCTTAAGATTGCATCAGTAATCTATTTTCAGACAGACGAGACTTTTAAGTATCAAACTTAGTCTTATTAATGAATACATTAAGTATCAGTTACACATTTTTACACAGGTGTGTTTGAACTAAGAATCTGACATTTCCCTCATGTGTAGATCTGCTGAATATGCAAATGATTCCATAAATTTAATTCCTTATGCCTCTTTCTGTACTGAGTTAAGCTTTAACCCTTTCCTATACCAACTGTATGTGTGTGTATGTGTATGTTAAACCAGTTTATGTGTTTATGTAGTATGTTAGACTAGTTTAAGTGTTTATGTAGTTAATAAAACCTTACTTGTATCACACTTGACGTGGTTCATTATTTGCTTATAACTGGAGTCACTTAATCATGCAGATTTATGCTACAAGCTTTTGTAGAATTGTACAGTAAGGAAGTTATTTCCCTTAACCAGGAAATTAACGTTCTTAGAATTGACAAGACAGTTGACCCTGAGAGGTCAGCTAAATATCTACAGCGGCGGATCTAAAATATTCATAATTAATTATAACTAGTTATGGTTAATTATTCATATTTCCCATGAGCTGATTCGTTACACCTGTATCCATTGGATTGTGTTTCCACTCCTAGATGGTCCACCATCGAATGGGAGTGGGCCAGTTCTATCACGGTCTCCGTCTTGGTCCTAGGTACCAACAGCAGAAGTTTTTCCTCCCCCCACCGCTGCACAATGCAGTAAAGCAGACCATTTTTTATGACAATGTGAGGGAAGGGATGGGGTTCAGGCAAAGTGATCTGTGTCCGTGCAATGCGAGACATGCTGATCTGTCACTCACTCGAGCCAAGGGAAAGCAGAGGATGACACCATGACACCATAAGCGGGTGAAGTGTTGATCCCCTTTTCGTTCCCTGCTTCTGCTTATATCTCTTTTTCTTGATGAAGTTCAGGTGTGTTCGATCAGCGTGTACTTGTAGTGGCTGATTAGTTGCTGAATGGTGCTTCCAGGGCAACGCTAACACGCATTCGGGATCCTCGCCATAATACATATTTACATATGCACATTTTACAAACTCCAAACTTTTGAAAGATATTTTGTATATATAAGAATTAAAATGTTTTCATTCTAATTCTTCAAAAGGTCAAAAGTAATACAAATTTTGAATTAAAAAATATACTGTATATGTATATTAATATACATACAATTTTGCATTAAAAAGAAGACAATGATCAATCTCACCTAAACGTTTGTTCCTTTGCATTGGAATCTACCATTTTACAAACTCCAAACTTTTGAAAGGTATTTTGTATATATAAGAATTAAAATGTTTTCATATGCTTTCAATTCTAATTCTTCAAAAGTTCAAAAATAATAAAAATTTTTAATTAAAAAAGAAACTGTTTATGTATATTAATATACATACAGTTTTGCATTAAAAGAAGACAATGATCAATCTCACCTAAACGTTTGTTCCTTTGTCTTTGAATCCACGATTTTGTTTCCATAAATTAATCTGAGACCATAATCTGTTGTAAACCCTGGATTTGCGACCATCTAGTTGTAAATCCCGGATGAAAGGTAAAGTTCTTTCCCCATTTTGTCTATTTAAATAGTTTAAAGCGGTCATATGATGCTGCTAAAAATAACATTATTTTATGTATATGGTGTAATGAAATGTTTTTATGCGGTTTAAGGTTAAAAAAATGCGTAGATTTTTACAAAGCTCATCATTCTAAAAAAGCGAGGTGTGCTGTGATTGGCCAGCTATCCAGTGCGTTGTGATTGGCCGAATACCTCAAGCGTGTGACGGAAATGTTACGCCCCTTACCATATTGTGATGATGCCCTGTCAAGCCGGAGCGATGATTCAAAAAAATTGAAAAACCCATTATAAACGAGGTATCCGTTGCATCCAGTGGGGACATAATTATGGATTATAATGATTTATACTGTCTTTTTAGGCGTTGCGTTGAATCGCGCCGCACAAACATAAAACCTTGTCTGCATTTGTGATCGGAGAAATGACAAACAGCAAGCCCTACTCTACAGTGCCCAAAAAACTCGCTTTAAATATATAAAATATAAAAACTCTTTAAATATAAAAAATGTACTTACAGTCTGTGAGTCAGAACAGCCGGCATTGTAGTCTACTCTCCCAGGATCGGGAAACGGTCCTCCATAAAATGTGCTGCACACATCTGAATATTTGGGTTGAAGTGCTCTGGAACAGTGTTGTAAATACAACTTAACCACTGATTTCTAGTAATGCCCTCTTTTGGAAGGCCAAACAAAATAGTTTCGCTTCACAACGCAAAAACAGCTCACACACGTGGCTAGTGTGAGCGCCTAGAGTGAGCAGAGGTCGGGGGCTAAAGTGAGGAATGGCCGGAGGGCTATAGTGAGTAGAGGCGGCGGGCTTGACGACGGCGCGTCCGGCGGGCTTGCGGCAACCACATGTGACGACCCTGGGCTGGACTCCGCTTCGTCCACGGTGAAAGCCGATCCGGTGATCCACAGCGCAAAGTTGTAGTATTTCCTCAGCAACCAGCACGGATCAGCTCCAGGCATGACGAAGCAGATATCGTCCTCTTTTGGAAGGCCAAACAAAGTAGTTCGCTTTCAAAATGAAATGCAGCGTCTCCACGACATGGTGGCGGCAACAACAATATTACAGCGAGAATAAAAGTTACGCCTTTTTCTTTGCGTAAACATTTGGGCGGCGTTATGCAATTTCAATATAGGGAGGGCGGGGGGAATACATTTGGGGGTGTGTTAGAACGAGCCGTTTTAGGTAGGCGTGGCTGATTCTTAACTTTTATAAAGAATATCTCTTTGGATTAGTCTTTGCAACTTTACAGATCTTCTTTATGCACCAAGAGCTTGTAACGCTCCAAAGAGAAAGGAAAAATTTAAATCGCATCATATGACCCCTTTAAAACGTGGCCTACATGTATTTTGTTTAGTTTTTTCTATAAACAGCCTTTCTCCATTCATTCAAATTGTCTACCTGTGTTTACTTCTTTCAGATGCACCAAATTAAAAGTCCCCAGTACTGCACTTCCTGTAGTGTCCATAGATAAACAGCAATACTGGAACACAATGTGAAATTGACCCTGTTTACTTTTCTAATACACATTCCAGGTCTTACTGAGCATGATTCATTAGTGTACGTTCTTCTAAAGAAAAACTGCTTGTCTTCATAATCTTCCATAAAAATGTAACTTACTTCACCTCTGAAATTATGATCTTTTAGCTGACACCACCAATCCTTTTCAAACCATCCACTCCAACCACCTGGTTCCTTTCTGGTAAGTAAGCCCACTTTTCATGATTCAATTAATAGCAGACAGGTCCGCTCTATTTTTTCTGGTTGAGTATCCTGTGTCACTCAGAAATACAGTATATCAGATTACGAGAGTAAAACGAGTCTGCCAGGCCCTTTCATCTCTTGCAAACATTTTCCAGTAGTTTCAGGGAAAATACATAATATATGTTCACTTTCCACTGTGGAATACAACTGAACAGCAACACTTTATAATTTAGTACATTATTGATGAAGAGTCGCTTTATTCCACCATATCTTCAACAACATCAATTAGATGTGTTATCAAATTACTGTACCCCTCGCTGATGAAACTGTAACCACAGTCTGTTAGAAAACCAGTGCTGACGGCACAGAGCAAATTCCTCCATAACCCTCCCAAATGGAGCATCCATGATGGCCACTCAGACTGTGTGGAGGCCAAAGCCATCTGTTGCTCAAGTGTTAGTAATTTCCTCACCAGGTCTGTCAGCTGGAACACTGCCTTGATTGGGCAATTGTGATGCTCATGGTAAACCAGCAGAATGTCACTGCACCTGGGCTCTTTCTGCAAACAGACAATTATAATTTCAATCAATGGGGTATTGGGCGCTTAGTGGGGTTCCTCTGTGGTGAAAGAATTGCCTCAGATTCTTATATAATTAAGCCCCGGCATGAAATGTCAAATTTAAGCGTCAAACGTAATGCAGCCCAATGCTCATCAGTCTCATTTGTGCATTTACATCTGTAATTGGCTGTTCATACTAAATAATGAAATACCTTTCAGACGGCAAACATTATGGCTTGGATCTGGGAATGGAGCAGAAGTAATCTGGCAGCAGCATTCATTCAGTCTGTTCACCTCACGTGAGGCCCTGCAGGAGGGAGAGACAGAGTCAGATGGAGGTGCAGATCCACCACTAATGCTGTGTTTCTGGAGAGGAAGAGGTCCTGTCAGCAGGATGCTACAGCGGAGCTGATAAATCGTGCTGCATGACTGAAATTCACTAATAATATCAATCAGTCAAAATCTTCGACAGCTATTGCCATGCGCCAAACCCGCCATTGTCTGTGCACACATAACCGAGCGCCTCTTAATTTGCTAATCAATTGGCCATGTCTGCTAAGCCCTGCAATTTATTATGCAAAGCCGCCACAACATGTTGACGAGAAAAGCTCAGTATCACATGACAGCATACATTTCCTTTATGGCTCAATTTTAAACTAATAAATCGAGACTATTGAATTATTTTTTATTTTTTTAGAAATATAATGTTGGGCAGTTAAAATTATTACAGTAGGGTTTAAACAGCATCATAAGGGCAATTCAAAGAGAATGAAGTGTGCCACTGGCAACACTGTTTATTTGCATGTGCTTTCTGTGTTGTTTTAACGTCCAGTTCAATAAAGGTTAATAGGTTAATGGCACAAATGCAGCCATAAAATATGTGTTGAATGCAATGTGCATACAGCAAGTCCAGATCTTGAACAAACTGTCAGTTTTGAGTTCCTGGATGCAGCAGGCTACTATGATCTAGCATACTTTGCTGAGACTGTACATCATGAATGTATTTTGTCCATGAAAGAGGTAGAATAAAAAAGCTTTAATAATGTAAGAAAATAATAAAGAATATAAGAATTTTGCATTATTATTGGTTATACCTGATTAATCATAATTATTTTATCCTGTCAACAATTTTAGATTTATTTTCAGATAATATTTTGCTCATTGGCACAGAAAAAAAGGGTAATTATATGTGAAAATATATAGCTGCCTATACATTTGCCTACACATTTGGGGGTCCTTGGCATTAAAAATATATTTACAGAGCAGTTATTTCATGGACGTGGAATTTTGAATGATGAAATGGAAGGGACATATCATTTTAATAATTTTAACCCCTTTAATGGATGAAAAATGTATCTCATTCAAAGATTGAGCATTTTGTGATGTGACAAGCATTTTTGTTCACAAAATACTTTTTTTCTGTTATCTACACAAGTATATTCACCATTATGTGCATGAAATGAAAGGGATTCTGTGTACAGAACCACTGAGTTTTATGCACAAAATAAAGTACTGACTTCACATTTCTGCTGACAAAATACAACTCCTTTTGTCCTTCTGTGTTTGAAATGCATTCAAGTGTAATGATTAATTAATTCAGTTCATGAAATTAGTCAGATTACACTTGGTGCCCTATAATTTAGTGAATTTGTCACAAAATGTTAGTGAAGCTGTTTGTGAATTTGCTCACAATATTGATGAGGTTTCAATGATATTGCAAAACTCTACAAAAACTGCAAGAAACATGACATAGAATGCTAATATGGTGAAAGTACTGTATATTTATGCTTTGGCTAAAAATGCTAACAGGTCCATGGGTGTGAAAAAAAAACTGTCCATGTGCAATCATTAGTCTTGGCAGGAATACTGGCCAAGAGTAATGCAAGGGAAGGCACGCAGGGAGAAAGACAAGGAGGTGGAGGCGTGGTACTGTCAGGAGGAAAAGGAGGAGGCGTTGTATGAAATAACACATGCATTGATGCAATATGCCAAATGCCAAAATAAGGAGGGATATATTATTTTGCTTTTGTTTTCTCTACACATTTTGTCTTCACTTTGACTTTTAACTGTGGCATTCAATCATTTTTGCAGTTGATGTTTTCACTTTGCTATCTCTGTAATGGTGCCCAGCCATGGGATAAGGAGTTTGAATCCATTAACATTTAATTCACCATCCATCTTTTCAGTTCTTGGTAGCATGTTTCTGCTGTAACAGCACTTCTAAGAGAAAATTAGCTGGTTACATCAAACCAATGTTAAGAATTACCTGAAAGTACTTAAAGGAGACATATTATGCCCCTTTTTACAATATGCAATATAAGTCTCTGGTGTCCCCAGAACGTGTCTGTGAAGTTTCAGCTCAAAATACTCCACAGATCATTTATTATAGCATTTTGAAAATGCCTATTTTGAGTGGAAGCAGAAACACGCTGTTTTTCAGGGCTGTTTCTTTAAATGCAAGTGAGCTGCTGCTCCCCACCCCCTTTTCCAGAATAGAGCTGCACCATTACAGCTTGGACCTGCTAAAAACATCTGTTTTGGTTATGATTATCATGTTTATCGCGCTGAAATCATACGTTTTAAACCATATGGGTTTAAACTTCTGACATATGGTTTTCTGAGCGCACACATCTAAAGCACACACGCACAGAAAGCGGCTGTCACAGCATGTGAGTATTAAACTAAGTTCTCATTCACACACAAGTTTACGTTAAAAACACACACAAGTTACAAAAACAGTCGGTTGTGTCTGTGAAGGTAAACAGCTGGGAAATAAATGACATGTTTATTTTAGATCTGTGTGGCAGCAGCAATATGCAGTAAATAAATCAATAAATCCGCTGCTCTCTTGTCTCCTCTGAGGCTGGGACTCTAAAAAGTGTTCAGTGCTCGTCTGTGCAGCCAAAGACTGAACAGTTAGCCTGTTTTGCTCAAACTTTTGCCATGGCATTAGAACTCGTACACCGTTGTCGCTTGCAAAATCAAAATGACGGCGCCGTGGGTGTAAATTTACAGATTAAGGGGCGGTAATATTATAATGAGATCACTTTGCCAGTCACCAAGGGAGCGAAATCAGACGCAATCGTTTTCTCAGACGCTTGCAGAAAAAAACTTCCCAAAACAAAGTTACTGGGTTAAACTTTTTCACGTTTCCTTGGTTGATAGATGCACAGGAGACCTGATTATAGCACTTAAAACCTGGAAAAGTCAGATTTTCATATGTCACCTTTAACTAACAATACCTTTAGCAAATTGTCCAGTAATATTACAGTAGTTAAGTTGTTTTTAAAATAATGTAGCATTTCCAGTACCAATCTAAAAAATGATCGGTTTCCTTGGAACCTTTAACATCCATTGCACAAATGGTTGTTTATAGTGGAAATAGGTTCTTTAGATTATTAAAATGTTCTTAATATTTTAATAATCTAATAATCTAAAGGTGCCTTTATTTGTAAGCGTGTGACAAGTTGTTGTTTTTTTCCTCCCCCACATGATTTTTTCTCTCCCAAACCAGTTAAGTGCAAACCCCGCCACATAGCCTTAAGTCTGATTTTGGTTTATGGAACCAGTTCACTGATTTGAGATCCTGTGTGGCATTTTGGACCTTTAAGTTATCAATTTAGACAATTATATGTTTAGATGTAAAGCTACATATTAATCTACATGTTTAAAACATAGCTTTCCCAACATTGCACCAAACTTTTTCAAAATATATTTAAAACTAATCATTGATTATTGACATTCAGGACAATCAGATCTTCAGGTGTTTCTAGTATCTTGCAGTTGCAATGTTGTCTTCACAACTAATGAAAGTGATTTAAACTTCAGACTGTACTGAATAAATATGAACTGGAGTTTCTGTAAATGGAGACATCTGTACCCTAGTGGCTTTGAGCTGATGTAAACAGGCAAGGCTTTCTGCAATGATATGTGAATAGGTAAACAAAAAATACAGAGAGGTTTCAGATAATATACCGAATATATATCCAATAAATATAATGTAGTTACTTTTTAAAGTACCTTTTGTAATTTATAAACTAATAAAATTAATAATAATAATAATATCTGAACACCCATTAAGCAGATGCATATTAAAGAGACACATTTGAAAGTGTGTATCACTTGGAAGGCATCACAGGTTTTATGTATCAAATTTTCCCACAAATATCAAATAAACATTTAATATTTTTTTTCCCACACAACACAGTAATACACAATATTCCATTCTCTCTGTAACCTTCAGAACTACAGAACAAAAGGGGCCATTTTTTTCCAAGGCACATTTAAGAGTCTTATGCATCACCTACCTCACATTTGAACTGAGTAATAACACTTACTCATGGGTTGCAGGTTTGCTGTTGGGACCAAAACAGAAGCTGGCATTGCTCCATCCTTTAGTACATTGTGGCAGGTCCACGATGCAATCCATGCTCAAATATGCAACAAAATCTCTAGTGGGTGGACTGAAATTATCAGGGATTTTATGAAACATAAGCTATATAAGCTATATACACTAATAATAATAATAATAATCCTGAAAAAAACTGTATAATGGTTTCCATGCTTTTTTTTTTTGCTTCAACTGCAAGGATGTATGGTATATCATAGCTGTGAGACTATAACTGTGCCAAGCTCAGCTGAAAATTAAAACTTACATACTTTGAACATGATGAGACAAATTTTCATATTTTCATATACATTTTCAATATATTTTCACAATGTATTGACTGGAATTTCTCCCAACATCTGTGCCATAGAACAGACACATCAGTGTGGTCTTTGATCCACCTCATATAGCACATCAAAGCAGGGCTCAAATTAAAAGCTGTATTTGCCATCCCCACCTTGGCTCTTTCTAGCTCAGAGAGAGTCAGAATCTATTCAATGTGCTCTCATCTCCAGCACTTATCCACGGTGACACTTATCCTGAAACTGCATGCTATACATACAATAGAGGACTTGTATGTGAAAATTAAGGAATTTTGTCACACAAAGAGAGTGAAATGTGTGGATCTGTATGAATTACACTGCATGTAGCTGGAGAAATCATACACACATGATTTGAAGTAACATTTTTTTTTTCAATTTTACATTCAGATTGTTCATATCACTGCAATATTAGTTATTATCCTCATATATTTTAGGCTTTGATATATTATAAAGTATGTGTCACTTACAATGCCATCAATGTATACATTCCCCGGGATTCGCCTAATGCTACAGGCTTTTTTTTTTGTTATATAATATTTGGCTCATAATATCTGGCTTTGCACCAAAATACCATCCTGTACAAATACATATTTTAAATTGTAATTTTCCACTCTTTAGAACACACATATACAGTGCATACAGTATATTGTTTGATCGTTGTATACCATTTAAAAGTCTGGCGTTGGTATGATGTTTTATTGTGTTTGAAAGTCTTTTACATTTTTAAGGTTGCATTTATTGGATTAAAAATATAATAAAACAATAATGTTGTTAAATATTATTACAATGTAAATGTACTATTTTCTATTTGAATATACTGTATGTTAAAATATAATTTACTCCTGTGATGGCAAAGCTAAATAATCATTGGCCATTACTTCAATCGTAATTAACAGAAAGTTCTAAAGAACAGCATTTATTTGAATAGAAATCTTTTGCAGCATTATACATTTCTTTGTCACATTTGATCAGATTAATACATCCTTGCTGAAGAAAAGTTTTAATTTATTTTAAAAAACAATAATAATAATAACCTTAAAATCCTACTTACCTCAAAATTTTGAATGGTAGTATATGTGAAATGTATGCAATTTTGCTATACAAAAGAGAGTGAAACATACGGATCTGAACGGAAGTTGGAGAAAATACTCAAACCCAAAACTGATGCAGTATTCTTCCAAATTTGTATTCAGATTTTACTAATATCACCTCTATATTATATATTACCCTAATTGTAATATTAGAGTTGTGTTAGAGAAATAATAATGAATTGTAAATTATTTCACTGAATATCAAATGGGTCATATAATACATTTTTCCCCCGAGGTCCATTTATAGTATTATTCAAACCTTTTGGCACCTAAACATAATTTAGTTTATAAATCATTTTTAAAATGATATTTTTTTTGAACATACGTCAGAAGTCTTATATGTGAAATGTAGATTTCATTTTAAAAAAAAATCAATATTTTATTTTCAGACGCTGAGATATTCTTTATTTATTTTTCATTTCTCTGAATACATTACTCTCTCTATGCTCTTTACTGCAAGAAACTCCTACTTTTGTTGAGAAAGACTGCCAGCTCCACTGGATGATCTGATTTATGTGTTCAGCTGAACCATCTGACAGTTATATTTCAGAATCAGAATCAGAATCAGAATCAGAAGAGCTTTATTACCAAGTATGTTTGCACACAAGGAATTTGACTTGGCCACAGGAGCTTCCAGTGCAGAAGAAAATACATAATGCAAACATACATGATAGTGCAGACATACACAGGAATAACACAGTAGGGATGTAATATAAAACTAATATAATAAAAAAAATTAAAAAAATTGAATAATGTACTATATACAGAAATAGAAGTATAGGAAAAAATGTAATTGTTTTTTCACTTATATGTGCGATGAAAACAACTGCCCCTACAAAAACCTTTGTTAGGCTGATCAGCTTTGTTAGGCTGTTAGCATGTCACAGATATGCTTCGGCTTCCTGCCCTTTACCAATGTTTTTAGTCCAAGATTTAATTCTTGAAAGTCATCATGCCTGCTGTGTTAAACCCACTGTCCTCATTTCAATGCCCTGGTCTGTAGCCAACACTCCCCTCGCTCCCTCCTCCCAGTCAACTCCATCCCCAATCACAATCTTATGAATGGCAACCAATCAGAGCCTGCTTCCCTCTGCAAACTGCATCCTTGTCCAGCAGAGCAAGAAAGAAAGGATAGAGCAGGAGAGAGAGGGCTTTATGTGTGAGCGAGGTAGGGAGAGAGGCAGCTGGAGTCTCACACACAACTGTAGTCAGTCTTGGAATCTGAGTGCTGCCAAGAGGCGAGTACAGAAGCCAGCGTCGTACTTCCATGAGGATGACATGCTCTCAGAAGAGCACAGGAGTCTGTTTTGTTAAGGTAAGAGCCTTATGCATCTTACTCTTTCGATAACGCCAGCTAATCTGCTAATCATTGCAATTTCATTATTAGTTTGAAATTGTTGCTTTGGAACTGACAAGAGGCCAAACTCAAATATGAACCAACATACTTTGGAATGCTTCCTTCTGCATGGAATTACGTTTTTCCATGGTAACAACCTCAACAACCTCATCATGGATTGGAATTTTAATGTAATAGACTTGAATGACTTCTGCCCTGTGTCATAATGGCACAGACTTGCCAGATCATTTAATCTTATTTGAAATGCCAGTCATCCGCTCTTTTATTTGGACATCTATCTCTATCTATCTATCTATCTATCTATCTATGTATTATAATATTATACATTTATTTATCTGTAAACAAAGTGTGACATTCTTCAAACCAATCCATGTCTAGTTTAACTTTACTACCCACAGGAGTCATGAGTGCAGCTAAAGTTTCTAAAATCCTCCCTCTATCCCTATCCGTTTAATTACACCATCGCTTTTTACAAGGAGGTGTGCACACAATTTGAGGTCTGCGTGCGTGTTTGATCTTTGACATACAACATATCACAGCTGACGAAGGGAAATTGCTTTCATGCACCACTGTCTCTGTTTGTGATCCTTAACCCAGGGTTTTAGCTAAAGCGCTGCAGATTCTGTAGCTGGCAAAGCTGTAACACTAAACCTGCATAAGCAGCACTCTGTGTTTGAAAGTGTTTGTGTAGGATATCAATGAGCGTTTTCCAGCTTCTGTGATGATTGTTTGTACCATTTGTGACTGCATAAGTTAAACGTAAGACTGTATGCAAATCACTTTGAGTGCTGTATTACCAATAAGGATATATTCTTGTCTGTGTACCTAAAACATCATTGCATATTGACTGTTTAAACCATTCTTAGACTTGAGTTTAGATCAGATTTGTCTAGCTGTGCTTCTGAACTCAACCAGTATATGCAAACTGTGATTTATACATCTGACATGAACACATAATGGCATGACTGTTTCACACAAATTAAAGTGCACACTTCCTCTGAGCTAGTGCCACATGTATAATTGCCTTTTAACACAGAGATAAATCATGAGATGAAGCCCCCACATGCTTCCATTTAGGGAAGCTCTCTCTCTCTCTCTCTCTCTCTCCATTTCTGTCTTCTGATATCATTTCTCTCTATTTCTTTCTGCCTCAAAATGCGAGGCATTTTGCCTCATAATGAGGTGAAAGATCCAACCAATGTATTACTTTTCAGGGAGGTATTGAAATAACATTTACGCTGTGACCTGAGGAAGTGACCAATAAAAAAGCATTGTAGGAGGTCAAGGGACTGTTCATCTTGCATCCATCTGAATTCTAGTCGCCAGTTAAATCCCTAGCATTGTTATTGAGCATTTCCAGTATCCGTAACTGTGTACCACACAGCCCTCCCTTCCTCTTTGCCCTTCTCTGACAACACACATAATTTTTTTAATCAGACAAAACCTCCATCAGCTCCTGCCATTAGATCCTCAGAGCTACGCAAAACCAGAGAAAGTGTTCTGTCTAATAACTCAGGGTATAAATGATTGCCTTGAGTCTGTGAACCTGGCAGAATCAAAGCCGATCCTCCAGGCAGGCAATCAACATGGTGCATATCTGATCTGTACCAAAGTTTCAAAACAAAGAAGACAGGGCATTAATATTGTAAGGGAGAGGCCAGCTGTGAGAGCCGTCCAGCATGAGGGATGGAGTGATGGGGAGATTCATACAGGGAAGAAAGGAGAGAAAAAGGTCTTGGGCTCCCCCAAGTGGTAACTGTTGCATCTGTGGCTTGTTGTTGGTGTCAAATGCTAAAGTAATGGATATAAGAGTGTCTTCAGTGCCTTAAACGTAAATGTTACTCACTAGAGCTTAAACATATGCAGCTATGTAGGAGATGTAAGCTGCTGTACATATGGCAAGGATGGTCATGGACACAGAAGTCTGCATTAGATTTGCATATGCAGCTGGATAGCACCAGAATTCAGGCAAAATGGGAAAAAAGGGGTAAAAAATATATTATATGTCATTACGGAGCCCAGATTTGGTTCCATGATAGCTTAGATACAAGGATTAAGTGTACTTGACTCGGAGCTGCGGGCATTAATGATAATTCTCTAATTAATAGGTGATATGTGGCACGTTCCGAAAGTGTATCCAATGCCCATCTCTCTCTTTCCTCAGCCAAATCACTGACCACTTATACCTTAAAATTAATGAGAAGTCAAAGGCTGCTTATTATGCAGTGCACATCTAGAATTAATATTCTAATAAGGCTCATGGAAAGAGTTTAAATTATAACTGCAGCATTTAATCATAATAATAATCAAAGTGGATTACATGTTACAAAACAGAAATGGTTTTTATGCCAGCCGGGGGCAAGACGGGGAATTAACAAGGAAATACACAGCACTTTATTAAACGATATTAAACAGTCAAAATATATATTTAGATAGCGATATGGCCTCTCTTGCCATGCTGAATGATGAATACAACAAGCTATTTCAAGAACTTTACAAACATTTTGAACTGGAAGGTATATTTTAGTGAAGATTCCATTCCTATTGACAGAAAATGGGTTGAATTGAAATTATTCTGTATAAAAACAAAGGATGTGGGAATGTGATGAATTTTCTGAGATGTTAGAGGTCAGCAATGAAGTGGTCTGGAATACTTGATTTTGATTGATCAGCTGTGGTATCCAGTGGTCTGAAATTTTCAATTAGAGTGAAACAGTCAGTTTGGAAAGTAAACAATCCTATTAATTTTCACTGTTTTTTTTTTAACAATAATAACTTATAAACCTTTAAAGACCTATTCTGAGCTACAAGGTTAATTGATAGTATATGCTGTTGTTGAAGCCCATCAGCACACATTATTTCATCTTATTTTTCTGATTTCAGATCCATGTTAAAAACTCATCTTTTCTCTTGCGTTTTTAACCTTTTGTAACTGCATTTGTATATTACTTTATGTACAGCACTTTGGCCAACCAAGGTTGTTTTTAAATATGCATTATAAATAAATCAGAACTCAAAACTTATTTTTAAATAACAGTGTTTAACCTGAATTCCTGGAAAAACTATTACTCATGATACAGAGAAATCTCCACCAATCAGAGAACTGCAACAAGCAATTTGTGTAAAAAGAACACTTTAGCACTCGTCCACTTCCCTGAAGCACCGCAAATGATGTAAAAGTCAAACAAATATGCAACATCAAATTATATATATATAATTTCCATATTGTTCTCAAAGCTTCATGGGATTGTAGATGTTTCCCTTGTTAAAGCAATTAAGTACACAATCTTGAACCTTTGAATTTTTGTCTGATTTTCAAATACATTTTTGCTTCAAATCTTCAAGTTTGCAGTGTTGTAATTCACCTTACACTCTTAAAAATAAAGGTGTTTCACGATGCCATAGAAGAACCTTTTTGTCTAAATGGTTCCATAAAGAACCGTTAACATCTGAAGAACCTTTCTGTTTCACAAAAGGTTCTTTATGGCAAAATAAGGTTCTTCAGATTACAAAAAGGTAAGAAAGAGATGGTTCTTTAAAGAACCTTTGACTGAATGGTTCTTTGTGGACCCAAAAATGGTTCTTCTATGGCATCGCTTGAAGAACCTTTTGAAGAACCTTTATTTTTAAGAGGCTGGTGTGTGGTTCATGGATTATGATACTTTTTAATTTATTTTATTTTATTTAAAAAAAAAAATCCACATTGGAAAATTATTTCCGGAACAAGGCCACTGAAAAAGTTGGTGGGCTCTCTATATTCTCCATCGTCACAAACGTAACTCAGTTCTTGTTTGTATTGAAAATAACCTGAGAGGTTATTACCTAATTACCTTTTTCTTAGAGGAAGCTATGGGATAAATTATTATTAATATTTACTGTATACTATTTAGTTGGTATGTAGTCATGTAAGCTGAAAGCTAAATTAGAGCCTGCTGGCCATGTTGAACACTGATGTGTTTGCTTACAGCAGTTCAGAAATGTAATAGTGGCATTAAATATCTCTCGGAACAGGCATTCAAACATTTAGCAACATCAAAACTCTGTTTGCAACTTATAAGGATGTGCTTGTGAAAAATCCTTTCTAAAAGGTGAAAAGGAGGTGAGTAATGTTTCACTTGGTCCCACTTAATTGAATGTATCGCACATCAGCTGTCATGCTTAAACACTCAGCCTGAAAGCTAAGGAATAAACACAGCGGCAGGCCACTCTGCCAGCAGCAATCACTATTTGAGGCAGCGAGCAAGAGCTTTTAGTTTGTGTGACCAGCATTTGAATCTAACCCTAGTCATTCTGTGACATATAATCAAGGTCTCTTATTGTTCCTGCTACGTATGTTGATTTTTCTTGGCTCTGATGTAGCTATAACACCCGTACTGTAGTACTCCCTCTGGAAATCGATTTGGATGTGGAACATATTAAGAGGACAAGGGAATAAGGAAGATGGCATTGGAATAAAAAAAAATTAGATTGTCACGTCAATCACTTGCGGACTTTGTTTTAATCGTTGTTTGTGACTGCAGAAAAAAATCCACACGAGATGTGAACATAATTTCGATCAATAATAATGCTGAGGGTCTCGACCAAATAACAGTCAGAGGATGTGCTGGAAATCAGTCTCTAGAAATTCGTCTCTGTCAGACTGAGTTGTATAATTTCCATCATATTTGTAGTTTCCCATTTTTATATAGTTACTTGATAATCATATATGCATATTTAACTCTGTGTATTTTAATAAAACATAATTAAACATTCCCCACAGAAGTAACCAACAGAAGTTGCCCAGCCAGTGCATATGGTTTATTATTACTGTTTTTTGTTGTTGTTGTTTTTTTACCCCAAACCAGTGTTTATTTTTATTTTTTATCCCAAACCAAAAAGCAGATTCTAAAAAGTCCATTGGTCATGTCAATCATAATACTGATTGCCTGCATACTAGGGGTGTAACGATTCAGATTGCTCACAGTTCGGTTCGATTCACAGTTTTAGGGTCAAGGTTCGGTATGTGCTATATTCAGGGGAAAAAGGAAAGTGAAGGGAAGTGACATGTGGACAAGTATGGTGACCCATCCCGTATGGTGAATTAGTGCTCTACATTTATCCCATCCAAAGTGCACACACACAGCAGTGAACCACACACACCGTGAACACACACCCGGAGCAGTGGGCAGCCATTTTTTGCTGCGGGGAGCAGTTGGGGGTTTGGTGCCTTGCTCAAGGGCACCTCAGTCGTGGTATTGAAGGTGGAAGAGAGCGCTGTATATTCACTCCCCCCACCTACAATCCCTGCAAGTACGAGACTCAAACTCGTAACCTTTGGGTTACGAGTCCGACTCTCTAACCATTAGGCCACGATTTCCCCAGGACTATATTTTGGCCAGGACTATGATAAAAAAAAATAAAGAAAATGATAACAAATAATCAAACTAAATCATCATTTTGTATAATGGTTTTTCAGTTCGGTTTGAATATTGTTACACCCCTACATACCCTAAAACAAATACTATCCCTTAACCTGAACCTATAAGCTCAGTACAGCATTAGTAGCAGATCCTGAAAGGTAGCAATAGCCTACTGTTTGTAGCAATTGGATCTATTTGTTTATACAGTATGACTATTGTCTATATTGAAACCCTTCCCCACAGCAGATTCTAAAAATTTAATTGGTCATATCAATCACAGTGCCATTCACAAAACAAAAAAAAATGTTGTTAATTAAAATTAAAGATACACTATAACATTTTTTGTTCAAAATTTACAAAATTGACATAATAAGCAAGTAGGCTATATCATCAGTCCGTCTTATGAAATGTTTTTCATCGCAAAATGATTCAATTTGTGAAATATCTGATGGTTAAAGTTCTATAAATGCAATAAGGACAAAAAAAAATATGTTCAGTTACATATTCTGCAAAACAATTGCAGGTGTTTCCATTAATGTGTAACCTAAAAATGTATTCTAATAACATAAATACTATTAAAAACGAATTATCTATATTCATGTATTATTTTTTTATTTATTGATTATCAATGTTTTTAATATGTCATAAATAATGGAACATTTTTGGTTAACCGATGATAACAGTATGTCCTGACCATGACCCAGACCTGGCGTACTATGCCATCTTAGCTGTGTTTACCGATGCAGGTAAATTGCACAGGCATGTTATATGCAAGGTTTTGTGTGAGGCTACATGTTTGATCTTTTATGAATAGAATACTGCATGAGGCCCCTGTGGGATATACTCCACGAACAACAAAGGGATTACAGTGTAAGAAACGGGTGTTGCATCTTGACAAGGGCTGCAATGACCTCCAACACACTGTAACTTTTTTGCTTTGATTATTTTTACAGGGAATCAAAGGAGGATCAAAGGCGATTCTACAATGTCAGGGTTGCTGATGTTTCCATCTACATCACTTTCAATTCAGCACTGCCCTCCCTTGTTAGCTTATTCATAAGGAGTCACTGCAGTTGGGCCGATCAATCGGCTGCAATGATAATGAATCACTTCCTCTGGCTGCTTCCACTGGTCTTTCCGCACCTGAGCTCTCCAGTCATATTGCTAGAGAGGAGTGATGGGAATCTCTTTCACTGGAACCATCTGATGAAAGGAGATAAACTGGTGCTACACAGATCCAAAAGGGACTGGATGTGGAGGCAGTTCTTCCTGTCGGAGGAATACACAGGAAGTAACTATCAGTACGTCGGCAAGGTGAGTGTCCACGATAACACGGGCCCAGAACAAGCCTCCTTGTCTAGCAAAACAGGGCTTGGAGGAGATGCAAACACTTGATTTTTGCATTCCTCTTTCGTTTTCCTGAGCTTTATATGGTTTGACACTGGATTTGAACACAGCACTGTGTGGCAGGCACTTTGAAAAACTTGGTGCCATCATCAAAGAACTTAAAGTAGCACAAATATGAATTACACACTCACTGAGGCATGAATATTCACAGAGGCAGAGAGACAGAAAGTGAACGAGAGTGGGAGAGAGTCGTTTTGAGACAGAATACTTCATACCAGGGTTTAGTTTTTTACTGCTCTCATTTCCAGGACAAAGTGGCTCCGCAGAGACCTGACAGGAATCAACAATAATGGGCTATTTCACTCACTCTTTTTCATTCCCCCCATTGACGTCCAACCCATCTGCAGTGGCTGTGTGAAGGAAGGGACTGCAATTCATCAAGCCTCAGTTCAGAGGCATGCTATATTTATGCCACATTAAACATGAAAGAGGAGTCCATACTGACATTCAGCAGCACAGTCCCTGTTATTAAAATACTGACAGTGTTGTATACGTACAGAAAACATAGAATACAACAAAGAGGCTTAAAACTTTGTTCTTTTCCCCTCAATATATAATTATTGTTTAGCATATAGCACATACTAATAAGGGAACTTGGTCAAAATTTGGTCAAAAAGTTACTTGGAACATCTTTTCTGATCTTTGGGCATGCTAGACTAAATGCTTTTGACAGGGTACTTGGCTATGAGTCAAATTTTAATCGATTCATAGCCTCTATAGATAAATAATTATAAATTATGAAGAGCAGTGATTACAATTCAAACAATGCATTAAATGTTGTGTTTATTATTATGACAATACATTCAAATATTATGATAAGAAATACCAGTTTGCAATATCAAGCGCATAAGGAGCTGTTTTGTACAGCCACAAATACCTGGAAGCCGCACATATTTAATGTCCACTCTCACATTAAGAATGAGGTGGAAAACTAAATAAATGGTGAACAAGTGGACACTGATACAGCTCTTGACAGGGAAGTCAGGAGATAAATTAAGGAATAAAGGATTTAAAATTTGTATTCAGGTCTTGTGATTTCCATTTAGCTGCTCAGCTGTATTAGGTATAAAAATACTACGATTCAATCAGATTCTGGGATGTAATGTAATGTAATCTAAGACTTAATGTAAGTCTTGCTGTCCTTTTTCGTTGTAGAAAAGGCATTGCAGTCTCACTGAAATAATCTGTGGTGATGGTAGAAGCGAGGCTTTTCAAATCATTGAATCAATAGACCAATTATAGGTTTGTAAACATTTAGGATGCGTGCGCATCATGGTTACAGAAAACCCGGGAGAGATAGCCTTTACGGCTAGAGAATTACACGGATACGGTACAAAATAGTTATGTTTAAAAAGATTATAGATTATATTGATTAGATGTCATTTTCAAAATGTTCTCCGCATATTACAAGAGCTTGACATCCAGCGATAAGCACTGTTATTTAATGAAATTGACGTTTGAGAGTGGGATAGTCTTACAGATCCGAAACAGGGATGACGTTTTTTGTGGGCAGTGCCTATCTGTTGGCAGAAAACATACTCGGTTACCAACGTAACCTCGGTTCCCTGATATACGGGAACGAGTACTGCGTCTTGCTAGACGCATATGGGAAAAAGCATTTTTTCTCCTGAACTGAAGCCTTTTTTCATTCACGCAGTGAAACTGCACGGCCATTGGTTCGTGCAGTGTATTAAAAACGAACCAATGGCTAGGCAGCGGAGCTGCACGAGTCTATGGCGATGAAGCCCACCAAGCCTGCCAAAGCCTGCCAAAACCCGCCAAAATGGACAGGGCGTCTGGCTATATAAGCGGGCGTTCGCCACAAGATTATCAGGTTACTTCGACTGAAGTGACGACTGAGACGTGCAGCTACATAGCACGGCTAGCAAGGCAGTACTCGTTCCCGTATCTCAGGGAACCGAGGTTATGTTAGTAACCGAGTACATTCCCTTTCGATACTACACTCGTACTGCGTCTTGCTAGACGCATATGGGAACACAGTACAATCACGCCGTGCTAATGTAGTGGAATGACTAAAAGTATCAAACTTCCATAAGCAACCAATGCCCATAGAGAAGTTAACAACAACCCAAGTCTAAGATGGGCTGAGCTTCCTGAGGTCACACCCGACCTGTTTAATCGTTCCAGAGTACTCCTGTAACTTCGACCCAGAGTACTCCTGTAACTTCAACCCAGGCGTCGAGAGCTAACATGTAAACTAATGCCTGAGAGCTTGAGCATGATACGGCCAAGGGCTCTCTGCCAGATCTGTTTATGCAGCGCATGTCACTTCAAGCAGAAAGGACCCGGGCCTGCAAGGCCGGGACTTCCAGGTTATAAAACCTTGTGAATGTGGACGGCGAGGCCCAGCCGGCCGCCTCAAAAATATCCGCAATGGACACACCACTGGACCATGCCCAAGACGAGGGGATGCCTCTAGTCGAGTGGGCCCGTACTCCAATGGGGCATTGGCCCAAAGAAGAGTACGCTAGCGAGATGGAGTCTACTATCCATCTAGAGAAGTGTTTCTCAACCCTGGTCCTGAGTGCCCCTAACACTGCACATTTTGTATGTCTCCCTTATCTGACACCCACTTCAGGTTCTGGAGTTCTTTTTAATGAGCCAGTGAGTTGAATCAGGTGTGTTTGATTAGGGAGACACACAAAATATGCAGTGCTGGGGGGCGCCCAGGGCCAGGGTTGAGAAACACTGATCTAGAAAGTCTTTGCTTCGTGACCGGAAGCCCTTTGGTGCGGTTACCGAAGCTGACAAAGAGTTGTTCCGACCGCCTATAGGGGGCGGAACGCTCAATATAGATTCTCAGAGCTCTGACTGGGCAGAGCAGAGATAGCTCTGTGTCCTCTTCAGAGGGAGGAAGCGTGGAGAGCGTAATGACCTGTGCTCTGAACGGAGAGGAGAGCACCTTAGGTACGTAACCGTGCCTTGGTTTCAGGACAACCTTAGAGTAGTTAGGCCCAAATTCGAGGCAGGTGGGGCTCACAGATAGCGCCTGCAGATCTCCCATACACTTTACCGATGCTAATGCTAGAAGCAGAGCAGTCTTCAGCGATAGCAACCGAATGTTGGCAGACTGTAGCGGCTCGAAAGCGGGGCCCTTCAGGGCCCTCAGCACAGTGGGCAGATCCCATGAAGGGACGGTAGGGGGACGAGGCGGATTCAGCCTCCTAGTATCCCTTAGGAAGCGGATGACCACGCTGTTTCTGCCCACCGATGAGAGAGTGCTATAGCCGCCACATAAACTTTGAGCATGGATGGGGAGCGTCCCTTATCCAGCAGCTCTTGCAGAAATTACAATATCTCTGACAATGTCCTTTTGCCGCGGTTTATATACCAAGCGGAGAAAAAACGGCCTCGGCCTCGCCGAAGATCTCCCAGATCCTCTGAACTGTCTGCGGCTGGAGCGTCCACTCCCCTGAGGGTGACATTGCTCCTTGATAGCATGTCCGTTCCTTGGTTCAATTTGCCCGGTATATATGCTGCTCTCAGCGAGCGCAGGTTGAGTTGAGCCCATTCCAGGAGGCGCTCTACCAGAGTGAAAAGACACTTGGAGGAAAGGCCTCCCCGGCGATTTATGTAGGACACCATGGACCTGTTGTCCGACCGGATTAGCACATGGTGTCCTTTTAGGACTGGCAGGAAGAACTGACAGGCTCGACATACTGCTAGCATTTCCAGGCAGTTAATGTGGAAGCATTTTTCCGCCTTTGACCAGTGGCCGAAAGTCGGTATGCCCTCGCACAGCACCCCCCAACTTGAGTTGGAGGTGTCTGTCGTGACAACTGTATTTCTGTGAACCATCCCCATGGCCACGCTCTGTTCCATCCAGCGGGAGTTCTTCCAGGGGGCCAGGGCTGTTACACAGGCATGACTCACCCTGATCTGCAGGTGTCCATGACGCCACACATGGGATGCAACCCGTGGGCAGACCCAACTGTAGCGCTGGCGATGCCGCCGCCGTGAGGTCCAGCATCCTTTGAAATGCTTTGAAAGGGCGAGTGGTACCAATATCGAAGGTCGCCAGCCTCCGTATGGCCAGAGCCCGTTCCGGCGTGACTACAGCTTTCATTTGGGCTGAATCGAAAATTTTTCCCAGGAACGAAATTCGCTGGCTAGGAAGCAAGGAGCTCTTAGCAAAATTGACCCTGAGTCCTAGGCACTCCAGCAAGTTCATCACCTCTGAGCGCAGGACATGTGCGTATTTGCTCTAAGCTGAGGTGGGAACCACGCAGCTGAATTGTGTGGTATTCGAGCGAATTGCGTGTGAATTAAACCTCAGTTTATTATCTCCAACACCCAGATTGGCACTACAGGGATGGCCCGACAGGCCTCTGCCCGTGTGACAAGGGGTTGGATTAAAGTCAAGCCGCGAGCAAACCAGAGCAAGACATGAACTCTCGTAGTAAGAGTGGTCTGTCTCAGCAAGCGCAGCCTCAGCGTGGACGTGGCCCAGGTGAGAGGTGCGTTCAAATACAAAGCTGTCAGTGATATTGAATCTTTGGTGACAGCGTTCTGCTCCAAACCCCCCAGGAGGATTGAGCCGCTCAACAATGAGGGGCACCGATCCCCATGTGTAAACACACTGGCAGATCAAAGAGCTGCTTGGAGAGTGATGCATGCGGGGGATTTGCCGCATTAAATCACTCAAGTCTGATCGTTCATACCCGTCATTCTACCTCCGAGTAACTGGGAGGAGAGAAACACAAGAGCGGGGGAGGCGGGGCTCAGCAACGCACACACAAATGCGAAACTGCCAGCGTTTTGCTTTGATCTGCCTAGGAGGATTAAGCCGCTCTGTGTAACGAGGGGCGCTGATCCTCACGTGTAACACACACTGGCAGATTAAGCACGCCTGATGTGTGTCAGCATGAAATTGCTCTGCCTGATCGCTCAACCCGCGAGAGAAACATGAGAACGAGGAGGCGTGGCCGCCTTCCGCGAACGAACAGGGGCAGACTGCTTTCGTGGTAAAAGCAGCCCGTGTCTGTGAGTGCAGTCATTGTGACACACACAATTCGAAGCTGCCAGTGGCAGCATCTGCTCCGATCTACTTGGGAGGATAGAGCCGCTCGATGTAAAGAGGGATTGCGATCCTTACGTGTGAGACACGGATCGAAGCGCAGCGGGGAGGGCGAGTACGCAGGCTCTGTGTCAGCGTGAGATTGCTCAGACCTGGTTGCTTAGTTCCCAGGCTTCGCCGTTTCTCTCTCCGGGGCTTGCTGAGAGAGGAGAAACGGGAGAGTGGGGCTGTTCAGTGAAAGGCGGTCCACGAGTGGAGAAGTGTGAGACTCATGCTCTGAGTGAGCATTATGTCTCAGTAGGCGCACAGCTCACTGCCCTTCTACATCGGATCCGAGTGCAACGGGGAGAGAGAGCACGCAGGCACAGTGCCGGCATTAGATCGGTCAACCTGGTTGCTTATTCCCTTACTCCGCTGTTTCCCTCTCCGAGGCTTGCTGAGAGGAGAAATGGGAGAGCGGGTTCTGCTTTCAGTGAAAAGCTGTCCACCCCCCCCCCCCCCGAGTGGAGAAGGGCGAGACTCATGCCTTTCACAACGAGAGCATTCTGTTCAGTGAGCGAGCAGACTTTCATGCATGGGGGCTGCCCAGACAGTGACGCCTCACTGCCCTTCTGCATTGTGCAAGATTCCCTGCACGAGCCACACTCGCAGCGCGACATTTGTTACAACGTCGCTAGAATTTGCTCTTTTAGGGCTTACCTGCTAGAAATAAGCTCTTTCAGTATCGCCGGGTGGCTGCAGGGGAACAGGACCGGAACTGCTGCGATGTTGAGGCGCGATGAGAGCCGGTCAGCCGAGCAGGGAGGTCTCAATCCAGCAGCGAAGCATGTCAACGGCGAGCAGGCTTTAAGGATCAGCGATGAGCATAGAGTCGTCGCTGAAGGAGAAGAAATCTGAGAATCCTGTGGCGAACGACCCGCTTATATCGCCAGATGCCCCATCCATTCTGGTGGGCTTTGGCAGGCTTGGCGGGCGATCGTCACCAAGGCAGGAGCGGGCCGGACCCGTCGCGAGGCGCTGGCGCCATGTCTCTCTGCCGTGCCTGCGGGGAATCCATCAGCCTAGCCACCTTGGTTGCACGCACTTTTTGGTTGTCCTCTACACCGACGCCGAACCATGGCCGTGCGCATTGTTCACTGCGGATGAAAAAAAGTCTTCATTCCAGGGCAGGAAAAAATTTTCTTCCCAATAGGCTCTGTCCAGCGGAGGGTGGGACACAGCGAGGGGGGCGAGGTTGTACTGGATAGCATGAAAGGGGAACTGTCCGCACCCTGACGTTTGTCTATGCTGCTTACTATGAAAAACCGAGTCGCTTGCGTGTATCGACTTCGGTAGTATGTCCAGGAGTACAGAGTGACACCTGCTGCACCGTGTCTGCGCGGTGCAAGAAGAACAAGTCATGAAGACTATGTGCCTTCCAATATATAATAATACCCGAGTGATTCATGGTGTTCACAGGCGCACCAGACATGTGGAAGTGCAGTAACGCGCGGGTAATATTCGAAAACATGACTACGCAGTCGTAGCATTCGCTGTTGCTTACGGGCGGAACCAAGCTTTCGTGGCGGCGGCCGAGGCGTCAGCGGATCAACATAGACGTCCCCTATGAACAGCGCTATGTATAGTATGTAGACCCTATTGTTTAAATCAATTTATGCTTGTACAAAGAGTCAATTATAAGTAATCATAGCCTGTTCGAGTTCTAGTATGTCCATTTAAACTTCTGACGTTAGCTTCAAATGGCGTCTTTGATGACCGATCTTGACATCAAAAGCCAAAATGTTTTTCTTTTATACCATGGATTTTACCCATTTACCTCCACATGTTCTCAGTGTATTTCTGCAACCACTATGCGCACGCACGGTTCATCCGTGCACGGGTAACTGTGACGTCTACTCTGAATTGGTCTATTGCAGTGGTTCTCAAACCTCTCCATGAAGTACCCCCAGCCCTGCACATTTTGTATGTCTCCCTATATCTGACACGGTGTACACTGTTTAGGGACAGTGTAAGTCAGAACACAGCTTTTATGTTAGGCCAGATAAATAGCTGCTTTTGTAACATTCTGCTTTGTGATGTTTTCTTACGTCTTTCATTTGCCCTCTCCATCAGTCAGAGTGGATAACATAAAGTGTTTGTTATGAGATCCTGCTGAGTATGTTTGAAGGGTCAGCTGGTGGAATCAGACCACTGGCTCTTTCTAAAAACAGCATTTAGAGCCCAGGATAAATGCATTAAATGGCCATGACTCTAACCAGATGCTGGACCTGCATCTGCACACATAAACACGTGAAACACCTGCTTTTGTGATTCACTGAAGCCTGATAGAACCCATATAGTCTCATCCCACTGGTTGAAATTTAATTAAGCATCAGACGGTGACAGTTGGACAGCTTAAGGGCAAATAAACTCATTTCAGGGAAACAGAATGACCCAGCTAGTGGGATGAATCAGGGTGATTCTTCAATTAGGGGGACTTTTCTGTACCTTACTAAGATTTTAAAGGAAAAGAAAATAACTTTTTTAATGTCTTTTTTAACGAGTTTTACCTAATATTTAAAGTGTTGCATTGAAACATTTTCTATTTTAGGCTTGTTCTTATACCCAGACTTTAAAACCTTCCTTTATAATAAATAAAATAATAATAAATAAACAAATAATAAAAAGCAGGGAAATTATAGTTTGCACAATTTTTTCTCAAATAAAGTGTTGTTATTATTAGTATTACGCCATTTCAAGAAGACAAACATGCTAAAAACTGAATTTTATTATAATTGCAAAAAAAATGTTGAAAGACTTCAAAGCATTGGCGATTTGGTTTCTAACATCAGTCAGTTTTAATGTAATAATATATAGAGGACAGTGATGAGATCCAGTTTTATGAGTTTATTCTAAGTGGCAGGATAACAGTAAGGACAAAGATGGCAATAAACAATTCTGATTAGTATTATCACTATTAAAATTAAAAGTCATGGAAATCATCATGTTCTAAAATGCCTAGGAACATTTTGTATTTTTAGAAATGCAAATGGAAATGCAATGGAAATGCAGTGGTAAAAACTGACTAAAAGCTTCATTAGTATTTAATGGAATATGTTCTGTAGACTTGTACTCTTAAGACTGTGGCTTTTATGTGTTTCTATTGTCCCTAGAGAGCTTTCTCTCCAAAAGATGATTCTTCTAAGCAGCTAACCATGATTGAAAACAAGTCTAGCTGAAGTCCACTGGTTAATAAAACATGACAGCATATCATATTAACATTTTGCTGAAGGAAGGACTTTTTGTTACAGTGTTTGATTAAAGGGTTTGATTTGAAAATATCCACAAATGATGTGCCAAATGTCAAATATATTCATTGCGACAAAAAAACTTGGATTAAGTCACAGTCTGTTTTCCCTCCATGCAGCTTCGCTCAGACAAAGACAGAGGGGATGGAACTGCCAGATACGTTCTCTCTGGGGAAGGAGCAGGCACAATTTTTCATATCGATGAGAAGTCTGGGGATTTACATGCTACACAGAGACTGGACAGAGAGGAAAAGGCCTCTTACACACTGCAGGCCCAGGCTTTAAACAAGATCACAGGCCTCCCTCTGGAGCCTGCCACTGAATTCATTGTCAAGATACATGACATCAATGACAATGAGCCCAAATTTACCAAGGCTGTCTACACTGCCAGTGTACCTGAAATGTCAGACATCGGTGAGTGAATGAAAATTACTTTTTCTCTCGGTGTTGTTATTTGAAGTGCATCTACTGTCATGCTGGAATACTGCACCAAGGTGTGATATTCCTGTCGCTGCAGTGTTTTTAAGGTCAAGGATGCCTCAGTGCTGTTGGTTTTTAGAGTTTTTTTCCCCCTTCTTCTTCATTTGACAAGTCTTTGGAGCATGTAGTGTTATGGAGTCGAGCATTTAGACAACAGTGAGCTACACTTTCACAACGTTTTGTTTTCTTTTGTTTTATTAGGGTTGTTTTGTTTTGGCTTTGATTTAAGTCTGTATCTTGTCTTGTTAAGTCTTGTGTTTTTGTTTTGTTTTTTTTGTGTTAGGGCTGTTTTGGCTTTGATTTAAGTCTTTATCATGTTGACCTATCATGTTACTCAACATTACTAGGTTATGATTTAGACAAAAGTGAGTTAGACTTTGACAAAAATTTGTTTTGTTTTGTGTTTTTAATGTTTTGTTTTGGCTTTGATTTAAGACTTTAACATGTTGACCTATAGTTACGCAACATTTTCTGCATGATTTATTAATTAATTTGTTTTTTTATTTTTATTTTTGTGTGTGCCCTGAAATTGAAAAAAAAAATGTATTCAAATAATAAATGAATGTTATAGTTCCACATGAGTTACTTAAAAAAACCCAGGATAATTTGATGCGGTCAAGAGGATAAATAATATTCGGTCATTTCTATTTAATGTATTTGGCTGTTTGTTGCCGTGCATAAAGTGTAATAACAATATGCTAATCACACATACTGACTGCCGTTGACTCAGCTGGTTCTATTAATAATCAGAAAAAAAACCTATTACCTAAACATAGCAGTTTTCTAGGAATCTAGGAAACACTTTTCAGGTAGTCAAATGCAAATATATGTAAACATTAAAATCAATGCCCGCTAGACACTGCCTCTCTTGAGTCCTGATGTAGTGCCTGATGGAAGATATTCTATTTGCTCATCTTATCACATTTTCTATTCACATCTAATTCCCATTCGCACATCATCTATCACCACTGTCTTACACAATCAGTGGCTCTGTGCTAGCAGTGACACTGCACCATACATATTCACAGTGCATGAATATTCAGTAGATTCATGCTGCTTCTCAGTAATATCATAATAACCTCTGGTTATCCCATTTCCAATCAAGTCAGTCCTCAAGCAGTGAAGCAGTCTGTTTGGTATCATCTCCCCAAAGCAAATCTAATGATGCTCTTCCTTCTCTGATATGGGTTCTCATGTTCAGCTGGAATCTAATATAAGGCACTGTACATCTTATTTATTAAATTATTGCCCTCAATCAGGGGGAAAGTGTCATCATATTATGAAGCACTCATTACCCTCTGACACACAACCCTAGGACAAAACCAATTCTATCTGGGTTTTCCAATTTAAAGAATGGTGGTAAATCAAGGTTAGCGGCACCGTAGCCTTTGAACCATAATGAATGCTAATAATTCAGTTCTGAAGCCAAACAAGGACCCAACTATTTGTTTCCTTTTCATAACTGTACCCCCTGATAATACATTTATTGAGAAATGTTCACATTTGAGAAATTTAATATTATATAAATGTATTTCCAAACACAATCCTTCCCCGAAAAAGTTTTATATAGATGCTAATTGGTTTAATCTTAATATTAAAGTGATTGTATCTTCTCCACTGCTACCCATAGGAATATTTTATTGCTCAGAGGTTGGTCTTTCATAGTTCTTCAGACTCAGGTATGTTCTCAATTATGCTTGAGTGAAATATTGACGTTTGCCTCAGATGCTTATACTAAAATGCCTATAAGTAGAAATAAATATTGGCATACAGTATGTCAATAAATTGAATGTATTTGGAAGAATTTTATGAGAAGCTAGTGATTTCTGAAGGCAGACTTTGGAATTTTGGCAAATCTGAGGACATTTTATTACATTGTTGATTTTTTTTGGGTGTCTCCATAAAAGAGAAGGAGACTTAATCAAACATCTCCATTTGCTCTCCTCTCCATTCCTCAAAACTCTTTTGTCTCTCTTTTTCATAGGTACTTTTGTAATAGAAGTCAATGCCACTGATGCAGATGATGCCACATACGGGAACAGTGCCAAACTAGTGTACAGCATCCTGCAAGGGCAGCCCTATTTCTCTGTGGAGCCAGAGACAGGTGAGTCCTCCAAACATCTTGTTGAAAACATATTCTCTGCTGGCATACTACTACGATGGATGCCTGAGGCCATTTGACAAAGTGAGGCAGGGATGTGACTTTTTATGTGGAATGTCTGAAGCATAAAGATCACACATTGCTGCACCTGGTTAACACATTTAGCTACAACTAGAATATTTGTTTTACACGAAATAGAATAAAACTTTGAAATGGAACAAATTACTATACTGGGCTTGTTTTATTACTTTTTCTGGGAAGAATGGAAGTTCAGTTTGATAAATGTTCCAATATAAAGGTTATGGATGCAAAATATTAAGATGAAGGTATAAACACAAGGAAAGGAAAACACTGGCCCTTTAAGAAAGTTGTAAACAAATAAATATATTATTAGATAAAACATTAAGAAAAATGGAAGTACAAGTTTCTGTTTACTCAGAACTGCAAAACTGCTGTCTTGCATTAAATTTAAAACAATTAGTGGATAAATGAATGAATATGTAATTGTGCTTTGTAAGTAGGAATATATCATAATAAATGAAAAATTATCTATATGAATGAATAGGTACGATATGGACTATTTATTGTAGTACTAATATTTATTACACAATATACATCGTGTGTATAGACTAGAGATAGAAAGAGTGAGAGAGAGAGATGTTACATTTACATTGTTGTTGATATTATGTACAATATTATGTTTTTATGCTTATTGGTTATACAATGTTTTTTTTTCTGTGCAGGAATTGTCAGAATAGCCCTTTCAAATATGGACCGAGAAGTGCGGAAGGAGTATCAGGTGGTTATACAAGCCAAAGACATGGCAGGACAGATGGGGGGTCTGTCTGGAACCACCATGGTCAACGTCACCCTTACAGATGTTAATGACAGCCCGCCACGTTTTGCTTACAGTAAGATATCACTAAATTAAAAATGCTTTTAAAGTTAACGTGAATTGCAAGCCATCTATTGTTTATACTTCTTGATCTGTGAGTTGTATTTCTGATGCATTTCCAAGTGAGATAGAGTATTATTTACCAGAGAAATATTACATGGAGCTAAAACAAATGAGTTCACTAAAATACTGCTTAAATAGCTGTTTGCTATTGGTTAAAATTTTAGTTAAACAAAATTCTAGCATGGCCAAAGTGACATCAGAAAAAAGGCTTTTCAGAGGAAGAGCAAGTCATTCAATTTTGATTCAAATATAATGAGGACCATTTTTTTTGTCAAGAATAACACACACCAATGAAAATACAACTAGTATTGTGCATTAAGAATGAATGAATCAAATAGGGTAGATTTTGAGTTTAAAAGCCATGAAGGGCTTAGAATGAAGACCAGAAAGGACATAGAATTGTTGTATATGGTTGAAATGACCATAACCTCTTTCCTTTTCAAGGTTCTTACCACCTAAGCACTTATGAGTCAGCAGCAATTGGATCAACTGTGGGCCGAATCAAAGCCAGTGATGGTGACGAGGGAGAAAATGCTGAAATGAAATACAGAATTGGAGATGGAGATGGCAAAGAATATCTTGATATAATAACAGATGAGATAACCCAAGAGGGTATTATCGTTGTCAAAAAGGTAAAACCCTGTATTACATTTACATTTACATTTAGTCATTTAGCAGACGCTTTTATCCAAAGCGTCAATGTGTGACAAATGAGGACAATAAAAGCAGGCAAAACTAACAAAAGAGCAACAATATATAAGTGCAAATGACAAGTCTCGGTTAGCCTAACGCAGTACACGTAGCAAGGTGTATATACTGTATATATATATATATTTATATATATCAACCCTCTATGGACACCTTGGCAATTGAATCGCCATTGGCTAGTAAATTTTTTTGTTTACTCGCCAGACTGTATTAGTATTAGTAGTAATATTAATAATACTAATTAGTATTAGTATTTGTATGTTATGATTTATAATGCTACTGAAATATTAACAATCACTCTTCTTGATCTTCATACAGAAACTGGACTATGAAAGTAAGCGTGTTTACACAGTGAAAGTGGAGGTCACTAATACACACCAGGACCCCAACTTCACTCTTCTGGGCCCATTCTTAGACACAGCCATCGTCAAGGTCACGGCCAAAGATGTAGATGAGCCTCCTGTCTTCAGTAGGCCTCAGTATGTCTTTGAGGTCAATGAGGACACACCAAAAGGAATAGCAATTGGAACTATTACAGCCTGGGACCCTGATGCCACACATTACCCAATCCAGTGAGCATTTGAAATATTTAATTATTCAACAGTTACTGCAGGGAATTCACTAAAATGATTTGCACCCACGATAGCACACGGTAGTTTATTTCCACACGCTGTCTGCACTGCATCCCGAAGCTCTAAATAAATTATGCAAATCAAAAAACGGCACAAACACGCCCACAAAAAAATATAAATAAACAAATAAATCTGTTGAATGCAATTCCCAATATTGCAGGCTGTTTTTTCTCCAGGTTGTGGAAGATGCAGCACACTACAGCTATCTGACATATTTCACTGGGACGGCATTGCTCCAGTGCCTGAATCAACTCTTTAAAGTGACGAAAATGCACTCGACTGCAAAAAAATAAAAATAAAAAAATAAATAAATATACAGTGGGGCCAAAAAGTATTTAGTCAGCCACCAATTGTGCAAGTTCTCCCACTTAAAAAAGATGAGAGAGGCCAGTAATTTTCATCATCGGTATACCTCAACTATGAGAGACAAAAAGAGAAAAAAAAATCCAGAAAATCACATTGTAGGATTTTTAAAGAATTAATTGGTAAATTCCTCAGTAAAATAAGTATTTGGTCACCTACAAACAAGCAAGATTTCTGGCTCTCACAGACCTGTAACTTCTTCTTAAGAGGCTCCTCTGTCCTCCACTCGTTACTTGTATTAATGGCATCTGTTTGAACTCGTTGTCAGTATTAAAGACACCTGTCCACAACCTCAAACAGTCACACTGCAAACTCCACCATGGCCAAGACCAAATAGCTGTCAAAGGACACCAGAAACAAATTTGTAGACCTGCACCAGGCTGGGAAGATTGAATCTGCCATAGGTAAGCAGCTTGGTGTGAAGAAATCAACTGTGGGATCAATTATTAGAAAATGGAAGACATACAAGACCACTGATAATCTCCCTCGATCTGGGGCTCCACGCAAGATCTCACCCCGTGGGGTCAAAATGATCACAAGAACTGTGAGCAAAAATCCCAGAACCACACGGGGGGACCTAGGGAATGACCTGCAGAATGCTGGGACTAAAGTAACAAAGGCTACCATCAGTAAGATACTGCGCCGCCAGGGACTCAAATCCTGCAGTGCCAGACGTGTCCCCCTGCTTAAGGCAGTACATGTCCAGGCCCGTCTGAAGTTTGCTAGAGAGCATTTGGATGATCCAGAAGAGGATTGGGAGAATGTCATATGGTCAGATGAAACCAAAATAGAACTTTTTGGTAAAAACTCAACTTGTTCGTGTTTGGAGGAGAATGGATGCAACTCAGCATTCTAAGAACACCATACCTACTGTGAAGCATGGGGGTGGAAACATCATGCTTTGGGGCTGTTTTTCTGCAATGGGACCAGGACGACTGATCCGTGTAACGAAAGAATGAATGGGGCCATGTATCATGAAATTTTGAGTGAAAACCTCCTTCCATCAGCAAGGGCATTGAAGATGAAACGTGGCTGGGCCTTTCAGCATGACAATGATCCCAAACACACCGCCTGGGCAACGAAGGAGTGGCTTCTTAAGAAGTATTTCAAGGTCCTGGAGTGGCCTAGTTAGTCTCCAGATCTCAACCCCATAGAAGATCTTTGGAGGGAGTTGAAAATCCATTTTGCCCAGCGACAGCCCCAAAATATTATTGCTCTAGAGGAGATCTGCATGGAGGTATGGGCCAAAATACCAGCAACAGTGTTTGAAAACCTTGTGAAGACTTACAGAAAACGTTTGACCTCTGTCATTGCCAATAAAGGATATATAACAAAGTATTGAGATGAAATTTTGTTATTGACCAAATACTTATTTTCCACCATAATTTGCAAATTAATTCTTTAAAAATCCTACAATGTGATTTTCTGGATTTTTTTTTCTCATTTTGTCTCTCATAGTTGAGGTATACCTATGATGAAAATTACAGGCCTCTCTCATCTTTTTAAGTGGGAGAACTTGCACAATTGGTGGCTGACTAAATACTTTTTTTCCCCACTGTATATATATATCTATCAAAACACTCTTTTTCATTTGATTAGCATTTGATGAATGGCCGCAGTGATGCCTAGAAAATGTACACAAACACAGATAGTGCTGACTTTTGGTGTATAAGGCACAGTCTATAATAAGCCTAATTTACATAGAAAAGATTTGTATGCAGTGAAATGACAATTTGAATACGCATGTCACAGTACTACATATGCAGATTGTGCATGGTGAAATTGGATTAAGAGTGGTTAGCAAAAGAGACTGAAACAGTGCAAAAACGGGGTGCAAATGTTTAGTGATTTTGCCTCATATACTGTATATAAAGTTTACACATTTAAAGTTGTTTTGTTCAGTAAAGTGTTGGAGTAATGCCCACAATCAGCTCTGAGAACTTGTGCTTGATGGGTAAAAAAATACAGAATTAAGAAACAAATCTCATTGTGAAATACAAAGTCACAATTATGATTGGAAGTTACCATGATGAAAAATAAACGCAGATAAATTAGGCAGAAATTGTGAAATATAGATTTATGAAAAGTCATTTATTCATTTAAAGTAGTAATGAATTCATTTAAATTCATTTTTTTTATAAAATAGGATATAAAAGTTGCAGGAGAAATAAAGTTGCAAGTATGAGAAATAAAGTGTCAATTACTTTTTTATTTATTTATTCATTTTAATTTGAGGCTGAAATGGGCTTCCATATGGCTTCCATATTGTTATAAAACAAACAAAAAATATATAATATTTTACAATTAAAAAAAAAACTCATTTACAATAATTCCCTGGCAGTTGGCATTTGTCTAATCTGTTATAGTTTATAATAAATCCTATGCAATGCCATCTCTTCTTCAAACTTCAGGGAATGCCAGTGACTGTTTTAAGTTATTTTTATTTCTTTCTTAAACCTGTCCATAGATATGCAATAGATCAACACACAGACCCGAGATACTCTCCCATCGACCCAAAGAAGAGCCATCACAATTCTTAAATCGCTGACAGGGAAGTGCCAAAGTGCACAACATCTCAGTCCTGGCCATGAATGAGTAAGTCAATACATTTCCTAAGAAATAGCCCGGTGACCAGATATTATATATAATATATATTTAATATATATATATAGAATATATATAAAATATCGATATATCCTTGCTGCTTACTGTATATCTTTACATTATTCCTCGAGAGAACCCTCTCAAGAAGTCGTGTTTCCTTCTTTATAAGGTTTTGGCTGATGATGACCGATGGCGCCAGAATTTGCATGATTTATGAGCATTTGTGTGTAAAGGTCAAGCTGGGCAGGTATTTATCCTTTTATTCATTTTTGACTGGTTAGCCATGAAGGTTTCAAAACATATGAATGCTTTTTATATACAATGCAGACAAGTTCAATGCAAGTTCAAAATGCAAGTTCAAAATCATGTCTACCATTCCAGCTCATACAGACTATCAGTGCCATCGACACAGACGATCCTCTTGTGGGTCACAAATTTGTATTCAGCTTGAGTTCAATGAATACAAACTTCACCATCTTTGATAATGAAGGTGAATAAATCTTTCCTTTGACGTTTCAATCTTGAATCTTATGGAAAATGCATGTGTTTAATAATTTTTTTTGTTTTGGCACCAACAAAAACAGCTTTATTTTTGCTGTTGTTTGACTCAGCATGAGATAATATCTCCAGCTCAGACTGTTTGAATGTTCTTTTAACCCCCACAGATAACACAGCCAGAATCCTGACCAGACGAAGTGGATTTAACAGGCGTGAAATGAGTGTCTACTATCTGCCAGTAGTTATCTCCGACAGCGACTACCCCATCCAGAGCAGCACCAGCACGTTGACCATTCGCGTGTGCAGTTGTGACGCCACCGGCAACATCCGTTCCTGCAGTGTCGACGCGTTGCTGCTCTCTGCTGGCCTCAGCACTGGGGCGCTAGTGGCGATACTTCTCTGCATCCTCATCCTGCTTAGTGAGTTTATCCAGACAGGGTTTTGTAATTTGCATCATAACCCAAGGCAGGCTGGTTATAGTTTTGATTTATTTTTTTTTTACTTGTTTTTTTTTTTTTTAGTTTAGTTTTCATCACCTTTAGTTTTTTAAGTTTTCCCACTTCAGTTTTCTAGTTTCAGTTTTAGTTTTTATTTATTTATTTTAGTTGTAGTATATTAGAGCATCCAAGTTTAAATGCTTATTTTTAAATATGTTTAATAGTGTTAATTTTCTAAGTCATCTAGATTTATTGCAGTCTATGGTATTTCTCATTTAATGCCGGTGATTTGTACCTTTGCAGTTTGAAATCTAATATATCTATATTCAGTGATTTTCCTACGTCAAATCAAAAAAACTTTTTAATATATATATATATATTATATATATATTTTTTTTTTTCTTTTTTTTTTACTTTTTAATCGCATGGAGAAAAACCACCTGAGATTTTAAAATTAGTTTAGTGATGCTTTTTTAACGTCAGAAAATGCCTTTAGTTTTGTTTTTGGTTTTCCAGTAGGTTTTTTTTTTTTTACAGTTCTTAAATGTTTTCATTTGGGTTTTCATTTAGTTCATTCACTCCTGACGAAATAGTAGCGGACAATCTCTTCTTCCATATTGTGATGTACATATGAGTGAATTGGATTATCCAAAAAAATAAAAATAAATAAATAGCAAATCTGAATGTGAGCTTGTGGCTTTAAGCTGACTAAATGATTGGAGAAGTCCTGCATACGTCACCAGAGAAGTCTGACGTTTAACCGGAAGAACCATTTTGATTAAAAATGACAAGCTCAAAAAATGCAAACAATAATCAATAAGATCAATAAAATGCATTTACAACATAGAATTTTGAATTTTAATTTCATGCAGACTTTAACAGTAATACCACTGACAAATCTCTTCACTCTTTTTCCAGTGATTGTGGTGCTGTTCTCGGCTCTAAAGAAGCAGAGGAGGAAGGAACCGCTGATCATCTCCAAAGAGGACGTCAGGGATAACGTAGTCAGCTACAACGACGAAGGTGGCGGCGAGGAGGACACGCAGGCCTTTGACATTGGCACGCTGCGCCACCCGGAGGTGATCGAAAGCAACAAGCTGCGGCGCGACATCATCCCCGAGATGCTGTTTCCCTATCACAGACCTTCACCCATGAAGGAGTGCGCAGATGTCAGAGACTTCATTATTAGCAGACTGCAAGAAAACGACACAGACCCTTTCGCGCCTCCCTATGATTCTCTCGCCACTTATGCTTATGAGGGCAATGGATCAATCGCTGAGTCACTGAGCTCTATGGAGTCCTCTGTGACTGAGGGAGACCATGAATATGATTACCTCTCTAACTGGGGCCCGCAGTTTAAAAAGCTTGCTGACATGTACATCGGGAAGGATACGGGAGTTGCCAACTAGGCTGCCGTTCAATGACATTCATATTCTCTGTATGTATGCTCGGATCTCACTCTGTGCTCTGAGGCATAACATGAAAGAAAGAAAAAAGGATATTTCTCAAGTCCTCTTTCTTTTGTTTTCTACAAACACAAGCTGAATTTCACTTTTATGATGGATTTTTTCGTGGATGGTGTTGTGGTGAGGTGATTATGTGTTAATAGGAGAAGTGATGGTGATTTAGTTTTTTGTTCATTTGGAAAACAAAACTTGACTGAGGAGCAAAATGAATGGATGATTTTGTGACTTTAAATACACGGACAGTGACAAGACTGCCTTCGTCTTATAACAGATTGTAAAGGACTCTTCCCTGTTCCTCTTCCTTTGATTGTGTGGCGTTTCATGCATCACAAATCACGCTGTGCTACGTTTTTTTTTGTTTTTTTTTTTTTTTGTTTTTCCTGACGTCAAGACAAAAATAATTGATGAGACATTAATTAGGTTTCTTAAAATTCTACAAATGCAGTTTTCATTTGAGTTTTTAACATATTTGCCACTAACAAACAAACAAAACAGTTAAAATAATTTCTCCAAATTACTTTCTTTGTTGAAACACAAAATAATACATTTTGATTCTCTTTTTTATTCAGTTACAGTGAATGGGAACTGAAGCCTTCAAGCTCAAAAAATATGCAAAAACGTTAATTAAAAAACATACAGTGGGTACGGTAAGTATTCAGACCCCCTTACAAAGGTTATTTTATTGTTTTTTTCGTTTTTTCTTCTTATTGTTTTTTTTTTTTTTTTCTTTTTTTTCATTTTTTTTTTCGTTCAACAGTTTTCACTCCTTTGTGTTATATTTAGCCATTTGCTAAATCTTGTAAATTAAGTTTTGTTTTTCCGGTTTTTTTTTTTTTTTCTTTTCCCTCTTAATGTGTACCCACCACAAGAGTATAAGCAAGAGCAGAGAACAGACCAACATGAAACGAGCCAGCCCATATTGACAAAAAAACCCAGAATTGTTGACATTTTTTTTTTTTTTTTTTTATTTTGTTTATTTTTATTTTTGCAAATTTTATTAACAAAGAAAACTGAAATATCACCTGGGCCTAGTAATTCAACCTGGCTCGAGTATTTAGTAGAAGCACCCTTTTTTTCTAATACAGCCATGAGTCTTTTTGGAAAGATGCAACAAGTTTTTCACACCTGGATTTGGGGTTCCTCTGCCATTCCTCCTTGCAGTTCCTCTCCAGTTCTGTCAGGTTGGATGTTAAACGTTGGTGGACAGCCATTTTTACGTCTCTCCAGAAGTTGGGTTTAAGTCAGGGTTCTGGCTGGGTCATTCAAGAACAGTCACAGTGTTGTTGTGAAGCCACTCCTTTGTTATTTTAGCTGTTTGCTTAGGGTCATTGTCTTGTTGGAAGTTAAACCTTCGGCCCAGTCTGAGGTCCACTCTGAGAGCACTCTGGAGAAGGTTTTCGTCCAATATATCCCTGTACTTGGCCGCATTCTCTTTCCCCTCGATTGCCCACCAGTCGTTCCTGTCCCGGCATCCTATAAAACACCCCAAGCATAGCCTGCCACCACCCATGCTTCACTTTGGATTTTTTTTATTTTTTACATGTAGTGGACAGTGATGAGGCAGTGCCTGGTTTTCTCCCACCCTACCCGCTTAGAATTGAAGCCAAACAGTTCTATCTTGGTCGCATCAGACATAGATCTTATTCTCACATCTTGGAGTCCTCCATGTGGGCTTCATGTGTCTTGCACTGAGTAGAGCGTCCGTCGGGCCGCTCGGCCATAAAGCCCCGACTGGTGGTTGGCTGCAGTGATGGTTGACTTTCTACCACTTTCTCCCATCTCCCGACTGCATCTTTGGAGCTCAGCCACAGTGATCTTTGGTTTCTTCTTTACCTCTCTCACCAAAGCTCTTCTCCCCCGATAACTCGACGGGCCAGCTCTAGGAAGGGTTCTGGTCTTCCATTTAAGGATTATGGAGACAACTGTGCTCTTAGGAACCTTAAGTGCAAAAGAAATTTTTTTGTAACCTTGTCCAGATCTGTGCCTTGCCACAATTCTGTATCTGAGCTCTTCAGCAGTTCCTTTGACCCTCAGATTCTCATTCCCTCTGACATCCGCTGTGAGCTGTAAGGTCTTAATATACAGTGTGCTGGATTTCTCTAATCAGTCCATCGTATAAATCAACACACCGCTGGACTCACCTTGAAGGTGTAGAACCATCTCAAGGATGTTCAGAAGAAATGGACAGCACCTGAGTTTATATGAGTGTCACAGCAAAGGGTCTTTAATACTTAGGACCATGTGATATTTCATTTTTGCAGATTTATTAAAAAAGAAAAAATGTCAACAATTCTGTGTTTTACTGTCAATATGGGGTGCTGTGTGTACCTTAATGGGAAAAAAAATTATAACAGTAAATGAATGTGTTTGAGAGTTAACCGTGAAAAAAAATCTTAAAGCAGGATAGGGCAGCGGCGGTCAAATTTGGCTGCAATATAACAAAGAGTGAAAAATTTAAGGGGGTCTGAATACTTTCCGTACCCACTGTATATCATAAAAGTGCTCCATAGAACTCGTGAACTATATGTGACCTTGTCTGTGGAATCCAGGCTAAAGTCTCAAAATCGAATTATGAGATAACAAGCATCAAAGTTTGATTTCAACCATTAATTTCTCTATGATTTCAATCTTTGACATGGCCTTACTCAGTCAATATTAAAGATATAAAGGTTATATTTTCAAAGAGTGTTCTACATCTTTATGAAGGATGATTGTATGTAGAAAACAGTAAATCACAAAAAAAAAAACTTTAGCTGGCTTTTCACAGCTCGGGTCACATATTTCATGTCGTTTTAAATCATTTGATGCTTTGTGTGAGCATAAATTTGAGTCAATCTTTAAGAATTTGAGTCATCTTTTCAATGAACTGCTTGATTCACTTCACAAAATTGGTTTGAATGATTAATTCACAAATTAGATTGATCCGGTTCCCAAAATCTACTCACTTGCTCAATGTAGGAAAGATTATTTGTGAATAATGTTTACATTTTGGTGTATATCTCACACAAAGCTATTGTTTGACTTCAGATGTCTTAGAATATTGCACACAAGTTATGTATGGATTATTTTATGATGCTTTTGCTTCTTTTTCGAATCTTGAGAGCTTCAGTTCTCATTCATGGGGATTGTATGTAACAGAGCAATTAGGAAAGTCTTAAAAATGTATGTTCCACAGAAGAAAGTATATGCCATACTGGTTTGGAACAATGTGATGGAGTAAAAAATCTGAATGTTCATTTTTGGCTGAACTGGCTCTTTAACAGGACTTTACATAGAGGGATTTCAGTTATATTGTCAACATTTAAATGTGAGTGGAGAAATGTTTCATCACAGACTCGGCCAATCTTGTGAAGTGCTCTCTTGTTGAAACATAATTGCAGCATTATCATTACAGCACTGAAAGCTTACAGAGGAGCAGGGGAGTATTTCTACATCTGTATGAGGTGTAGTTCAATTCAACTTCATTTGCTTGTGTGAAGTTTGCCTAATTTGCAAAACTGCAGATTACACTGAAATCAAACAGGAATGCTGCAGTACACTGAGCTTGTGTGAATGGATGTTGTCAAAGTGTTTTATATTCACATTTTTTAAAGTATATATTTTAATAAAAAAATATATGAATGCACTTACAGCCGCCTAATTTTTCTGTTAATTTTTTTTTAAGGTTTCATTACATCTCTATCACACACAAAGGCCAAGAACTGAAGGTTCACTGGTGTTAGGTGGCCTCTGCTGGGCGATAGACAACCAGGGTTCTCTGTTGTGGATCTTCTAAAGCAATTTGTTTCCCATTGTGGCCTGCCAAAGTCTGGAACTGATTTGGCCTGAACTGTGAGAATTAGCTGTGAGAATTAATTTAATTTTAATTTTGTCTAGAGCACTTACTGTATGTTTACTGCAGATCCTTTTTGCAAATGTTTAATTTAAACTGTTGGTGTTCTTTTGTGGAGTAATTCTTTTGTATTGTCAACTTTGGTTTAAATGTGGTTCTGTATTGACAACCTATAAGGTGTAATTTCTTTCTTACTTTGCAATGTAGTGGTTACTTTTCTTAAATGAGATGTATGTGGCTGACAATTGCGACCTTGGGAGGGCCCAGCCTTTGAAATGAGATACAGCTTTGCTCATCTGTTGTTCATAGTCCTGCAATACCAGAGACTGCAGTTTCAGGACTGCATTTCTATGACCCTTGTTTTTTGTGACGGTGCCACCTAGCCAATTCTATTCCATCAGAGGAGACCTGATTCAAACCTGAAAGAAACATGTGAAATACCTTTTTGTAAGAGTTTGTAACATATGCAACATATGTAAAAGAAGGTGTGGCCATTTTACACTTGAATGTACAAGACTTCCAGTTATTTTAGCTGTGCAAAACAGTTAATTATGCTGCTTGATGTCAAGGACTAGTATTGATCACATCTTAATTTATTATAATAAACACGTTATTTATCAATCAAAAACACACTATTTTGTAGCACAATGGTTTTTTTTAATGTACTTTGTTAAGCCTGTCGCAGTGACTTAATTAAGTCTAAATAAGTAAAAATTAAAGTCTTTCTTTCCAAGAAAACTGAACTTAAATCCACAATATAGGCTCATATACTGAAACAAATACAATTTCAAGAGGTTTATCAAAGTTTGGTTGATTAGGGGAATATATCAATTAAATTTAAATAATTAAAACAGTAAATCCTTCCTACAAATAATTTACAAACATAACAAAGCCCAAATACAGAATTTAGTAGTAAATGCTATAAAATAAAACTGGTACATATAAAAAATCTAGTTGCCTAGAAATGCGGTTCTAGGACTCTACTCTTGAAATGTCTCCATTATTGAAGGATTGGGCTACTCTGTTCTTTCACAGTGTCTCTACTCAATAATAAACAAGAGGTCATGGTGATGGGAAAGCACAGCAATTCAGTTCATGCCACTTTTCCAGGATTTGTGCGTAGGACCTCAGGTTACCATCCCTGGGACCTGAAGAAGTGTTCACATTGACATCAATCTGCAGTGACAAAGCGACCAGAACTCATTCGTTTTCAATGAGACCAGATGATTTCCAGCAGCACAGGTGTCAGTGACAGGACATGGCTGTGTCCAACAACACAACAAAATAGATAGAAGATTAACTTTATGTGCAGTTACTCAATGCAATGAATACTAACAGGAATGTAGACAGTGGCGTTCCAGTGATCCATCTCTTGTGAGACACCAGCCAAGTGTCAGCAAGATGGAGCAGATAATGTTGATGTGAGTGATTTTACTGTCCTTTATGATTTATTTATACCCACATCAACAATAATAACACCATGGAAAACCGAGTCTGAGATTGTTGGCATTCTGAACAAGTTCGATTCATGAAATCTTGTTCATGATATGATGTACTATGCAGCACTGCAATTTTTGTGCAGTTTTTCTACAAATGCTTTCTTCTGCAGAATGTACATTTTTGAGGCAACAAAACTGATTCACTGTCAAAATGGAATGAAATGTTATTTTTTTTTCTGTTAATACAATTCATTTGAAATCAGATTTGTGTGGTTATGCAACCTACCAATAATGTCGGAGCACCCAACACAGTAACCTTGTGACCTCCAGCAATCAAATCGCTGTCAGTGTGAATGAGACATCATGTATAAATGATACAGAAGAGGTGACTGATTCACTGAATTGAACTCACAAGCAATAATGTATTTGTTTTTCATGGTCTGAGCAGTACAGAAGGTGGCTCAGCCTACAAAACTGGGCAGCTAAATCGATCAACAGGCCCACACAGAATCTGCGCCCGCACTGCACTCAGCGGAGAGCTCAGCAGATTTATGAAAAACAACCGACACAAAGTTTTACATATTATCCACCATTTGCATCCCACAGATTTTGCACAAAAATAGCACTTCTGTGAAATGTGGAGATGAAGTCCATAGATTCAGTCTGGGCCTGCTGATCATTATTTTATGTGCAACAGCATCACTGGTCAAGTGACCTCAGCACAGGAGATAATGTCCCTCTCCAACTTCACTCCATCTTAGTGAGCAATTACCATGCTGTCAACTAACTTTTATAAATAGAAGTTAGCTACAGTTTACCCTATGAGGCACATACATAATGTGGCACATGTCATAATTTATTATGTAAGTCTAACAATTTTGTAGAGGATTGTTACTGTAGATTTGGGCTCTATTCTGTGTGGGGGTTTTTAACAATATGTCTCACTTTTTAATTTACAGAGAATTCATGCTTTAATGGAAATATATCCAAATCAAAAATTATAATGTCATGTTGTGTGATATGTCATTACGTGGTTTGCAGATCTTATTATTATCTTATTATCTTATTATTATTGCAGAAAATTATTATTTTTCTTCCGTACAGAATGTGTAAGAAATGAATGTAGTTTCTGTCATGGAAGAAAAAAAAAGGTAATTACCACTTTTTGTCTCACAATTCAGACTTTTTTCTTGCAATTCTGAAAAAAAAGAAGTCAGATTTGGGAGTTATAAACTCAGAACTATAGTTAAAATAGGTATAAATTCGATATTGCAAGATATAAACTAGCAATTCTGAGAAAAAAAAACATTTTTTTTTCTCAGACTTGCTATTTTATGTATATATAACAGTATATATATATATAATAATCTATATATATGTTGGGTGTGTTTGTGTGTGTGTGTGGTGTGTGTAGGAGATAGAGAGAAGAGGAGAGAGAGAGATAGAAATTATAAATTGACTTGTGAAAAAAAAAAAAAAAACAAAACTAATATAGATTATAATATATATATTAAGATAATATATATATTATGTATGTATGTATTGTGCGAACTAAAAAAAGTCCACTTGCCTTTTTTTTTTTTATTCCGTGGCTGAAAAAAAGAAAAGATATAAACTCAGAATTAAACTCGAAATTGAAAGAAAAAAAGATTGAAAGTATGAATTCTGAGAAAAAGTCAGAATTGTGGGATAAAGAGTTGCAATTACCTGTTTTTATTTTATTATTCATTGGCGGAAACAGGCTTCCATAAGAAGTCTACTGTACAAAGACAGAACATGTTGTGTAATATCCATTAATGGATTACTAAAACATACTGTACCACTATGTCTGATTATATGGAGCACCGTATTGTGGATTGCTCTTGAAATCCAAATGAACACTCAGTTCAAAGCAATGCAACATTTGATGAAACCTTTTAGAGTAGGATCATTTATAATATCTGTGGATGAATGTTGTGTTGTACAGCATGCACTTTAGGCAGGATATTTCAGAAACACACAGTAATTGAGGTGCTGTAAGAGGGATGGACTTCACTCTCTTTCAAACAATGCTCCATAAATAAAACACTTCAGCTCGCTGTATGAAGTGTCCTTCGCAAACTTTCAGTTCAAGCTGCGCCTCCCGGCACAATGCTATAATCATATACGGACACTTGAAGCGTTCATTTGCAAAACGATGAGGGCTAAAGCAACTTTTAAAGTGAGTGGAAGACACTGACTTTAAGTAATGGAGTTTAATGTGGTAAAAAAAAAAGAGCATAAATATTATTTTCCAGCAACTTTATATAAATGTATGTTAGCTGTTTGCGGTTGTTAATTTTCCTGGACTGTGAATGAGTAATACACCATACAAAAAAGTAGTTTTGAGGAGGAAAACAAATTAGAAACATTTCACCCAAAAATATCCTGGCCACTCTTTTCCATGTCATTAAAATGAATGATGAATGGGCCTTTTAAGCTGCGAAACAAAACAAAAGTATATGTATATGAGCTAAAAGGCCCCTGTCCTCATCAAATTTCAGTATTCTCAATGGAAAGTGAATGATGACAGAATTGTCATTTTTGGTTTTTGGGTGAATGTCTTCAAAATTCTGCTTGCAAAAATGAAATGTAATTTCAATTTTAAAAGAGAATGAAATGAAATTCAAATGCCAAAACTCTCATTCACAAGGTTGTTTTTCAGACAGAATCATCAAACCATGTTTAATGGTATGGAATGCTGTTATATAATCCAGAACTGTGTGTAGTGGATATTTCACAAGAGGAAACCACTGCAGTTCTTTGAGAGATGAAAGAGGAGTGAATTTCCTTGCACAGTTTTCTCTAGATCTTCCTATCACAGCTCATTGTTGTTGATGAGTGGTAATCTGGGAATCCATAGACGGTACAGTACCTGTCATTTGTGATTTTGTTTAACAGTGTTGTATACAGGTTACTAGCAACAGCTAATCAACCTACAGAAATTCACCTGTAGCTCCATTTGTCATTATTATTTAATTAGCTCACTCCTTTTTTATGTTGTTTATCAGAGTTTGTCCACCATGTGAAAATAAATTATAATATTCATAAAAAATTAAAATCAAACAAAATCAGGGATACCTAGCATACTTGCGTATATATCTATATACAGTGGGTATGGAAAGTATTCAGACCCCCTTAACTTTTTCACTCTTTGTTACATTGCAGCCATTTGCTAAAATCATTTAAGTTATTTTTTTTCCTCATTAATGTACACACAGCACCCCATATTGACAGAAAAACACAAATTGTTGACATTTTGCAGATTTATTAAAAAAGAAAAACTGAAATATCACATGGTCCTAAGTATTCAGACCCTTTGCTGTGACACTCATGAATTTAACTCAGGTGCTGTCCATTTCTTCTGATCATCCTTGAGATGGTTCTACACCTTCATTTGAGTCCAGCTGTGTTTGATTATACTGATTGGACTTGATTAGGAAAGCCACACACCTGTTTATATAAGACCTTACAGCTCACAGTGCATGTCAGAGCAAATGAGAATCATGAGGTCAAAGGAACTGCCTGAAGAGCTCAGAGACAGAATTGTGGCAAGGCACAGATCTGGCCAAGGTTACAAAAAAATTTCTGCTGCACTTAAGGTTCCTAAGAGCACAGTGGCCTCCATAATCCTTAAATGGAAGACGTTTGGGACGACCAGCACCCGTCCTAGAGCTGGCCGTCCGGCCAAACTGAGCTTTCGGGGGAGAAGAGCCTTGGTGAGAGGTAAAGAACAACCCAAAGATCACTGTGGCTGAGCTCCAGAGATGCAGTCGGGAGTTGGGAGAAAGTTGTAGAAAGTCAACCCTCACTGCAGCTCTCCACCAGTCGGTGCTTTATGGCAGAGTGGCCCGACGGAAGCCTCTCCTCAGTGCAAGACACATGAAAGCCCGCATGGAGTGTAAGGGAAACAGGTCAACTTAGCTCAAAGGGAATCATTTAAGATTTTAAAGGGAACTCCACCATTAATATGTAAGGGAATTAGGACAGAATCACTGTTCTACGGCTGATCACTGAGACGGCCAGCGCGTCAGTGAACGAGCCGTATGACGTCAATTCTGCAATGGATATTAATATCCAAAGTGTAGTGAAAACACTATTTATTAGCACGGTAACAAGATCGGCATTTTAAGACATTAACTTGTGAGCACAACACAAGATACTTCTCTTTTCAATAAAAATAAGACTTTATTGGATAAATCTAACACATATAAACTAATCTAACACACGCATTCACACACACGTTGCAGAAAGAGAGAAAGTGAGGAAAATAATTAGATTAAGAGAATGAAAATGTGAAATCCCAAATTTACAGCAATATGTGCAATTGCATAGATCTGAACAACAATTTTTCCAAATTCCCCCACTTAATTAACCCTTGCTTGAGTTTGCCAATGGTTTCAAATTTATATTAAATCACCAGTTCAGTAGCATCGGGGTACTTCTTCCGTGTCTGGTGCTGAAAGGGGTTTCCCGTTTTTCTGATTGGCTGGAGGTTCAGTCTTGGTAAGCCAGTGATTGGGCGTTGGCTGGCTACGTGGAGCTGTTGTCTGCAGTTGAAGTTTTAGACAGCACTCTTTCGGAGATGCGGCGTTAGGCAAACTTAACTCAAAACACGAAACTCTCAACGGAAAATAAAACAAACTAAAGAAATAGAAATAGAAGTAAAGTTTGACGAGACCAGGTGGCGTTTCTCCTCATGGTTTTGGAGGAGCTGGCGTGTAAGCCAGAGCACGCTCAAAACTAAAGAAGCATGATTAAAAAAAAAAAAACAAGGCTCGAAAAGGCAAGAAGGAAGAGCGCGAGAGAGAGAGACAAAAGCCAAATTTGATGGTGTTTCTAGTATTTAAACCGGGCTGTTTAGCACACCCCAAATGGTGCTTTGACCAATTAGATGTCGTCGTTGCTCGGGGTGTTGTATATTTCTCCTACCAATTCATAAATCAAAATGTTATCTCATCATTCACATGGTCCGTGTTTTTCCTGCTCTGGCAGAGTATACATTTTGGACATGATTTCTTATAATAAGAATATGATACATTTGACAACTAAGTGATTAGAATAAACGTTTCAAGCAAGAAGATTCAAACACACATATACTAAACATGAATATGAACCCTTAACCTATTCAATAGTTATTCAAAATACATTCACAATAACTGATTAAGACCTGATAATCACACATGTAGTTCATACACAAATGGAGTTATATATATATAGCAATGATTAGTTGCTCGAGTCCTTTTAGTGTCATTTAGGTGCATGGAAAGGCAGTTTCCGTGCCATTCTGTGAATGTAAGGATACGTTCTGTGAAGACCAGAGAGGTTGAGTTGAGACAGAGTCTGTTCTCTGTCGTGAGGTGGGGGGAGAAGTCAATCCGTAGAGCTTGCGATCACTATCACATGTTTCCATGTGGCGGTCACGCTGTGCATCTTTTTTGACCATTATTCTTGATAACTTGCCCCAAAATTGACAATCTCCTTGGAATTGTCAATATGTGTTCTTTTGTTTTAATGTTGAAAACTGTTCTGTGACAGAGGGGTTTAGGCTTGCTTCAGACTGGCTAATGCTCGGGTCTGATTTATGACATTCTGTTGTCTTGGGCCTCTTGTGGAATTTTTGTGCTCCTAATGTTTCAACCATATTTGACCAAATCTTAGATTGTCTGATTCGGTCTGATATCCTACAGAGTTTGCTAAAAAACACCTGAAGGACTCCAAGATGGTGAGAAATAAGATTCTCTAGTCTGATGAGAACAAGATAGAACTTTTTGGCCTTAATTCTAAGCGGTATGTGTTGAGAAAACCAGGCACTGCTCATCACCTGTCCAATATAGTCCCAACAGTGAAGCATGGTGGTTGCAGCATCATGCTGTGGGGGTGTTTTGCAGGGACAGGACGACTGGTTGCAAATCGAGGCAAAGATGAATGCGGCCAAGCACAGGGACATCCTGGACGAAAACCTTCTCCAGTTCTCAGACCTATCAACTGGGCCACGAAGGTTTACCTTCCACAAACAATTACCGCTAGCACACAGCTAAAATATTGAAGAGTGGCTTCACAACACTCTGTGACTGTTTGAATGTCCAGCCCGAAGCCCTGGACTTAAACCCAATTGAGCACTCCTCTGGAGAGAACCTAAAAATTTCTATCCACCCCAACCGTAGTTACACATCCAACTACTGAACTGTAGAGGATCTGCAAGGATTCCTGGCAGAGGACCCTCAATCCAGGTGTGAAAACTTTGTTGCCTTTTTTCCCAAAAAGACTCATGGCTGTATTATATCAAAAGTGTGCTTCTACTAAATACTGAGCAATGTGTATACTTATGACCATGTGATATTTCAGTTTTTTTTCTTTTTTAATAAATCTGCAAAATTTCAACAATTCTGTGTTTTTCTGTAAATTTTTGGGTGCTGTGTGTACATTAATGAGAAGAAAAATTAACTTAAATTATTTTAGCAAAGGGCTGCAATATAACAAAGAGTGACCAATTTAAGGGGGTCTGAATACTTTCACTCTTAACCTTAATAGGTTGCCACACTTGAGCAGCAGAGAGGAACTAAACCCCTAAAACATCAGATTACATGCTAAAAAGCATTTTGTCCTTGTTTCATATAAAGTGCATATCCATTTTTCATAAGAAGGTAATGCACAGATGACTCTGGGTGGCAGTTACATAACCTTACAAGTATTATACTTTTTATATTAGTCTTTTTTGACCCATCGAATCTGTTGTTTAAACACTAATTTGTGAGTTCAGTTTCCCATTATAATACGTGATTAAAAGCAAGAGATACTTCATATATTTAGTATGTTGGAATCTTCTATGAAAATTACTAACAAGATAGCTATTTTTCCTAAAGCTGTAGACACATACAGCTAAGCATTTAAATAATGCATCTTCATTTGTGTGGGAAAACAATTAATATTTCAATATTTAAAGATTTTTTGTCTACCTGACAAAGATCAAAAGGATCAAAATTTTTGTCTAGTATTCAAAAAATTTTGAGATATGTTTCAGTGTGCTGTTTTTATTTATTTATCTATTATTTATTTTTTTTTGGGGGGGGGGGGGGGGGAGGGGGGGGGGGGGGGGTGGTGGGGGGGGGTGGGGGGGGGTTGGGGGGGGGCAATAACAATTCACCCTACAACTCTAAACTCTGATCCTGCGTTCCATTTGGAAGGGCTCATTCCTATGCCCTAATCCCTTCAAAGGGTTTACCCTCCGGAGTGAGAGCTTCGAAGGGTTGAAGGGTATAGGGGACCAAACAACTGTTTCTTGAAGTGCCCTTCTGCGTCATCTTCACGTGCCCACACGGAGGCGCCGTCATCATGCAAAGAAATCTGTGCAAAGGATCATGGGAGTCCGAAGTGTCCATCAGTTGTACCCTTCGAAATCCTTCATTGCGAAGGGCCCTTTGAAGTGGCCCGTTATGAGCACTTTGGTTTGGAACGACCCTTCAATATGGCGGCCATGATTGTTTTCACACCGAAGTGCCCTTCTGAGGGCGATATATCCCGTTTGCAACGCACCTTCGGTCTTAACCGGGTTTGAGGGTTGAGACTGGTCAGTACCTTCACAAAAGACCATACACTCAAGTGTTTGAGAATCCAGCAGGTGGTGCTCACTCTCCAGTCTGCATGGATTCCTCTCACGGTCCAGTAGTGACGGGAACACTGTATAAAATATGTGTATAAAAAGCCACTGTCCTTCAGATGAGATGTTAAACTGAGGTCCTGCCTTTGGCCATTAAAATCCCAGGGCGCTGCCTGAGTAAAAACCTCCAGTCAAATTACTCCTATTAGTGTCTATCCATCATGGTTTCCTCATAATCCACACATAACAGTCTTCTCTCCACCAATACCTGCTGTGTACTCAGCATTCTAGTACATTATGGATGCTGTTCACCCAGGTGGGCGCTGCACACTGTTGGTGATTGAGGAGATTCCCTCCTTGGAGTAAAACACTTTGAACGGAAGTGTGCAGTCAATAGTTATACATGCAAGAAATTATAATGTGCACATGTTGTTTTGCTTTGCTAGAGTGGCAGTAAAGCTAATGTTTTAAAAGAAAGATGTCCTCCAAATTCATGCATTGATTTTTCTAATTAGATTTTTTTCCCCCCTCTGAATAAACACTATGCATTGATTATAGTGGGGGGTTGTGGCATAGTCGAGATGAAGATGAGACATTAATATGAGGCTTTCACTTGAGAACACTGCTAATTAGAGCTGGTGTCAGCCTCATATTGACATATTGATGGACAGGGATTGGAATCTCTGGAATAAAAGTATGCTGTGAAAAATGTGTTTCCTGAAGTGAGAACATATTGATTCAGGGTATGTGCCAATGAAGTAAGCCTGCAGGATATAAACACTATAGCTTAACTGAAACGAGCATGGATTTGTGCAAACAGTCTCCATTTTAAAAGGCCAAGTTATTGGCAGATGATCTATACTGCAGTGAGAAGATCAAAGTTGCAGTGAACTTTGTGGCAGTGACAGGTTTGATTCTCTAGGAAATATAGGCGCTAAACTGCAAATGTGATTGAAGGCTGTCAGTCTGAATTCTAATAGAGCATAATGTTCAAAGGTGGACAGAGATAAGGGAGAACATAGTGCTAGAAAGCTAATGTACAGTGCCACAGATCTACAAAGTTTTAGCATATTATTTATTTCCTTTGCTCTGTAAACAGTTTGGTGTCCAAAACCTATTCTCACAAGCAGTTTTTGTGTCAATTAAACTAATAATAATATATGCTAAATTACTGCAGAATAATGAGAAAAGTTTAGATAGAATGATAGATGAAAGAAAAAAAAAAGATTCTGCCAGAATATCTGGTTGAAAAAGCCTTGCATATAGTGACTAATACAAAGAAAGCAACTGTCAAAAGCATATGTAAATATAAAATATGTAACTTTTTTGTTTAACTAGGAACCATTCTGTCTTTAAATGGGTGCTCGTTCATTTTTGCTAATTAAAAGAATCCCCCTAAAGAAATGATTAGTCATATTGAGAAGCATAATTAAAATGATGCAGAGTGACATACTTCTCAGCATGTGTGAAATCCGCAGCCCAAACAGAATGAAATGCCCTAATATGCAGTCCCTACACAGCTATAGGACACGCAAATGCTTCTGTGACCGTACAAGATGCAGCTTGACGCTGTCTGGTGACACTGCAATGCAGTAGTCAGCTGCATACCAGCATGAACAAACAACAACATGGCTCAATCTAAAAATTCCATTTTATGGATGTATATAGCATAAGATGGAGTAAAACAGGCAAAAAGGAGCTAAACAAAATGTCCCAATGTGAAACTCCATGCATTTAAGCAGATATCTACGCATGTAAAGTCTAAAATCACTGTTGAAACACTGGTAATACTGTAAATGAATGTTACAAAACACCATATACTGTTCACAAATGAGTGAAATCTTTCTATCAGACTCACCTACTGTAACAGTGTAGCACATGAACCATTGCACACCATTATAAATACCTCACTACTCTCACAGGTTGGTTTCATAAGACCAGAGGCCTAACCTGTTAGTGGGAGTGATGAAAGGAGCACAGAATTATGCAGCTTTAACATATGCCATTCAATCGGCTCTCCCACTCTGCAAATTACCAAATATATTTATAAAATGACAAGTCAACCTGAGAGAATTTCATAACAAGTGAACTTCAAAAAACCTAATTTGTTCTGCTTCAGCAGCTCTCCTCTCTCTCACGGTACATTTCTCATGCTTTCGTTCATTGCCTATAGAGTGGCTTTGAGGTCACCAGGTGTTTACTTTTCACTGTTTTTTATGTTTATTAAAATGTCTTTTTTGTTTTTGTTTGTGCATACAATGAATGTCAATGGTGTCCTGTATTGTTTAATGTCGCTTTGTATGTAAGACTAGTACATTCCTGGGTCCTATTACCAGCCAAACAGAAAGTTACAAAAACATTTTAATGAGCAATGAGCAACAAATGTAAACAAAACATCAGTATAACCATTTGAATAAGACATAGCAAATGACTGATGGCAGAAGTAACAGTACTTTAACAGCTCTACTTTAATGTGTGACTCAACTATTGTCAACATGTTCTAATAAGAAAAACAGTGCTAATATTGTGTGACAATTACCAGAGCATGCAGTCAAAGTACAAGAACTCAACTGCAAAATTGATTTAAAACTTACTAATACCAGTCTTGTTTTGATATCGCTTATCTCTATTTTTTTCTTCATCTTTCACTAGCAGCATGACTCACCCAACAATAGATTTCAGCTACCAATGCTATTGTAGAAATGTATTCATAGCCAGCATTATTAATTAAAGCAAAATTGTCACATAAAAAGGAGGTTACGAAGATAAAATGAGTAATATTCAGCTGGTCATTTCATCTAAAAAATCAACTCCCATGAGACGACCTGCTCCATTTCAGTTGATTCTGCTTTTAATAGCCTACTCATTGGTGTCTTCACCTCATGTGAGTCTACATGATTTTAAACTAATTTTTCAAAATCTCCAAGGGTAAAACTTTTTTAATGAGGAAATAATTACAGAGTGCGCCTTTAAATAAGTGAGGATTAAAGAATGAAGATAGAAACATCAAGCCGAGCGTTTTTAGATGAATTATTGATGATTTGGTCAGTTGCAGGGTGTTTATTAGGCCTCTAATTTTTTTTATTAAACAAGTGAATTTAGTTTAATTTAAACAGTATTAAAAGTCGGATCCTCAGAAGTCCTAGCTAATCCCTGTTGGTAAAACTAACATCATACTTTAAACAAAAACTTTATCTCAGTCTTTCTTTGTGTGTGTGTATTTTAATTTTCTTTTAAAATCTTCTCTTTCTTCTCCAGCTCTTCAGTTTTAGTGTCTGTATGATATGAAAGTGAGGACACTCACTCAACTTTAATAATGCTGGAGGTGAATCACTCAGACAGTCTGTCTTTGTGAATAATACTTGTGTCATTGATAATGCTAAAGGTTATTGCCATGCTTGACCGCGAGTTTAAATTACCTGCCTCCCTACCTGAGACTTATCTGAAAAGAGCAAGGGTGTTATAAGTCACACTTTTTCTTGGTGACATTTGGCCCTCTACTGACTTGAAAGACCATCAGCTGCAGTGCTGCCATTGCTCAGTATCATTTACAAATGGGGAATTTCCTCAGACAGACTGTGAAAGATATCCACATGTTTAATTCAGACTGTTGATTGCAGTACACGTATGAATATCTGTTTAAATTCAGTCTAAAACCAATAAGGTATAAAAAAAAGTCATTTTGAAACATGTCTGTAATGCAAGCGGGTAGAATGGCACGAGTTAATGCATGATTTCTAATATTTAAGTAAACGGTTTCAGTGTCATAATTGTAAGAATCCACACCAAATCCAGTGTGTAAACTGTCTCCAACATAATCTCAATGCCTAGGAAACCAAAACATGTCGGTGGACTGTTAAGCAGCATACTTGTGCACTCTGATATGAGTTACACGTAATCTGTCTTGAAGTCTAAAACTTCCAACAGGGAGGCTGAAATTACCAGCATGAAATATGCATACAATATTTTAATATGTTCTGGTTTGTTTTCAAAGGTAGGTAAAAAAATATCCACTCAAGTCAGGTGGGAGTCAATATTTCATGAGAGTAGCCCAGAATGACCTGGCATCCCTGGTATGTTGTATAACAAGCACCTGGTGGGTTGAATTCAAAATAAAAAAAGAGAAATGGAAATACAACTCCTGCAATGTTCTAAAGGCCTGTTATGGTGCTTTTCTCTTTTTATTCTGGAAAATGGCTTAGGTGGATTTGAGCACTGGGGCAGTTTCGCGATTGAAGCATACATGGCATCCCTTTTTGTTTGGGAAATCATGTTTTTTTTTTTTTTTTTTTTTTTTTACTTTGTTTAGAGGTCTAACACCTTTGCTTTTGTTCAGAAACCCACTGAGCTGCAGAACAAACTCAACTCACAAATGAGCTCAAAAGAGTTTGCCGTTAGAATGTTGCTAGGCATGTCGTTAACATGTTGCTACATGGTTGCTAACATGATACTTGAAAATTGTCTGAGAAAAAAAATTCACTCAGAAATTGTTAGCAAATTTTACAAATAATTACAAAGAATCTGCAAGTAACACACTGCAGAAAGAAAAGACTGAAATAGTATTTCAAATCCAGTAATCTTTATTTACAGCTCCCAAAAATAATGTTTGACCAGTGTTATTTTAGTATTATTATATACTATTACAGTATTTCTTTATAGTTAGCAGTACCTTCATTTTTTAATATTTTCATTTTAATTTTAGTTGACATTTTTGTAATTTTATTTTGTGCTTTTGTCATTTTTATTCATTTTTATATTTCTCTTTAGCCTTAGTTTGTTTTTATTTCAGTTCGTTTAGTAATCTTAGTACTTAACTTGTTATTGCAGTTTTTAGCCAAGGCACAAATTCTATTTCATTGTGTGCAGATTTTTTAAAAAATATATATATATTTTTTTTATTTCATTTTTTTCCAATTGAGAAAAACCTATATATAATATCTATTTATAAATTTTAATTGACAATACCAATTGCATAAAATGTACAAATACTGTGTAAAACAGTATATTTTTACTAAATTTAACTATTGTAATAAATTTTTGGTAAAGGATTACATAGTTATAAATAAAACATTTGTATTTCTGTTTAATAGTCTTGTCTGCCATTTAGTGGTTTTTTTTCACTGACCTCATTGCAGGGCTTTCTGTGATTATCTTATACATTAAAGATAGTACATGCGATTCTGCCAAAACAAGGTATATTAAAAGAGAGAATAATATGCTGCTTGCATTTTGAAACATTTGGGACTGATCCTATGATGTCTTAAAGCGCTGTCGAAGTAGGCAGCTCACTGGATTTTGGAACAGAGCTGGTGTCGCTGGTTTAATTCGGTATGCATGCTTATGGAGTATATATAATGCATACTAAAAATAAATTAGGTCAGTTGAAAAAATTGGTTCAAATTGGCTGCAAATAAACTGAACATGTGCAATGGCTTCTAGAAGAACTGTAATAACCCAATTTATCTCAATCTGTCCTATAAGGTCAGCCACCTTCAAAACGTTGTCAATTTTCCATGACATTTCTTGCTATTTAATGTGTAATTTAGAAGACAGATAAAATCTATTTTTTTTTTGGAGAAAGAGAGAGAAATGCATTTGGAGTGAGTTAAAATAATTTGGAATCAAAATAACAATACAGTGGTATGAGCTTACTACTGTGAAATGGGAACACTGACTCATCAAAGGTCATATCTATTTGTACACGGTCATATATTATATCTATATAATACTATATAGAGACTATATATATATATCTATTCATCATTGAAAAACTACTGGAACTTAATAACTGATAGGAATGATAAAGATGATATTGTTTCACACACAAAATAATGGTCAAACTGAATTGTTTAACATATACAATACAACGTTGCAGTTCGAAATGATCTGAGGGCTTGTATAATAATTTCAACTACAAATGTTTTTTGGACAATTTTCTGAACCACACTTGTTCACTTCATTACGCCCTGATGGCCAAATAACTGTCAGCAGCTCCTACATTCCCACCCAAAAGAGTACAACCCCTTGTTCAAAACCCGCGACAGCCTCATTTACAATTGAAATGGTGTTTGCTCCCTCCTAGACAAAAGAAACTTCAATTCAATTCAATTCAATTCCATTAAAAAAAGAAAAAAAGAAGAAAAAAAAGAAAAGAAAGAGCCTACTTAAGCGGGTGTGGAATTAAATGCATTCGCTCAGGGTCCAGCAAACTTGAACGCATACCTCCTCTGCGGGTGGTAGCGCGACAGGTGAGCGTTGTAAAGGGCAAACACTTAACAGAAACACCCACATGCAAGTTATGCCGACACAATGCTTCTAGGTTTTATTATTTATTCATAGTTGGGAAAAGACAACACTTCAATATCAGTGATCGCATATTAAACCTGGCCGGGGTGTTTGACCAGGATGTCACGAGCCTAATCAAGTTTTAGATGTCCTTAATCGCCCCACAAAATCCAAAATCACATTGTAGTCACCACAACATATAACCACCATACAAAAACTCTCATTAAAAGTTACGGATTCAGACTTTCAGATTTCAGAGTCAATTTTTTTTTGGGGGGGATTAATACTTTTAGAGAACAAGACACATTCGTCCCCCAATGTCTCTTGCTCACCTAAAAGAAGTAGACATTTAGAATATTAAATATTTATTTGCTGTTGTTTTGAACTTTCTATTCATGATAGTGACCTGAAAAAAGTATCAAGATTTCCCCCCAGAAAAATTAAGCCACACAACTTTTTTCAACATTGATAGTAATAATAAAAAAGTGTTGCTTTACACGAAATCAGCTATTATGATTTCTGCAAGATCTGTTACACTGAAACTGGAATAATGGCTGCTGAAAATTCAGATTTGCCATCGCAAGAATAAATTACATTTTAAAACATTTTCAGATAGCAAACATTTATTGTAAATTGTAATAATATTTCACAATACTACTTTTTTTTACTTTTGATCAAATAAATGCAGCCTTGGGTAGCATAGAAGACTTCTTTCAAAAACAATTAAAACATCTTTCCGAACTCAAACTTTTGAATGGAAGTGCATCTTCTTTAAAGATCATGAAATCAAAATGAGAGTTTTGTTTATAGTTCATTTCTGACATAGTTGATAATTACATTTATGATAATATACTGATGTTATATTTATAATAATGCATAATGTACCAAAATACTAAAGACTTAATCTAATGACCAATCAGATGCTCTCTAGAACAACAGTGTCCCACCCCCTAATACCACCTTTTTGCCGTCAAATAGATAGATTTTCCCCCACTACATTAACATTGGTTTTGATGCATTTGTTTTTGTTTAGATGTATTATTATTGTTATTATTATTATTAATGAACAGCAAAATAACTTAAAGGAGTTATTTTATGCAGTTATTTTTTCAATTGCAATGTAGGCAACATATTTTTAAGTAAACCGCAGCAAATTTTGATTTGTGGTATTGTAACCTTAGCATAATGACAGTGACACTAACTCCCATCAAGCTATGTTTTTTTCTCTATAATATTACCCAAGCTTCAAAAAGAACTACCCGATAAATGGCACTGGCTCGCATAATCAAAACAATTTACTCCTAAAATTGCTTGCGGATTGACATGCAGAAGAAACCCGTCTATGATGTGAGCAAAATATATCCAGTATTAGCATCTGAAAAGCACTGTAGTTGCCAGCCACCAGCAACTGAGCATTTGAGAGAGATGAGAGCTAGATTCAGTTCCTCAGCAGCAAGCTGATGAGATGTCACATCTCCACATGAATATATATGAGTCTCGCGGTCGTAGGCGGCCTGGGAATATCAGAGCATTTTACACAAGAGATGTGTGGCGTGTGCGTTAGTAAAGCGCTAATATGATGACGTCACGTCTAATTAATTTTTCTAACAGCTGGAAGTGGTTTGAGCTGGGTTGTCGAGACTGTCCAGTGGGAATAACAGTATAAGAAATCCTGATCGAGTCCCTGGTGGCCCAATATAGTGTTAAAGCGAAACACTATTCCTCCTCATTAACACTTGATACTTAACTCTCACTCTTATGAATATTTACTATAAAATATTTACTATAAATTTACTACACCTTCTTCTTCTTCTACTACTACTACTACTACTACTACTACTACTATTTTTATTAATATTACTGGTAGTAGTAGTAACAACAACAAAATATCATCATAACTATATTTTCTAGTATTTCTACCAAATACATCGGTTTTAAATAAAATGAACTGTTGATATTGAAATAAGACTACTATTACTTCACACTACTAAAAACAATGATAAAAATCATACATCGTCATATTTTCTATCATAGTTTGCAAAACCCCTAGGTCTTAATAACATGAAAAAACTTGCATCATTACTTAAGCATTGATAAGATATATTTATTGTTATTGTTATTATTATTATTATATTCTAATATATTTAAGAACTTTCTAGTATCTTTTGCACAAATATTGATCTTAAATAACAATGGTATTGCATGTATGAACGAGTACACTTTTAACAATACTACTATTACTACTACTACTATATATCCATCATCATCATCACATCTCATCATCATAAACTATATATTTGTAGCATATTTGTTGCACAAATAGATCGTTTAAATAACATGAAAATACTTCTGCAACTAATCTAAATACTACTACAATTAATCTAAACTAAACTAATTAAAATAAATCCTAATATTTTTTTCTAGAATTTTCTAGAATATGTTACACAAATTGTCTCATTTCAAGTTGAGTTTGCTGTGGCTTTTAAAGGCATGACAATCTCAGACTGAAACAAATTAAACACAGAATGTGATTTGTCTCAAGAAGCAGGGAGAATGTTTAAAGACAAGCATTAAATCTAAACCTCATGCTTGGCACTATTCTGCAATGCCCGGCCCACATATACCCTTCCAGTCGAGATAAGCAGAAGCATTTGCCCATATGAAGCAAATAGGTTCGTTGAGAAAATCAATAACGGATGCATTTGAATCTGTCTATTCTGTGGAGGTGTTTTCATCAAGCCACTTTGATGAAAGCAAAAGAATCAAATGAGAAAGAGGTCCTTGAAATATATTTCCTTCTCCAAAGAGACAGACTCATACTAGTGTTTTTAATTTCAAGTGATTGTGCAATGTTAGAAATTTTAGCTTGTCAAAATTTTTGTTTTACATATTTAAAGCTGCATCTAGTTTTGGCCATATACATTTTAACTGCAATTTCATTAAAAATAAGTAAATAAATAAACAAAAATCAGGTCACACTTTATTTTAAAGAGGTCATATGATGTTGCTAAAAAGAACATTATTTTGTGTATTTGGTGTAATGAAATGTGTTTATGCGGGTTAAAAAACACATTATTTTCCACACACTACATTATTTTTTTCTCCTCTATGCCCCGCCTTTCTGAAACGTGTCGATTTTTACAAATCTCATCGGTCTGAAAAGCGAGGTGTGCTCTGATTGGCCAGCTATCCAGTGTGTTGTGATTGGCCGAATACCTCAAGCGTGTGACGGAAATGTTACACCCTTGCCATACTGTGATGCCATTTTCCGGCCAGAGCGACGAGACAAAACATTAAAACCCATTTTATAAACGTGGCATTTGTTGCATCCAGTGGTGACATAACTACGGATTATAATGACTTATACTGTCCTTTAAATGAAAACAGTGACGTGGGGGCGTGTTGAACGAGCCGTTTTAGGTAGGCGTTGTTGATTCTTAACTTTTATAAAGAATATATCTCTTTGGATTTTAAACTTTAGTTTTTGCAACTTTACAGATCTTCTTTAGCACAAAGCTTGTAACACTCAAAATAACGGAAAAATTGAAATCCGCCTCATATGATTCCTTTAACATCAAAAGTCAAGTATTTAAGGTTAGACGTTAAACAAGCGAATATATTCCTTTGCCATGCTATATAATAATTCAATGATAATATACAATTACCCTTTTTATTATAATGACCTGAAGAAAAAAAAAAAAAACCTTACAACATCATATATGCATTACTGTGAACAGACTGTTCATGTTTGCAAATGAAGCATACTGACATATGTGAGATCTTATGGATATACGAAAGACTGGCAAAGAGAATAAACACCCCAATATTATAATCCCATTTAAAATGCTAAGCAGATCTATTTAAACCATTTGCCACGCAGACAAATCATATAATTTACAAATTCCAATACGTATAATAATTTTCAAACGCAGCATCTATTTGGTTGGAAAGCGGTCACTCGTTGAAAATGTGGGGGTAGAATGAGAGGAGTTCCTGACCTTGGTGGATGTGCTTTGTGTCCATCAGTATTCCATTATGTTTGTGCCGCTATTTTTATGGTGATTGGAGCACATCAATCACATTTAAAATTCTAACAGTCTTTCACTGTGCGAACAAATGAAATGTCTCCTAGCGATCTTCTCGTGACTTTGAGGCATATATTCAGGGTAAGTGATGACGAATATACAGTATATACCTATATTATATCTAATATATAATATCTATAATATATATATAATATATGTGTTTGTATATATATTAGGGCTGTCAACGTTAACGCGTTAACGCATGCAATTAATTTTACAATCCTTAACGTGTTAAAATAATTTAATGCATTTAATGCAAAATTACTGAAGCACAATTTCTATTCTAACCCTTTAACCCAATTTTGCTACTCTGCTTGCGATCAGATCATTTTAAGCCGCTAAACTCCGTGAAAGTTTTCAGTCCAATGATTCAGTAAGTGAATGCATTCAAACAATCAGTCCAAAACAGCGCTAATGTAAAGGAAACCAGGCTGATTACATCAGAGATTGCAGAGAGAACAGAGACTCGCGTTGCATTTTCAGTTAATTATTCATTCCAGTGTGTTTCACTTTTAAACACAAGCTCTGTCATATGCTGTGATTGTCTCTGAAGAGTGCGAGCCCTCACAAGTCACAGTGTGTGAAGTACAGACTGAACGGATTGTCAACACATCCCACCGCTGTATGGCCAGAAGAGACGCAAACTACGTTTTCTTGACTGGATAACCAGTCTTGCTAGTAAAGTTTTGATGGATGAAGACTGTAATCAAGGTAAAGACGATTGTGGTGGCGAGCAGGAGTCGTACGGTAAGCACGTGTGAGTCCGTTATAATAATGTGTGTATGATTGCTCTTGACTCACTGATCACACATTGTATTTATGCACAGGCACAGACATTTCCGTACATTCACGTAGTTTCCACACACATTCACGATAATGTCTTGATTTGTCATGTGTACACTCTAAAAAACGGCTGGGTTAACAACCCATTTGGGTATTTTGGCAACCCAGCGCGGGTCAAAAAGGGACGAACCCAGCGCTGGGTTGTTTTAACCCAACAAGTTGGGTTATGTTTGACCCAGCATGCTGGGTTGATTTTTTTATAGTGTATAATTACTACACTGCTAGGCTAAAATGAACCCAAATCGAGCTAGACATTAAATCTACAAATCTTGTTCATTTTAAAATCACACACAGAATGACTATCAAAAGGTTAATATTTATTTAAAACAAGAGAAAACTGTCAAAATTAACATGCATGTAAGAAGAAATGCAGAAAAGTATGGCATTAACAGCTACAGAGTTTATAAATGAAGCATTGAACATTTGTTGAATATAACTTTTAAGATCAAATTTGACTTTTTTTGGAATTTTATATATTGTATAAAAATATTATACAAAAACACTAATATAAAATAGTTGTACAATTAGTTAATAGTTAAGTTCTTTACAAACTATTCTGGCATGACAGTAAATAAACCACAACATTAACACAGATATTATAACATTTAACACAATCATATGTGTGAAAGAATGTGAGCATGAGTATGAATGACAGTGTAAACTCCATTTACTAAACAACAACACAGAACAAGCATTTAACATTTTGTTTTTTTTTTACAAATTATACACTTACAGTTTGTTTCATAGTCCATGAATACAGATCAGGCATCACTGCCAATTTTCATGATCTCTTTAGCATAATTGATGTAGTCATGAAGAAGCCCCATCAGCACAGCAAAGGCATGTGACATCTTTTACATTATTCAGGGCAGCCTCCTCCTTTAAAACCACTGGTGCATCAGTTTGGGAGAAAGGACATTCTCCTCTTTGACCAGCATTCATCCCAGTCACCACCTGTTCTTCATCAGTGGCCTAAAAAGAGAAAAAAATATTTGAAAAAAAGAAAACATTTAATTAAAATCTATCAATTTTCAGATAGACCCTTGTGCAGGCATCCCGTCACGTTCGCCGAACTGCGGGCCGTGGGGTCTTTGCTTTCAGAAAGCTACTTCTTTACTGAAACATTAAAACAGACATGACATTCACATACCTCACAAATTTTCATGGACGTGGAGGGCTGCTCTTTAAAGGGTTAGTTCACCAAAAAATTTAAATGGTCATAATTTATTCTCCCCCCGTGTTGTTCCAAACCGATACAAACTCTGCTAATTTTTGGAACACAAATAAATATATTTAATATTCTCTTAATTGTTGTCCTCTATTGCAAGTCTGGGAGACCAGTATTTTCTTCTGAACAGACATGTGCACTATGATATAATTTAAGATTTATTCATATATAAATATTGGCATGGATTACTTCTACAATAACTCTGTATTTTTTAAGCTTGAAAATACTGATTATCTAGACTTTCGATGTATTAACAAAAAATTATGAGAGAAAATTAAAAATATCTTTATTTGTGTTCTAAAGATAGACAAAAGTCTTATAAGCTTGGAATGACATGAGGGCAAGTAAATTATTTTTTTTTGTGTGAACTATTCCTTTAAGAAAGGAAGACCAAGAATGATGACTCTCCAAATCAGACAACTCCAAAGTTGCTTTGAGGTATGCAATGAAAAAGACAGACATCATTGGTTTAAATAAAATATGAGCACGTAATCATAGTGTTGCAGCATCAAAATGTGAGGTAAACAGGCAGGTGACAATGGAAACATTTATTTTCTAAAAATAACTCACATCAATCTCAAAAGATTGATGCTCTCCTATGCCTCTGGCTTTCAACATCTACAAAAATAAACATTATTTTACTCTTAGTAAAAAATAAAAAATGATAACATGATGGAATTATGAACTTTACTTGCCTTAACCGTCTTTCCCTCTCTTCTGAAGAAGCTGAGAAAATCGCCTCTTCACACAAGCAGGGTTCCGTGTCGTTAACTCCAAAGTTGGTTTGAGTTCTGCAATGAAAAACAGAGACATCAATGGTTTACATAAAATATGAACACGTAATAATACTGTTGTTGCATCAAAATGTGAGGTTAACAGGCAGGAGACAACATTTTCTAAATATAACGTATTCTTCAATATAAGCTCTTTTCAGAATATTTCCGTCTTCCATGAAATCTCAAAATACTACCATACTCAAACAATGAATGATGACTTTACATTTTTCATCTTTACTTATCATAAACCATCTTTCACTCGCACTCGTTTCCATCTGAAGACGCTGAGAAAATGGAGGCTTCACTGGTGTCGTCGAGATACGTCCGATGTTAACATGTGCATGCTCTCTTTCATGTCCGCATTCCCAACCCAGCGCTGCTGGGTTATAGATCAAGACCAATTTTCAACCCAAAATTGGGTTAAAACAATCCAACGTCCTTACCCAGTGGTCTCAACCCAGCATTTGGGTTGAAAAAAAAAAAAACACCCAGCTTCTTTTGGAGTGTTTGTTGCTGTTTAGTTATTCTGAATGGATCTGTGTACTGTAGATATATGCAGTCAGCCGTCGGTTGGTTTAGGGTTTTTTTGACATCACCATGTGGTCCTGTTCGGTATCGCAACTTGACTTCTCTAAAATGTAAAAAAGCTATTTACATATATACACACATACCGTATTTGCCCGAATATAAGACAACCCTGATTATAAGACGACCCCCCTTTTTCCAGATGTACTTTTTGGAAAAAGGCTTTTTAAAAACCAAATCTTGTTTTTTTCTCAGTAAAACACATTCTGTCTTCAATTATTTTCATATTGCATATTTTTCCTATTTAATTTTTGTTTTGAAAGTATGGTAAAAACTGGTAAAATGTACCTACAATCACATTTAAAAAATATACACTTTTTGATATACCATTAAAAAAAAATAAACAGGTAGCCCATCTGAATTAGGACAGTTAGGCTATCCATCTAATCATTGTGGTTCTTTTGGTGTCCTTTTGGAGTTTTGGAGTCCTTTTTTGGAAATACATTTATATTTATCTTGAAAAAAAGTTTGCAGAAAATACATATTTTTGAGAATCACCCCTCAATTTTTTGGTTTACTTTGCTGAATGTAGCAAATGACAAAATAAACATTTGAAACAAGAAAAATGGCCTATGCTTAATTTCATGAATTGTGCGATTAATCGCAATTAATCACACAGAAAGGGTGTATTAATTGTATAAAATGTTTTAGCTATTGACAGCCTACTTATATATATGTATTATATACTATATAATTATTAATTATATCTAGTATATATATCTTGTGAAGCGTCCGAACTTCTCAGCGTCGCCTGGAAACAAGCGAGGAACACTGCCCTCCCTCGTCACAGGCTATCGGTCCCAGCTGCAGCTCAGTCAGGCGGCCGGACCATAAGCCACGCCGTCCCTGCCACCTTTGAGACACTCCTTCATGAGACTGCGCATTACTCGCACCTCTCATTTTCCACAGACAAGCAGCGTGTGACCGACCATCCCCACAAGAGCACAGCACGGACCCACGGCACTGGGAAGTAGTACGGAGTGCACTCACGGCACCGGAGCACCCACCTGGACCTTTTCTCTTTTGCACACCCTCTTTGCCTAATCCACCCTCCAGGCATTATTGATCCCTCCTTGTCGTGTGATTCTTCACCCTGTGACACTGGTGGAGAATGCGGGCATATCAGTGAAGAATTACCGACGAGCGATCTCCTTCACCTCACCTTTTTTTCTCCCTGTGTGTCTCCAGGTTTTCTGTCACAGGCGAGCACTCCTCCCCCAACATGGACGATGCCTCGGGTGGATGAGCTGTTGGACCGGCTGGGAAGGGCCCGGTATATCTCAACTTTGGACCTCACCAAAGGCTACTGGCAGGTACCCCTCTCTGAGAATGCTAAACCTAAGACTGCTTTTTCTACCCCTAGTGGCCACTGGCAGTACCGGACACTTCCCTTTGGCCTCCACGTTCCAGCGGATGATGGACATCCTGTTGCGGCCCCATCAGTCCTACGCCGCAGCCTATCTGGACGACATTGTGATCCACTCCGAGGCATGGGAAGACCACCTGGACCGGTTACGGAGGGTGCTGTCGGTGGTAAGTTCCTGGCCACCTGGCAGGGTCCCTATACGGTGCTGGAAAATATTGGGCCGGTGACTTACCGTGTGCGTCAGCCAGGAAGGAGGAGAGCCGAGCAGCTCTACCACATCAACCTGCTGAAGAAGTGGGTTGGGACTAGAGACCAGCTCGCAGCCCTCGTCATCTCTGATCCTGTGGTTGTTGACGTCAATCCCCACCTCCCGGCTGCCCAGAAAAGGGAGCTGCAGCACTTGGTTGGTCAGTTCTCTGATGTGTTCTCCTCTCTTCCCGGCCAGACCAGCGTCCTGCAGCACAACATCCGGACGACGCCAGGGGTCGTCATCAGGCAATGGCCCTACCGCGTCCCTGAGGCTCGTCGGTGAGCTATTTAGGAGGAAATACAACAAATGCTGACGTTGGGGATGATAGAACCATCACGCAGCCCGTGGTCCAGCCCAATTGTGATGGTCCCGAAACTGGACGGCACCCTTCGTTTCTGCAATGACTTCCGTCGCCTCAATGAGGTATCCGAGTTCAACGGATACCCCATGCCTCAGGTGGATGAACTGTTGGACCGGCTGGAAAGGGCCCGGTATATCTCTACGTTGGACCTCACCAAAGGCTACTGGCAGGTACCCCTCTCTGAGAATGCCAAACCTAAGACTGCTTTTTCTACCCCTAGTGACCACTGGCAGTACCGGACTTTTCCCTTTGGCCTCCACGGGGCACCCGCCACGTTCCAGCGGATGATGGATATCCTGTTGCGGCCCCATCAGTCCTACGCCGCAGCTTATCTGGACGACGTCTTGATCCACTCCGAGGCATGGGAAGACCCCCTGGACCGGTTACGGAGGGTGCTCTCGGAGCTCCGGAGGGCTGGACTCACCGTCAACCCTCGCAAATGCCACCTTGCACTCTCCGGGGCGAAGTACCTGGGTTTCCAAGTTGGACGGGGTCTCAATCGGCCGCAGGAGAAGAAGGTGGAGGCGGTACGCTCCGCTCCGAGACCCGAGACCAAGACCCAGGTACGAGCATTTTTAGGGTTGGCGGGATATTATCGCTCCTTCTTCCCCAACTTCTCCTCTTTAGCCGCCTCCCTGAAAGACTTGACCAGGAAGGGGCAGCCAGAGAAGATACAGTGGACACCAGCAGCTGAAGAGGCCTTCCAGAGGGTGAAGGGGGCCCTCACCTCGGAGCCAGTTCTCAGAGCCCCGGGACTTTAGCTGCCCCTTCCTGCTGCAAATGGATGCCTCCGACACGGGACTGGGAGCCGTCCTGTCACAGATCCAGGAAGTTGAGGAGCATCCTGTCATTTATATTAGCAGGAAGCTGACCCCGGCCGAGAGGAACTACACCGAGGTGGAAAAGGAGGCCCTGGCCGTGAAGTGGGCAGTCCTGGAGCTGCGCTACTACCTCCTTGGCCGGAAGTTCACCCTGGTCACGGACCACGCACCCCTTCAGTGGATGGCCCGTGCTAAAGACACCAAAGCCAGGGTGACTCGATGGTTCCTCGCGCTCCAGGACTTCCGCTTTGTGGTGCGTCATCGGGCGGGAGCCGCCAACGCTGACGGCCTCTCTCGGATCTGGGCAGCTTTCGCAGGTCTGTCAGGGGTCACTCCCCACCCACGCCCTATTTCTCCCCTACTGTCTCATATCATCAACAGGACCAGGACGACGCTTGGGGGGGGGGGGGGGGGGAGTGTGACAGCGTCTGAAGCTTCATCACGCGCGCGCCTGAATCAGCGAGGAACACCTGCCCGTCCTCGTCACAGGCTGATCGGTCACAGCTGCAGCTTATCAGGCGGCAGCTACATAAGCCACGCAAGCCCTGCCACCTTTGAGACACTTCTCCATGAGACTGAGCATTAACTCGCCCTCTTATTTCTCCCACAGACAGCAGCGTGTGACCGACCAGCCCCACAGGAGCACAGCACAGACCCACTGCACTGGGAAGAATGACAAAGAGCACTCACGGCACCGGAGCACCCACCTGGACCTTTCTCATCTTTTGCACACCCTCTTGTTGAAAATCCCCCTCTGGGGCATTTATTGAAGTATACAAGTATTATATGAAGGATTTATACAAGTCTCTTTTTGTAGCCTAACTCGTACACGTCAAGTGTATATATATATTATACGCACACACATATACACAAATCAACAAGTAGATAGAAGAGAAAGCTAGTGTTTGTTTGTTTGTGTTTTTTTTTTTTTGTTTTTTTTAATTAAAATAAATATAGATAAAGTAGAATTAGAATAGAAAGTGTTAGAGGGTCAAATAGTATGTATGACCTGATACTCTAATAGTTCAGGAGACTTTACATGGTTTTTGCACCTTAGTTGAATGTGAATGTGGAGAGACAATCAAACATCCTGCTTCTGTTGTACAGCAAATGTTATCAGTCTTTTGAATGGTCCACTGTGTATAATGCACCATTGCATGTACATACACAAATGTATGATGATGATGGATGAGATGATCCTATAAGATTACATTTCATCATTTACATGCCATCAGTAATTCAAAATGGGCCTTTTTCCAATGCAGACAGAATATCAAAGTAACTTAACTATATGCAATAAGGTCACCTTGTGATTTGCCATTGATCAGTGCCAGTTTCGGTGTCTGTTCCAGGTGAAACGTTGGTCTAAAGGGCAATTATCATTCCTGATATGTGCAGTTAGGTTTTCAGAGTTCCCTTGCTCATTCTGATTTCAGCCCCTTTGTTTAGCATGTATGAGGAAACATCTGCAATGCTGCTGCGACATTCTGCATGTTTGTGTTTCTGGGGGTTTTCATCAGCTTGTTATTCCTCCACATCAACTGCTGATGGCCAGCCATAGGTGAATTGAATGTGCAGACGGCCCAGTTCCTGGGCAGCAGGGTGAAAGACAGTTGGATATGTTTTTAGAAGATGGATTACGACTCATACATGGCAGGTGAGCTCATGCTTAGCAGCAGATATTTCCCAATGCTGAATGGCTCACAGAGCTGCCTTAGGCTACTTGAATACAAATGTCATCTGCACCCTCTCCTTTCCACACCCCATAGTGTGGAAAGGAGCACAATGCATGTGTTATTAGACTTTATACGGAAAAAAGCTGACCACGAAGGAGGAACCTACTGAACTATAGCTTGCCAAAGTTGTCAGAATACTATTTTGAAAAGTAGTAACTTACTACAAGCTATTTCAGGCAAACATATTATTTAAAAATCTAGAAATCAGACTACGCAATTATTAAAAAAGAAAAAAAAGAACAGTTCAAGTACAGTAATTAATAATAAATGGTTTATGTGGCAAAAATAATGACAAACATATACAGGTAAGTGTTTATTCAGCTTCAGGCACTTTTTGGATTTATATTAAAACTGCTGTACATTTAAACTTATTTTTAACATTTTTTAATGAGTTAATTTATAAAAACATTTTTATTGTTTTACTATTCTTGTAGACCCAGACTTTCAATCTCAAACTAGTAAAATTCACTGTAAAATGCATTCTTACTCATTAAAAATCATGATAATCTTAAGAAAAGGTTATTAATATTTACTGTGTGAAAATTATTACCAATGTTTATTATTTAATTAATTTATTTATTTATTTTTGCGTGTGTGTGTTAGTGGACAAAATTAACTAGTGAAATTATGAAAATTTTAAGAGAGTGCCCATAATCAAGGGGAAAAAAAGCATGCATAATTTTACATCAAATATACTGTAAGTTCATTTAATGAGTTCACTTATTAAAAAAAAAAAAAAACCCTTCATAAAACAGAATCAGACTGCTACTTTAGAAATAACTATGATTCAAGAATTGGCTCAGCTTGCTTGTGCATCACAGACTTGGAGATAATATATATACAACAGTTCTTTCTGGTCCTCGAATCTGATTGGCTGATAAGAGTGTGATATTAGAGTGATAATAAAACTCCTCCACCGTTTCAAACACACACCTGTTTGTTATCACTCCTCTTGCAGTGTAGGTATACGTTCACGCCAAATCATAATTTCTTTGATTGCGAGATACCAACTTGTAAAAAACATTCACATCCTCATAGAACTTTTTAACTTGTGAACTGGGAGTTTTCTAAGAGCTACAACTTGTACCATCTGACCACCAACTCAGATTCGTTAGGTGCTATGTTTACGCATTGATAGTGCCGTAGAGTCCAAGGGTGTGAACAGCTCCAAACAGAATGTCACGTGTTCTCATCTCAAAATTACAGTAATTACGACATGGTGTGAATGCAGCATATTTTCACAGCGTCATGATTGGATGCCAAATCCAACAATAATAAAAATATATATAAATATAAATATATACTGTTTTGTGTCACGGAATGTAGTTTTAAGAGTTTTTAGGCGAGAATGTACTTGTTTAGACTTCAGATATGTGGTTTGTTAAAAAAAGTTAACGTCTATTTGAAAATTTGCTTCGTTTTCAGATATGTGAGCTCCAGGGTGTCAGCGGCCTCACCTCGACCAGATCTTCTGGAATTTACCGCTGGCACTGATGTCTCTATAGTGGTTAAACATAAGATATGTCCAATCCCGGTCTATAAACTTCCGTGCAATCACCACCAGAGGTCACCCTTCCATTATATTGACTTTCACACCACACAGACTTGTTACACGTCACCCTGGACTACATTTTCCATGCTCCATTGCACTAATCACAAGTTCACCTGAAACCAATCACACACAGCTACTACCAATAACACACACTATATAAATCAGTCTCACACCAATATTCAACGCTGAGTATTGTATGCGTATTCACTGTGTTTAGCTGATAGCTACCTTAATGCTGAGTTCACACTGCATGATTTTAGCCCGATTTTTCACTCGCCGACAGGTTTTGTGAAATCGCCGACAAATGCCCGAAATCGGAGGCAAATCGGTGCTCGTTCACATGAGTGACAATCACGCAGTGTGAATTATCAAAGACGCGATCTGAGGGAATCGCCGACACTTCGCCGACGCCCGCAAAATATTTGGCTTTCTAAATATCTGGAGCTGTCGGCGATTAACAATCACGCAGTGTGCAATGATTTCTGACTGAAAACTATATCGGCGATGACCTACAGCCAATGAGACCAAGATACAGGGCAGAGGGAAGTTCTGGGAGGAGTTATAGACCAGAATATCAATAATTTAATAGATATATGAACAATTATATAATACAGAAACAAGCACAAACATTTGCTTGACCAACCACAACATCAGCATAACAGTTACTGAAAAAAATTATTTACCTCCAACTCTCTTTGGCATAACACCCAATCCCTGTTCCCGTCTATCTTTTTTTCTTTTTCTCCTTGTAGCTGGAATCAGCTCACAGACAATTTGCGGGCTATATATATTTTTTTTAATAATTACTGTCTCGCTGGAGAACTCCGGTCTGACGCACGTGGGTTCTCGCGTTATTTCCTTATCACTTCTTGCGTGTTTTGTTGTGAAGCTTAGTTTGCGGACCAGACAGAGCTGTCGGCGATTCTTCCTATTGTTAAGTCATGCAATGTGAAACCCCCTTTCGCAGATCCATCGTGCAATGTGAACACAGCAACAACTGAATGCTACCCCAGATAGTCACGCAGTGTGAAAACAACGGCGATCCGACGAGTTTGAAAATCATGCAGTGTGAACTCGGCATTACGGATCCAGCTTTAGTTTTCCTAGCCTTATCTTATCTTGCCTTGTCTGTTTTCCTGGTTCTGATCATTGTCTGTGTATGTCTTGGATTACCCCTCTCGTCTTGCCCTGTGCAAATACTGTTTGCCCCTGCCTGGACCTTTGCCTTGTACCTGGATTATCCCTCTAGTCTCGCCCTGTTGGATTACGTTCGCCATCGACTGACCCTCGCTTGTTTACCAGACTGCTCTTGCCTTGTCTTCTACATACCAGTTTGCCATTATCTGACCCATGCCTGTTTCTGACCACGTCTTCTAAATTAAGCTTGCAAATGGAAATGCACGTCTCACGTCTCTTTCGTCCCGTAACAAGATATAATTTGTTTTGGGAAAATCAAACGAGTAGTCTTTGGTCTCATTCTTCTATTATTTGTTCCAGAGCAAATAGTTTGGGCTGAGGGCAAATTTTCATCACATTATTACATAGCTTCAATTATGTATATCAGAGCGCTACCTTTGTACTATTGACTGAATTGTCTAGTAACTTTTATGATGAATGGTGTTTATTATTCAAGAAATAATATTTTATACACGTAATAGTAGTATTTATTATTGGGAAACAGTGTATGTTCGTGATGGTGATTTTAGTGACATTCTGCCATTAGATGGTGACAATAGACTGTTTTAAATTTTTTGATCACACTCGCTCAGTCAATTTCTCTCTACATAATACAGTGATTCAATATACTGAAGCAACTCAACGTTCCTTCATTACTAGTTCTAAAGTGACGATTTGAATTAGAGGCTTGGGCTCAACTGTTAAACTGTCAAACTGATATTTGAATCTGTGGTGGAAGGAAGTAGTTCTGCACAAAAGAGGGTTTTAAAAGACACTCTGTTGTTGTTTTTCTTATGATGTATTTACACACTTGTGCCATCTAACTGTTGTATAAACGCAATATCACACGAGTAGACGTGAGATATGGCTGTATATCGGCACACTGTGATTACCTACGGCCGAATAACAGCGGTGCCGATATACTGCCATATCTCATGTCATAATATGTATATGGTGATGAAGTGTCATGTCATTAAATGATGTAAAACATCTTGCAAACAACTGAGCTACTGTAACGCTACCAAAATTTTTATTAAAAGCATCACTCCTTTAAGTAAGTTTAGTTTAATTAAGACGTTTAATTAAGACCTCTGCTTGAAATACTTAAGATTTCAAAGAAGAGGTTCCTTACCATCCTGCCATGGAGATCCTTGAATCAGAATGTTGCTCTGGGGTGCGTCTCTAAGGTCTTATTAGATAGACTTTGTGAGAGATTTTGCTGTGCTGCAGTACCCTGAATCCAATAGTATCAATAGTCCAATACATGTTTATGCGGATACAGAAACATTGCTTTAGGACAGAAGCACATACATTGGCCAGAGCATGCCAACAATTGTTTATACCAAATGTTTCACATTTTTCAAATGTAATACTTTTTCCGGAAAATGTTATATTATCAGTATAACAAGGAAATAAATGTTGGCCTTGCAGGCTGCATGCAATAACAGAGTGACATTTAGTTTACATCCAGTGAAGTCCAGTGAAGCAGTGAAGAATGTTTCACATTTTTAAAATGTAATACTTTTTTCCATTCAATTTTATATTATCAGTATAACAGAGTGAAAAGTTTAAATGAAACGTGGATTTCAGAACTGATGATCATGTTATCTAGCATGCTTTTAGATAATCATATTGTCAGAAGCAAGAACTTCTGATTTCATGTAGAGATGAGTTCACATGGTCACTAATTCAGTAACAACATATTTAACTCAGAAATAATGCAGAATTTATATTTATTTCCAGGTTTAAATTGCCTCAGTAAACTCCTAGTTTGCTGCTTATTAATGGTTAGTAAGGTAGATATAAAGTTTAGGTATTGGATAGGATTTGGGATGTAGAATATGGTCATGCAGAATATGTGCTTTATGTGTAATAAATAGTCAATAGTTTAGTAATAGGCATGCTAATAAGCAATTAGGTAATAGTGAGAATTGATTCCTATACTAAAGTGTTACCATGCATACTTTTTTGGACTTCTTGAGTCCTCTAATCTCTTCAGCTGACATTCTGTTTGATCTTCCCTGTTTCATTACTAGTGCAATTTCGAACAGCAGAGAATCAGGCCAGTCCAAATCTACAGCTTATAATTGGGCCTCAACTATAGCTAGCCAGATGTGATATTACCCCACTCAATGAACTGCTTAATAACTCGCTGCTTTTCTGAGACATGCTCTTTGATGACACCATTGGAACAACCATCGTGAACAGATGCCTACGACAAACGGGTTTCAGAGTAGTTTTATTTTCCACTGCAATAAGGTTAATTTTGCTGTGGATTGATGCTGTAATGATAGCACTATGTCCTGTACTCTGTGCTCTGTCCTGTATTTGCCCGCCTATTGGCCATTTATCACAGTCAGCAGCCAGGACTATGTCCACAAAACCAAATCCCATTCCTGTATACAGGGTAAGGTACACAATGTAAGCCCAGTAAACAATGTAATGTGATCTAACATGTGAAGCACTGTAACGAAAGGGTGACAATATGGCTGATTTAATTGTGTAGTCACTGCGATGTCCCCTGCGGTATCTGACATGTCCTTATTCTATAGCCAGCTAGAGGCAATTATCTAAGCTTAGCCTCACAATTTGCCCCCTTGGCATGTACTGGTCCACTATTTGCTTTCGATGTTCTGTAACTGTTGCAGAGAATGTGTGAAATACAATGACACAACATGCAGATGATATTGTAAGTTGTTATATGCCGTCTCATCTCTGGTGTGGCTGATTGTGATGCATGATGCATCAGCTAAATGCATCAACTGAAAGAGGCAGTTTGTCTGCACTGTTTCTCTGGTCAGCACTGATTGATGTGTTCTGTGAGTAAGAAGCATTGTACCATCACCAACCTGCCACCTCACCCCTGAGGCACATGCGGCCTCATGTACCCGCCCCATTGCTACCAAAAATTAATACACATTTAGCTGTCTCTGCAGTTGTTTAAGCCTGTAAATTATACTTAAAATATAGTGCTGAGTAAAAATTATGAAAAACGGAAGGGAATAAAGGTTGTCCTCGCAGGCTGCATGCAATAACAGAGTGAAATCTAGTTCACAACCAGTGAAGTCCAATTTACAAACAACTTACTATTTAAAACTGTTTCTTGGTAGTGAATCAAAAACAAACAGCACAACCAGTGTAATCCGATTCATGAACACATTACCATTTTCCTTTTAGTGAATCAAAAACATACAGCGCAACCAATGTTTGATTCAAGATCAAATTACTCTTTATCGATTTATTGATTTATTTGCTGGTTTGTTAGTTTGTGAATCAAAGGGTCACGTACAAACTACAGTTAAATTTGGTTGTCAATTCACCTATTAGTGCTTAATCCTGTTCTGTACATACTGTATGCAGTTCAGTCATTTACAGGAGAGACTATTGCATTCCCCAACTGAATTAACTCCCAAAAATGTCTGGTATTGACACCACATTTACAAAAATTCTACGCATTGTGTATGGAACCAAACTGAACAACTAGCTGTTAAAGGTGTATTTAAATGCATACCCCAGTTGTGTCACTTTTCTCTGTAAGTGTGGGTGCAAGAAATCACAGGGAACAAGGTACGTCTTGACTCATTAGTGTTGCCAGATCTTGCTAGAAAAATACAGCAAATAAGAACAAGCCCATAATCAACTTAAATCAAACCATGTAATGTTGGAAATAAGCCACATACCAAAATATTGTGCCCAGTACCTGCCTTCTTAACTCCATAAACTGGATCACTTTATGAGCCAAGCCCAAACAACAAGCCCAAAGACGCTAAATAAGCATCACTTATAATGAGTGGACATGGCAACACATTAAGAGCATGCTCTGCAAAGCAACCTTCCAAACCTAAACAAAACATGACGACTCTGTCGAAGGTGGTTTAGTTAAAATCGCTGAACGTAAGTCTATGGTTGCTGTAATTTTACTTTGGTCAAAGATAGCAGATACCAAAAGCATGAGACACCAGAGGGTTGCTATTGTTACCATGGTGTCAATCAGCACAATTCAAGAGTGAGTTCTGTTCCATACACAGACGAAATTATAATTTAGAGGATTCACTCTTGTATTTAATTGTGGTTGTCACCCCTGAAACGTTACAGTGTGTACAGGGCCAAATAAATATAGCACAACCAGTGTAGTCCAATTTGTGATATAATGAATCTATTAAAATGTTTTTATAGTAAATCAAAAACATACAGCGCAACCATGAAGTATGACTGACAAACAAATTATTATTTTAAACTGGTTCTTTGTAGTGACTCAAAAACATATAGAACAACCTAGTCCAATTTGTGAAGTAATCATTCTTTTAAGCTAGCTCTTTTTAGGAAATCTAAAACATATAGCGCAACCACTACACTCATCCAAGAAAGGTATAAAAGCTGTCAATAGGGTGAGACCAGAAATCACGCTTTCTTTCTCCCGTTCTCTCTCACAGATGCACACAAAGTACAGACACGCACTCGCGCACACACGCAGAGACGTGGACAGAAACTTGTTGTCAGAGCTGCGGCTGCCCCGCGAATTTATCAATAAAATAGTTAAGCATTTCTCAGTAGTGAGGTTCTTGAAGCAGTTCAACTTAAAGATTCGCTGTTAGTAGACACTGCTGCTGAATACTGCTGAGAGATACACAGACGCAAGTATTCACACGCACTTAATCTCTCTCTCCCTCTCTCTCTCTTTCGCTCTCTCTCTCTAATAACTGCGTTAGACTGCATTAATAACTGCGTTAGCCTGCATATGAATGGCTCAAGCCTCTGTTATTAGCTCTAAAATGATGTTTTGGAATTTGCAACGAAAGGTTTGGGATGAGGTGCTTAAAAAAATTAGCTAGTTCAACACACATGAGATTTCCTATTAATGGAACGGTCTTTCTCAGTTCTCAAACAAATTAAGAACTACATTCGATTTTTATTGACTGAAAGCAAGCACTTATTGCGATAGAAAACACCGTAATGGTCTCCACTGATTAAGGAATATTTTTGTTGATAGGCTGAGAATTTTATATATTTTATTTTCATTGTGTTTTCTATTGTTTGGTTATTTATTTATTTTGCTTTTTTATTTTTAGAATTATTATTATTGTTTTGTTTCGATTATTGTTCCTTAATATGGTTTAATTCTTTGTATTATTGTGTTTTTGTCTGTTAAAAAAAATATATTTTTGTTTGCTTGGGTGGTAATATTAGGCATATTATATCAATGGGGAAGGGGGCCCCAAAAAATTTTTTTCCAATGTCACGAAAAGAGGTAAATCCGGCCCTGGGTGATACACTTTCAAAAATAATATGTGTACCTTTAAGGTACTAATGTGCACCGTTTAGTGGTAAATAAGGTACAAAGGTGTACATTTTAAAAAGGTACTGCCCCCAGTGACAGTTTTTGTACCTTCTTCTGAGAGTGTATACAATTCACAAACATGTTACTCTTTTAAACTGGTCCATCTTAGAGAAACGTAAACATCACATACACATAACAACCAGTGTAGAGTGCAGACACAATGAAATGACTCTCACGAGTGAGAATTTCTTTCATATTATACAAAATATTACTGAATGCATGGTTACCCAACATTTCAGCCCTGCTGCAGTTTTCATGGAGGCATCATGTTTACTGACGTTTGTTTGTATTCACTCAACTGCATCCACCTGGGTGCCTGTCACAATCCTCAGTGGAAAGTAAAACATATAAAAATAAAATGTTGGGAATATTTTAACATACAATAATTATATCTGAATATTAACTGATTAATAATTTGACTATTTTGATTAATGTATTATTAAAAAAAAATGAATTACAGTGTGTGTAATTGTTACGAATCCGGTCCATGAACCTCCGTCTGCTCGCCTCCAGAGGTCACCCTTCCACTACTATGGACTCTTGCACCACACCACTGTTGCACTTCACCCGGACTACAGTTCCCATCATCCATTGCACTGATTACACACACACAGTTGATTGCACACAGCACTGATTGCACACAGCTGTCATCAATCACACCTTCCCTATATAACACTCACTCTTATCCCCGTCAAGCTGCCAAGTATTGTTTAGCGAATATCATTGTTTAGCTGATGACCTTGCGGAGCCTGCTTAGTTTTCATAGCCTTAGCGGAGTCTTGCTTTGTCTGTTTTCCTATGTTTTGATCTTTGCCTGTGTACCTGGATTTATCCCTCTAGTCTCACCCTGTTGGATTCCGTTTGCCATGACCCTCGCTTGTTTACCGGATTGCCCTTGCCTTGTCTTTTCCATACCAGTTTGCCATTGTCTGACCCATGCCTGTTTCTGACCACGCCTTTGAATAAAGTTTGCAAATGGATCCATACGTCTCACGTCGTGTCTGCCCCGTAACAGTAATGATGTTTTTTACCTTTTGGTTTAAAATGTTATTTTTATTTAGTTTTATGTCACAAAACATAACAGCTTCACTGCCCTACCCACAAACACAGGTTAACCCTCAGTAATCCTCTGCTTTATTGTTTTGCCCAACTTCTGCAGGCGCTTCATATGTTTCAAAGAAAGATTGTAATGAAGATTTTGCCTCAGAGTAGTTTGCTTTCTATTCTTGGTGTAAATCAAGTCACACCTCAGCAGTCTGAATCACCAGGTCTTGTCAGTCTAACACCTACTATACTAGAATACCGTGCAATCCATTAGGGAACCATTTGAAGTTGCTTTTGGTGCCTTTTCTACATTTTTAAAAGTGTTATTTTAGTTTCAACTCAAAAAGGAAAGTGAAGCTGTATACCATATGCTCGTCACAGTGAATGGCACATGTCAACGCATTAATATCCTCACATGCAGACTGAATCTATAAAAATAGCTTGTTCTGACAACCAATGCCTGCACTTCCCCTGCGGTTGCCCTTACATTTCCTCCATAAACACAATTGATTTAATACATTTTCTTTCAAGTATCACAGAGTTTCCTCTCAGGTGAGCATCATGTAAAATAATAGTGGATGGAGCTCAGGAGAATTCAGCCCCCTGATCTAATCCCATAAGCCAAGTGTATGGCCAGAAATGAGGTCAGGTGGAATCTCTTCCTCTACAAAAACCAATTTACTGTGTACGAATGGAGAGAATGCTCCAAGACTCATTGAGTTCCAACAAATCGAGTTTGTGAGACTTAGCAGGTCCCTCACCTTACTCAAAAAGACAGTCAAGCAGACACGGTCAAGTGCTGTGGTCGTGTATCTAATGAGCCTGAATGGATGTAGGCTGACTGTGTGTGAGCTGACAAGGCAGAAACAAATTAAAGAGCTCTCCGTGTAAAGAGAGTGAAGGGAAATAGACTGGCAGAGAAAATAGACTTCTCTCATGCATTCCAATGATGGCACCTCAGCAGTCAAATTATCACACTAGATGCAGCTCGCTCCGCGAGTACGGCAGAGTCGATGGGGTCTGAAGGTGGTCTCCTTCACTCCTTCACGCTTGGACTCCAAGCCCTTTCTTCTCTCAGAGGAACTGAATCACAGCAAGCTCCATATGGATCTCCTCTCACCAGAGAAATGAACCATCACTGTCAGATGCCATCTGATGAAAGGAGCACAAGGGAAATCTTAAAATTACTGTTTTCCCCTCTCCTGTCTGATAAATGATATGTGTTTTTTCATCAGCAATGCAACAGATTGTCTTTCAAATACCCTTATTGAGATAATATCCCTACCCATCTGTCACAACTTTATATTGAATCTCCCACTGTGGGTATGGTGAAACATTTTTGACAATGAAATCTTTTCTGCACAATAAAGCATTTAAAAATGTTAATTAATAAATTAATGGATGAGGATAACTGCCAAAATAACCTGTTATTACAGTAGAGCTCAAAGCCCCACACTACTCCCTAAGCAAAACAATCACACATTTGTTTTCCTATCATGGTGGATATTTTCAATGAGGTTTTTTTTAACACTAAGATAATTATATTTTCCATCTCCTGTCCCTATCCGGCAAATAAAATAATTTGAATTGAATCGGCCACACCCCTATGGGAAGTTGAATATACTTAATTAGATTTGAAAGAAAACAAAAAATGTCTAAACCGTGATACTACCCAACCCCCCCAGGATTCTTTGACAAATAGAAACTTCAAAATAACAGCATTTATTTGAAATGTCTTTGTCACTTTTGATCAATTTAATATGTCCTTGCTGAATAAAAAAATATTAATTTCTTATTAAGTCCAAACTTTTGAAAGATAGGTAATGTATAAATTAAGTACATAAACTAAGTACTATAGGTGAAATTTCAAACAAATCTACATGTATGCTCTCTGTAAGGCCCATAAAACACTAAACAACTTAAACTCAAGATTAAACTCAATTCTGGGTACAAATATGTCAAAAAAATACGGTTAAGTAGGCACACACACACACACACGTTACTCTGCTAAATCTACATCACTCAAAATGACACACAGCACAGATGTTATTTGAGGTGAAAGCCCTGAGTTGTAGGAAACATTGCTTATCATGGCACACTATGGCCCCATTTAAACCTGGTCTTGATTTTATTACTGCAAGTAGACAAAGCATTTTTTAAAGCACACTTTGCTTTCAAACATACTTATACATGTTCAAATATCACCGCAACTGTGATGTTTTGAGCAAGAAGGTTTTTTTTTCAGTTCAGCCACCTGAAGTAACCTATATGGTTCTGACTTCCTCTGAATGTGGTTTCAGTGATCAGATCATACAACATTTTGGAACTCGTTTCCTAATACGGTAATCAGATCACTAAATGTTAATAACAGGTGCAAACGGGGCATATATGTTTACATTTGCCTCTTTCGATACACTATGTGTGTGAGTAAGAGATCACAGACCCTATCCAATAGAAGCTCGACTCACACCTGGAGGTCTGGATAATCTCAATGCGTTGATGGTTTAGCCTCCACTGAAGCTTGCAGGACTTTAGAGACATTCCACCCCCACACTTGGACCCCCTCCCCTCCTCACTCACAAAAAAAAAGGAGTCTCTGTGTTATAGCCAACCATGTGCTGTGAAGATTATCTCTTAGTCTAACTCAGGATGGAAGCTTGCCATGCCATCTGCTCTGAGGATGATCAGACTCGGGGATTCATGCCAATGCCTGACCAGCAGTAAATTAAGGTAAAGTGTTTGTGATGAGGAAACCCAGAAACACAAATTACCACACTCTGTATTGCCCAGCATGTTTTTAGCTACACCATTAGTGTGTTCAATGGCTTTGCATATGTAGGCTGTAAGTAAATGGAAAACCGGACCGGGATTAGAGTCTCAGTTAATGGTCCAATTACAGAAGATAATGGTGCCTTGTTTAACTGCTTACTAGGTTGTGGGTATAGATATTTAGTGGTTGTGCGTGCTGTTTAATTGTGTTGCATCTTGATCTAAACTGCCCAGAGTCAGCATACTTTTACTCCATTAAGCATAGATGGCTTTAAACCCCGTTTTGCTGCTAACACACTGAGTATTAATCTCTGTTCACCTCAAGCACTTCTTTTTATGTTTGCTAGCTCCAGCTGAATTTGTTTGCGATTGAGTTCTGTGAGATTCTTGGACCACATTCTTGGGTGTTTCTTAAAAAAAATGCAATGATACATTGAATGTGCTGCTCTTAAGATGACATGTTGAAATTGTGAGGAAATGTAGAATAGTGCATTCATATATATAGATATATATAATAATATATAATAGATATATACATTATATATTTATTAAAATCTATTTTTTTTGATTATATTAAATTGGGCTATATAATATGTATAATGTATAATAAACATCAAATACGGATGCAAAAAGATATACTGATTGCAAAATGACTGAAGGAGAAGCATCCAAAAATGTATGTTATCACTGTATAATGTATAATAAACATCAAATCCGGATGCAGAAAGATATACTGATTGTGGAAGTTTAGAAACTGCTTGCCGCTGGAATCTTGTCATGTTTTGCCCAATTAAGATGCGTTGTGACTGTAGATACCTATATGTAGCCTGAAAGTTCAGTATTATGTCCTTATATTGAATAAACACGCACTCCACAGATAAAAGATCTGTAAAACATTATAAATGACAGATATTAGTTAGTTCAACCAGTAGCTTTGTGGATAAGCAAAACAGCTGAACAATTGTAATCTAAGAAATCATTCAAATTATAAATGAATGTATGCACCACAAAAACCTAAACCTACCACCCCCATGAAAACCCCATCAAAAATCTTTTAAAGATGTCTTTTAAAGATGTAATCCCTGGATGTGGTCAAACCACATCCAGGGATTCACACATCAAAAGTTATAATTTGATTAACAGATAGTATATTTTTGTTAAAAATTTGTCATACACAGTTGGAAAATTGAATTAGCACAAAGATTTTGAGAATACACCAACGTTCTACGCTCACCAGCAAGGTGAAAACAAGTGAATGTGACAAAAATCCTCCAGCTTGTTCATTGAAAATCTCTATTTCCTAAGGGTAACGCAGCAAAGCTGACTACGCCGACTATGTTTAGCACTGGTGGGACCCAAATTAATCCAGCAATTTAAAAGGGGAGGAGAGCCAATCTCTGGGAGGGATGTAACGGCGGACGAGCAGCTTCTGACACCCACAGGCACCCTGTACAGAAAGCATCAGTCCTGAGCGCATATGAGCATTACAGCAGCCAGCCTCTCTCTCTCTCTCTCTCTCTCTCACTTCTCTGTCCCCTTGACACTGCAGGGGTGAATACTGAATTCAGCAAGCGCTTTGCTCTCCCCCTCATTCTGTTTTCACAGAGCTCTGCACAATGCTCAGATGAGAGCGGGAGAGACAGTGTGTTAGAGAGAGAGGGGGCAAGTTAAAGAGAGCCAAAGAGAGAGTGAGAGGGTGAGCACATTATAGAGAGTGATTGAGGAGAAGACCGGAAAGAGAGCGTGTGTGTGAGACCGAAGAGTTTATTACGATAGCGACTGGAGGTCTGGATTATGCCGCTTTAATCCTCAAGAGACTTTGTGGGACGTTTGGAAGGTATGTGCTAATTTTTGTATAAACAACCTGTTTTAAAGTGACCACAAATAGAATTTCTTCCAGATTAAATGTAGAGTGGAATCAAACTAGCTGAAAAAATAAATAATTTGCCCGATGAAGAGCTTCTGCAGTTGTGTCATAGTCATGCAGATGTTGTTTCTTACATGGGTACTGAAATGTGAGTAAATCACTCTGGAGTGAGGCACATCCTGTAAAAGACAAGCATTCATGTAGACACGCGTAATGTGCAAGTGTGTTATTGAGATCTAACTGAAGCATGTGATGGGCAGTTTGCGGCTGTTAAGCAGATGCTGGGGTCAGTTCTTGGTGATGCACTGGTGATAAGTAAAATATTTATCTTAAGTGAGTGCTGTAATGAATAAGAAATTAATTATTCTGATATTCAAGTCAATATAAGGCGTTCTGTATTTTGTAAAGGGAGAGTTTACTAAAAAATTAAAATTCTGACAATTTACTCTCCCTCATGTCGTTCCAAACCTGAATTACTTACTTTCTTCTGTGAAACAAAAAAAAGAAGATATTTAGAAAAATGTTTCAGTGCTTTTTTTGTTCATACAATCAAAGCCAATTGGGTCCCCAATGACAAAACAATCTGTGTGATTAACATAAGAAAGGAAGTCATACAGGTTTGGAATGGCATGAGGAAGAGTAAATGATTTTTCATTTTGAGGTGAAATATCCCTTTAAGATTTCTCACACATTGCGTATGGTTCAAAGATGTTCTTCATGAAGATATTCACATCAGGTATTTTATCTTCAGAGCGACTGGGATGGAAAGCAAATTCGGAATAAAAATGTCAGACAATCACACAATTTACTATCATACTGTCAGTACAGAACCTTGCTTCAGGTATCAAATGAAGAAGTTCACTATAATGACACTGCACATGGGGAGAAATACTCTGCAGACAGACCCTTTGAATAAACTAAATAATTTCCTATAAACTACAGTTAGAATGACAATGTTCTACCCGAGCATCAGTGTATCTGAGTTGCTTCATGCCACTGTATATAACAATGATGGATGAATCTTGAAAATGTTCCCAATGATGGTCTAGACAGTTTTGTGTCTGCTTTTTTGTATTCTTGCATGTATGTGTAATTATCCCATTGTTTGCGTATTAATCACAGTGTAATGTACACATTTGCATTTGACAAAGGAATCCATTCAATATTCATTCGCCTACAAATTAACACACAATAACATTTGTTCTCCATTTCCCAACGGCACAGCTTTCAACATCTCACCTCTGTTGATAATAGTCCACATGGAAAGCCATTGTTCGTGGTCTTAACGTCAGCCATGTGTGTTCAGACCTTCAAACGACAGTACATCAGAGTCTAGGTTGTTCTCTTGGGCTTCATCTGGAAGGGCCAATAACTCTGTGAATATGAGATTAGACACAGTGTTTCATTGGATCTAAGACTCAGAGGACAACAGCACAATTAAACACATCTCTTTATTTACCCTACAGCCTACATTAATGTGGTGGCTTACTTAACACAATGACACAAAGCGGTCCAGCCGAGCTGAGAAATTAGAGATATATATATATAATATATATATATTATATATATATATAATATTATAAATAGAATATTTTTATTTATTTATTTTTTTCCCTTATAATATCTTAAATTTACAATATTTTATTTTAATTATTTAAATGGCCTCCTTCTCATAGACACACTAATAGATTGTGTACATGCGATACATAATTTGAAAATTAAATAAGTACATTTTCTTTCTTTTAAGTCGTAAAGGGATAGTTCACCCAAAAATAAACAGTTTTGAATGACATGATGGTGAGTACATTTTCTTGTGTGTGTGTGTGTGTGTGTGTGTGTGTGTGTGAACTATCCCTTTAACTAAGTACCTAAACTAGCTAAACCACTCAACTGTTGCTGAATATTGGTCGAAATTCGATATCGGCTATGAAACTCAAGGTATGATAAATCACTCTACTGTTCCGAACACAACAGACTAAGAAATCATCATGACACGGTACAGGGTGTATATGGAACAAATAGCTTTGAAGGGCCATGTACGTCTGCTCTCCAACACCATGAGGGAATTAATGCTCAAATCAATCTGAATCAGAACCAGGTTATCAGAACAAGCACTTTATTTAAAAACACACACACACTGTCGTGTATGTGGCAGAAATTGATCCGGTGAAACATCAAGCAAAAGCCAAACTTACAGTATATCATATGTTGTACTTTTAAGTGCAATTTAGTTACCGCAACTACACATGTAGACATCATAGTTTTGTGTGTGTTTTCCTGAATTTGATGACCACATAAAACATCAGAGATTCAGAATTTAATTTAAACCTGAATGTTAAAAATAAAAAAGGCTATGATGCAAAAAGAATAATACATATTTCAGATTCTGCAGTATTTCTAGGTCACTAAACAAATTTGTGATATTGATCTTGTGAACCCCTTTGTACAGACAGTACAGATGTTGAAGTTCCATTGAAGCTTTTTGATGCTCTTTGGATCATCTCAAATCTGTCTGGAAAATATGATCATCAGGTTCGACACAAACTTGTGGTGTTGATGCAGCTCAAATGATGCTGTCAGTAAAGCAAAAGAGGAGAATACCAAATACTTAGACATGATGAAATTCAGGAATTTTTATCCTACATTATAACTATATTATACTATATATATACAGTATATTTAAATAAATAATGATATCTCAAATAAAATTAGTTTATACGTATCTGTACACCACATGCCTTCTGTAGCTGTATGAAAGTCAGATTATGTGTGAACAGCTTTGAAGTTATTCACTTCATGTAAATTCCCTTTCAAGATTTAGATTAAGAAGGACAACATATAGGTCTACACATCTTTGTGTACAGCGACACAGAGTGGAAAAAAAATGACGCTAATCGATAGGAACGTACTCCGCCATGGACCACGTGTAGAAGCGTGTAGTCATCTACTGCAAAACAATAAATAAACAAACAAAAAATACTGTATAGAATCACATAAATGATTATCCATTCAGCCTTGAGGAGGAAAACATACACTCTTTTGGGCAGCACATGATATCAGCAAGAAAACATAAAGAGCAATGAGATGCATTTTTTATGGGAAACGTAGTACAGTGTGTGTGTGTGTGTATTTTTTTCCTTCATTTTTTAAAAATGTATATTGTGACATTCACAAAAAATTATTTCTAAATAGGATGGCCGTTATGAACAGATGACAGGCACAATTAAAGGGGTCATATATGCGATGGAGTGTTATAAGCTCTTGGTGCATAGAGAAGATCTGGAAAGTTGCAAAGACTAAAGTCTCAAAAATCCAAAGAGATATTCTTTATAAGTTAAGAGTCAACCACACCTACCTCAAACGGCTCGTTCTAACACGCCCCCACATGTCTATGTCATGATGTGGGAAGATTTGCATAACACCACCCAAATGTTCACGCAAAGAAAGAAGGCGTAACTTTTATTCTCGCTGTAGTATTGTTGCTGCCACCGCCGTGTCATGAAGGCGCTGTGTGTTTCGTTGTGAAAGCGAAATTACTTTGTTTGGTCTTCCAAAAGTGGATGATATCCGCTTCTTCATTCCTAGAGCTAATCCGTGCTGGTCGCTGAGGAAATACATCAACATTGCGCTGTGGATGGGGGCTGCACAGATCGGATTTTTCACCGGGGACTAGCGTAGTCCCAGACCGGGGTCATCACATTGCCACAAGCCCGCCGGCCGCCCATTCTCAGCTCGCCGGCCGTTCCTTACTCTAGCCTGCCCGGCCTCCGCTCACTCAAGCCCCGCGCTCACTCCTGGTTGAAAGGCGAAACTACGTTGTATGGCCTTCCAAAGAGGCACCCAATAGAATAGTGGGTTAAGTGTATATTACCAACACGTTCCAGAACAGTTCAACCAAAAATTCCAATGCTGTCAAGCGCATTACACAGCGGAGGATGAATGACTGATGCGCAAGAGTATCCTACAGCCAGTGTCTGTATTCCTATAAAGTGGTCAGTTCCAACGTTGCAGGAGTCTGGCGCTTCTGAATCACCTGGTCAGTACGTTTTCATTTTTAAAGAATTTTCCACTGACGATTCCAACGTGAGTTTTGAGCAGTGTAGAGTAGCGTTTGTTTGTCATTTCTCCGATCACAAATGAGACATGGTTTTATTTTTACGCAATGCTATATGCAACGCAACGCATAAAAAGACTGTGTAAGTCATTATAATAAGTAATTATATCCCCACTGGATGCAACAAATGCCTCGTTTGTAATGTGTTTTATTGTTTTTGTCTTGTCGCGCCGGGACACAGGGCATCACAGTATGTTAAGGGGCGTAACATTTCCATCACAAGCTTGATGGTATTTGGCCAATCACAACGCACTGGGTAGCTGGCCATTCAGAGCACACCTCGCTTTTCAGACCATGAGCTTTGTAAAAATCGACGCGTTACAAAAAGGCGGGGCATAGAGGAGAAACATATGTACCTTATGTGGAAAATAATGTGTTTTTTTTTACCTTAATCCGCATAAACACATTGCATTACACCAAATACACAACATAATGTTCTTTTTAGCAACGTCATATGACCCCTTTAAGCAAGTTTGGTCAAAACTCTATTTTGTAATAAATCACACCTCATCAGACCATTCACTAATTAATCATGCTAATATAATGTCATGTGTGACATACGTAAGACTATGTGTTTGTGCTTTATATATATATATACATATATATACACACACAAAACGTTTGGAATAATTAAACATTTAAGTTTTTAAAAGTTAAAGTATCTTATGCTCACCAAAGCTGCATTTATCTGAACATTTAAAAAATACAGTACAAATAGTAATATCGTGAAAATGTATTACAGTCTAAAATAGCACACTCTTTCAGAAATAATTCTAATCATTTTGAATGGTAGTGTATCATAATTTCCACAAATATATGAAGCAGCAAAAACTGGTTGTCAGCATTGATAACAATAAGAAATGTTACTTTAGCACCAAATCAGCATAAAATGATTTCTGACGGATAATGTGACACTGAAAAATGGAGTAATTGAGTGATGGTAATTCAGATTTGACATCACAGGAATCACTTTTCTCATTCTTAAGATGGGCAAATGTTAATGCATCCTCTAAATATGATGACCATTCATGCAAGAAATGGAGCAGTAGAGCATAAGAGGGCAGACGTACATACAGTAATATTAGCAAAGAAACACAGAGTTCAGAAACCCATGTGCTCAAAAGTCACGAAATGCACAACTTGCATGCAGACCCACGCATCTATTTTCAAAATGCCCTGAAGATCAAAAGACTTGGCCCTGTGAAGTACACTTCTAGGTTTTGCTGGGTTAACGTGTTGTTTCTGCCATGCCCTCGTGCTGAGCACAAATGAAAAAGGCATTTGAATGTTTTTCTGAAGCGCAACAGTTGGCCAAGGGCGTACATTATTAAGGTTGCCAATCGTTCCGTATAATTTTGCGAGAGCAGTTTGGGCGAATACAAACAACGTGATTATTGATCATGAGCCCAACATCCAGCAAGGCAGGAAAACATGCAATCTACCTGAGAGAAGACGCATTTCACTATTGTAAGTTAATGTTGTTAAAAAGGGAAGGAAAAAGGCACATTTAAAATGTTTTAAGTTAGTGTATTCTTAAACTTAGACCTCATTATTGAAGCAAAAATTCAAGCACTAAAAGCAGCCCACACTCTGAGTCTCTAAGTTATCTTTAATTTAAAAAATATGCATTACGGTTGCATGGTAATTGGGTATGTTTTTTTTTTTGTACTTTATTGACTGACCTTTCAGACTTTCAGTTGTTATGCTTTAAAATGTAATGCCATAGCCATGTATGCAGCAAAATATTTTAGTGTTACTTTATTCTGTACCTTATTTATTAAAGAATCACAGTTGTCCCCTATTTTCCTTTCATAAAGTTGTCAACCCTATACATGAGGTAACTTATCCAATTTCAGCGATGGTGTCAGGACAGAAGGATTTAATAAATCCACAATATGATAAAGAAAAGTAAAAACCCCAGCAATCAGTTTCACTCTTGAACCTGAAACAAAACAGCTCAGATCAACAAAGAGAGGTCTTTATATGTACTTTGACATGTGGGTAAAGGCATCACTGTACCTTTACACAAACACAAAACTGAAGCGCCAACAAATCACTGCAGTCACGCCATATATATATATATTTTTTTTATGTGTCTCCGATGTCTACTGAATGAGAACCAGAAATGTGCAAAAGGTGATGAGGTTTTTTGAGTGTCAGTTGGTTAGAAATGTAGATGGACACTTGAATCTACCAATTAGGTGTCCACACCTTTAGCCTACCATGCAAAGCTATGTAGACGCGCAATGTATTTTTAAGCGTAGATGGCGTGATGGATGGCTTGACCGCAGTAACAGACCAAGCTAGATGCCATATTTAATATGATGGATTCAATATATTGTTCAGTCGAGGTACCTTATCTAATATTTATAGCCCATGTTTTCTGTTTCTTGTTTACTGGAAATGTGCAGAAACACATTTTAGATATTTCTCCAACTGAACAGTCGATACATAACAGTACAAAATACTGACTCTTATCTGTCCCTCAAAACCTTATTTCCGCTTGTGTCATATGCAATATGCTGTCTGCCCTGACTAATGTCTGTTATTCTTAAGTTAGTTTAACAGATGGTAAACTAACAGATGCACTGAAGAGGACTTGCTCCACGTGGTCATCGGACATTCTGCTTCGACATAGTGTCCATAGTGTCGACATGTCCATCTCACTTTGCTAAATTATTTAATTAATTTCAAAGGTCCTTATACAACAGGAAGATAACCCAAAACCGCAAAGACAATAACAGAGCAAATAAATATATTAAACAATAGGATTTTAAAAAGGCAAATTATTTCCATGTTTTTGCCACAAAATTACATTGTAGTTTAACATTTAAAAAGTTAGTTTACCATTTGCAAAGTATTCTCCTGTCTTGTAAATAAGACATTGCAAAACGATGCCGTGTTGATATTCAAACCAATAAGTTTTGCTTTTTACAACAGTTCAATAAACAATAAATGACATTTCTAGTGCTGCCAGATACTTTGTTCCATTTAGTTTCCTTAACCTGAACAAAAATAGTTCCAAATAATGTCCAATCAAATTACTGCATTGTGTATCAAAGCAGCACAGCATAGTGGCAGTTGTGTCCAATTCACCAGCTTAATACACTATTCTATGCCACTTTAGTATAAATAGTGTGAGTTGTGTGTTCACACTGATAATTCCAAAGTAAAATGTGCTGTCAGACTCTGATTTTATGACAAAATAACCTTTTAATGTTCATACACAGACAGGGGTATATAATGCATAGTAGGCCTGTAAGTGCAAGTATAGTGCGTCATTTGGCACACAACTTGTGTTTCGTTCAGTTCAGAATCAATAAATATATATAGATTGATTATTTCCTGAATGAATCAGTGTGTTAAACAAATCAGTTGGGTGATGATTCAAGAGTGTCAGAGTCGTTCTAGAATAAACAGTTTTGAGCGGTCGGTTGAGTGAATTAACAAATCCGTTGAATGAATGGACTACAGGTGTATTGTAACCTACACAATGAGTCTGTATAGTTGTACACACTCATCCAATGCTTAAGTTCAAATGCTAACACAGGCTATCCTCTCTCTATAGTGCAGCCTAATCCATGTGTCTAAACTTGATAGGCTTTCAATTGGATGAGCTTTATGAAGCTAACATGATTGGTAATTGGAATAACTTTTAATCACAGGGGAACTCTCAACTTTACATTGTTGAATGAAGTTTTAAGATTTAATTATATGATTTCCCTAATGTGCATATTGTTCTCTGCTCTGAATAACCCAGACATACTGCTGTTAGGTTTGTAACACAGTACTGTGAACATATTCAAGAGTATCAATTCATATAATTTACCACTTTCAGTGGTGATATAAAAGTGGGTGTTTCCTTCCTCTGAGACATCACTTGGTTGTGTGTCTCTACTCTGGTTGTGAATTCTCAGCCTCTGCTTAACAGCCCTGTCTTTCTAACATGACATGACAATGTAACTTCAGTGAATCTGCTGGGTGATGCATGCTAGAAAGTCTCATGTTTATTCAGCAACAGACCCAGAGAGTAAAGTTCACTCACATCACCTTACATCACGTCAGCCTGAATACACCAGTTAATTCATTTACCACAGACTGGCAGTAAACTTTCATAGTCAACAAGCAAAAAAAAGAAAAGTGCAAAATAATGAGGGCATAGTTTTAATGTGTGATGACCTTTGGACAGACACCGAAAGTGCTCTTTCTGGTCACACTGCACTTGAGGTCTTTGGGCTTGTTAAGTGTTGAGACAATTGCTGAGCTTTCTCCATGGGGAATAATAATATCGCTACAGAGACACAATGTCCTGCCAACCACATCTCACTGCTATAGCACACAAGAGGTCTCCAGGGATTCGTATTGCAATCATTTGCTCTGCTTGGTGGTCTGTCTGGCAGTTGATGTTGCACTAGCTCATACCATTTGTTGTCCTGTCCTCTTTATCTACATGGATTTTTTTGCATGTTGCAGCATAAAATCACTTGTTACTAAAACATATGTCATGCCCCATGCTGTCATTTTCGTGCATGTTGTAGAAATATTAAACCAATATATTGCAGTAAGTTGGGGCACAGTATGTACTATATCAGGTATGACATAAGGTTTAGAGAGGGCAGGAGGAAATTAGTCCTGTGAGAATGTGGGAAAATATTGTTTTATTTTGTCCTTCCCTTGCCAGTGTTGTGAAATCACTGCAGTGTGCTTCTTTAAATTTGTTTTGTTTTGGTTTTTTTGACTGTGTCCTACTGATCTGAATTTGGCAAACTAATCATGATCTTTACAGTTCAAATATTGCTTTACTAATATAAAGAAGAGTCTAATCAATTAATTTATTTAATGAACATATGACTTATTATATACACTGAACAAAATTATAAACGCAACACTTTTGTTTTTGCCCCCATTTTTCATGAGCTGAACTCAAAGATCTAATACTTTTTATATGTACACAAGGCCTATTTCTCTCAAATATTGTTCACAATCGGTCTAAATCTGTGTTAGTGAGCACTTACACAGTGCCGAGATAATCCATCCACCTCACAATTGTGGCATATCAAGATGCTGATTAGACAGCATGATTATTGCACAGGTGTGCCTTAGGCTGGCCACAATAAAAGGTCACTCTAAAATGTGCAGTTTTACTGTATTGGTGGGTCTGGGGATGTCCCACTACCAAGCAGTCATTATCTGGTGTGACCACCATTTGCCTCACGCAGAGCAACACATCTCCTTCGCATAGAGTTTTGTCTCTCAGAAAAAGAATACTGTTGATTGTGGCCTTGGAATGTTGGCCCTTCCACAATCATCTCAAATGGCTGTGCGAAAGGTGTCTGGATATTGGCAGGACTGGAACCGCGTCGTATACAATCGATCCGAGCATCTCCAAACATCTCAAAAAATAAAAGGGTGAACATGTCCGGTGATATCTAAAAAAAGGCCATAAAAAAAAAGCAAGAAATGGGATGTTTTCAGCTTCCAGGAATTGGGTACAGATCCTTGCAACATGGGGCCGAGCATTATCATGCTGCAACATGAGGTGAAGGTCGTGGATGAATGGCACAACAATGAAAACTACACAAAAGCAGGAATAAACTCGTCACAATAAGTCTCTCTGTGATCAATCAATTCCATCATAAAAGCAAAAACAAAACTGTGTTCTTGTCCCATAACATACTCCCTGCCCATACCAACAAAACCCCACCGAAACAAAAAAGCCAAAACTAAGGGCCAACAATCGATCTACAACATGACATCGCAAACCGCTCCCTCCCACATGACTCATAACACGCTGGTCTGCCATCTGCCCTGTCATTGAAAACTGGGATTCACCAGTGAAGAGAACACCTCTCCAAAGTGCCAGATGCCATCGAATACATTTTAGAGTGGCCTTTTATTGTGGCCAGCCTAAGGCACACCTGTGCAATAATCATGCTGTCTAATCAGCATCTTGATATGCCACACCTGTGAGGTGGATGGATTATCTCGGCAAAGGAGCAGTGCTCACTAACACAGATTAGACGATTTGTGACAACTATTTGAGAGAAATAGTCTTTTCTTGTACATAGAAAAAGTCTAGTCTTCTGAGTTCAGCTCAATGACACATGGGGGCAAAAACAAAAGTTAGATTTGTTCAGTGTAATGTTAACGATATATATTTAGCTATGTACATTCGATACCAGAGGATGATGATTCCCCATTTAAGTAATATTGCTTTTATACAACAGCTGAATAATCAAGAACTTTATATTGAGAAAATAAAATTTTAGTCAATATTGTCACAGCAGAACCAACCATTGCTCCGAGCAACACAGCAGTGGAATTCTAAATTAATCAATGTTTTGAATGACTCAGATGAGCAAATGATTCAATGACTCACTCATAATGATATTAATGTATTTTGGCCCTAAATTAATTCATGTTTTTGAAAGAAGTGGTTGAGGTGATGCTTTAACGATTTACATAAAGACAGTTGCTGTGTTCAAAATTGCATATAGCATAATATATAGTATTTATATTGTAGGCTTATCTAAATATTCCAGAAATGGTAAGCCTAATATGGTAGTATGCTATTCCCAAATGTAACTAGTCACTTGTTTAATTCCTAAATGAATCAGTGTTTGAGGGAATGATTGAATGACAGTCATTTCATTTATGTATAAATTCAATGTTTTTGAATTAATCTCTAGAGCAACTAATTGACTTGTAAAGAGGTTTACTTGTCGCTGTCTCTAGTGTAATGTAACTCTAGTGTACTACCCTGCAGAAAGAGCAAGTAAAAACCAGCATTTAATTGTGGCTTTATTTTAATCTGTGGTAAAGTTTGTATCATTTCCATAATACCCCTTATAACAAGCTTTATCTGTATGTACCAGTGTTTATATATATTATATCTATATATATATAGATATATAAATATATATGTTCTTCTCACATGCGTCTTGTGTACTTTATTTTTGTGAATGATTCTGTTGTGTATTTATAGTACAGCAATAAATAAGCTTTGCTACTTGTACTCCAGCCTCTTACTGATTCACTGATTTTAACACATTCACCCAGTCACTTTAGAACCAGTTGGGAATGTTCTATATTGTTTAAAGAAGATTGTCAAAGTCTTTGCCTAACATGGCTTCATTACTTACCTCCAGTCATAATATTATATTAATTAACATAAAATAATTCCATCTGCTACACAGTCAAAATGTTAAAGCTTTTGGTTGTTATACCACCATAATTCTCATAACAATTGGTACAACAGTGATGGATAGTCCTCTTGAACATAATTGTTCAGGTTCTCTCCATTTAGAGGGTAATTAAGAGGAAAGTTGTCTGATTTGTGACCCTAAGCATCTGGACTGGCTTTTGCTTCCTGTGACATACCACATTTGTTGCTAGGTCAGAAACAACCCACTTATTCAAATGGGACCACCTCATTTTCAAGACTTATTGACTGAAAACGAGCACAGAGTTGCACATCCACCACTCCCCTGGTGGTCTGCCAACAGTTGTTCAACTCTTGCCAAACTGCCTCGTTCTTGCAGTAGTTTTTACATGCTTGTTTCTCAAACCTCCCAGTGCTAAATGTGCTAAATTAACTTGAGTTAGTTCAGTATTTGTAAAGCCCTTCAAGTGAGATTACATTATAGCTGAACAGACAAAGATTTACTTTGCAAAGATGAAAACATAACAGACAGCGTGGTTGTCTTTTGCTTTCATTGCATGCCAACATGATACACAGACACCTCTGCAAATCCTCATAATCTCATTGATTTTTAAGTGCCATTACTTCTTTTCTCCTGCAGGTGGTTCACTAAAATTTTAAGCACCCCAGGAATTCCATGGATGTTAGTTGTTCCGTATCGCCGAGGCTTTGTGGAGTTCTTCATACTGGATTCATTGCTCCTTTGCCGTCACCATAAAAGTCACCCGTGTCCATCTTTGCACCTAAAGGTTGTTCCAATGCTCATGGGGAACTGCCTGCTGCTGTTCCTCTGGTGCCTCTTAGACAAAAGCTTCGTTTCTCCCCTCCACTCTTCATCCCAGAGCAGGTTGGGGAAGGAGCAGTACAGGAACATGATGGCACATAGGAAACATGGCATGATGGGACTTCACAGAGTCAAGAGAGGATGGGTGTGGAACCAGTTCTTTGTTCTGGAGGAATACATGGGATCTGATCCGCAGTATGTTGGAAAGGTAAGATGATATTGATTCTCAGAGCTGATGTTTAGGGTCAAAGGTATTGAGAATAGATTGGGAACAAAACTGTGGGTGTGTGCAACGGCTTGAACTAGAGCTTGTAGTTATTCTTTCATCTTCCCTTCTTTGTTCATGACAAGCTCTGAGTTGCATAAAACTAAATATTATACGTACCACATAGCATGGTTCATGAGTTGAGCAACCAGATGTTGCAATGGAGACTGCAAGAAGTGGTTACATATAACAAGATAAAAATATAATAATGAAGAATTTTTTGTTGCAGTGCATTGGAATGCAACTTTTGTATATTCATACATGCATACATATATATATTTTTGTACATTCAGATGTACACTAAATGTACAGATGTTGATTGCCATGGATTTGCAAGAGCAGCAAAGAATGTGAGATGCTCTCCAGAGGTAATTTGTGCAACTTTCATAGGAATTAACATCTCTAGGTTACGTATGTAACCATGGTTGCCCTAGGGAATGAGACGCTGTGTCGAGATTCGCTTTGCGAACGCCTTTGCGTGACCGCGTTCTGAGCCAGTCAATCCGTCAATAGACGCATCGACACTTCACGAGTGGGTGAGATTTTTTTTTTTTTATATTTTTTTTTTAAGCACCAGAAGTATAAGCACATCAAGCAGGAGTGCAACCGCTTCGTGAAGTAGCGCCTGCAGGGATGCAGGGAGTATGGCAGAGAGATGCAGCGTCTCGTTCCCTCGGGGAATCATGGTTACATAGGTAACCTGGAGACTTTTCCCTTCAGGAACTCGAGCTGTGTTGAGATTCGCTTTGGGAACGAGAATACTCACTGCGCCATACTACCAAGTCCTGCCTGTGTGTGTATCAGATGAGCACATCACGAAGAGAGAACTTGGGAACCTGGGGTAGATGCCAGGTCTAGGTTATAAAAGCGGACAAAAGTGTGCGGAGAAGACCAGCCCTGCCGCAGCACAAATGTCCTGCAAGGCCACACCCAAGCTGAAAGCCTTGGAGGCCGCCATACACCTGGTCGAGTGCGCTCTAACCTCCAAGGCGACGGGACAGAGCAGATTAAGCCTTTCTTGCCTACTTCCTGGAATGGAGGAGGACAGAATGCCTGAAGTACTATGGGCCCTGGTGAAGAAGTGGGCACCTTAGGGACATACCCCGACCCTCGGGTAAAGGAATGCCCTAACCATGACTGGAGCGAACTCCAGGCATGAAACAGGGAGTGCCTGAAGATCCCCGATCCTTTTTTGTGAGGAAATAGCGAGGAGAAAGATGTCCTTGAGCCTGAGCAACTTGACCGAAACATCTTCTATGGGTTCAAAGGGGGCATTGCATAAGCCATCCAGAACCACAGCCGTCCCATAAGGGCACCTTGGTGCGCTGTACCGGCCTCAGGGTGCCACGGAGGAAACGAGTGATAAGTGGGTGTCTTCCCAATGATTGACCACCCAGAAGGGCGTGGTAAGCAGCTAAGGCCGCCACGTATACCTTCAGAGTGGAGGGAGATAACCCTGCGGAGAATCGCTCCTGCAGAAACTCCAGAACTGTACCAATTGGGCATTTGACTGGGTCTTGCAGTCGCTGTCCACACAAGAGGTGAAAAGTTTCCACTTCAAGGTGTACTGTTTCCTATTGGCGGGAGCTCTGGACTGGAGTATAATCTCAACGACCTCAGTTGAGGGACCAGATGCTAGGAGCTGTGCCCCTTCAGGGGCCATGCCCACAGCTTCCATAACTCCGGGCGGGGGTGAAGAATGGCGCCCCCCGCCTGAGAGAGGAGGTCCCTCCTGATTGGAATCTCCAGCGGAGAGCCGTTGAGGAGGGACACCAAGTCCGAGAACCATACTCGGGCCGGCCAGAACGGGGCTACTAGCAACAGACGGACCCCATCCCGGCGTACCCTCTCCAGAACTCCCGGGAGCAGAGCGATCGGGGGAAAAGCGTACAGACGAAGCCTCTGCCACTTCTGTACCATGGCATCCAGCCCCAGTCGAGCTGGATGCGTGAGGGAGAACCATAGTGGACAGTGTGTCGTTTCCTGCGACGCAAGTAGATCCACTTCTGCCTGGCCGAACTCACTCCAGAGGAGCTCCATCACCTCTGGGTGGAGCCTCCATTCCCCTGGCCTCAGCCCCTGTCTCGACAGGATATCTGCCCCCTGATTTAGATACCCAGGGATATAAACTGCTCTTAGAGAGAGGAGCTTCCCCTGAGCCCACAGAAGGATCTGGTGCGCCAGCTTGTACAAGGGGCGCGAACGCAGACCCCCCTGCCGATTGATGTAGGAGACCACCGATGTGTTTTCTGTGCGGACAAACACATGATGCCCCTTAGGTCTGGAAGGAAGTGTGTCAGAGCTCGAAACACGGCCAGCATTTCCCGGCATTTGATGTGCCAAAAGAGATGATGGCCTACCCATAGACCCTGGGCAGAGTGGCCACTCATGACTGCTCCCCAGCCCGTGAGAGAGGCATCCGTCGTTAGCGTTACATGACGACAAGGAGCCCCTAACATCGGGCCTTGAACCAGGAACCAACGTTTCTTCCACATGTCTAAGGCACGTAAGCATCGCCGCGTGACCTTGATCATGTGAAGCGGATTCCCCCTCTGGGAAAATCTTTTGGTTCTGAGCCACCACTGCAAGGGTCTCATGTACATCAGGCCAAAAGGTATCACGTTGGACGCAGCTGCCATCAGCCCAAGCAGTCTGGAACTGCTTGACAGTGATTGACCGGCCTTCTCTCACTCTCGCGACAGCAGTGAGGATCGACTCAAACTGTGCAGGAGACAGACGTGCCTGCATCGAGTTTGAGTCCCACACCACGCCTAAATAAAATGGTTCTCTGTAGTGGAGAAAGAACACTCTTCTTGGCGTTTAGTCTTAACCCCAGCTCTCTCATATGGGCGAGGACGACATCTCGATGCCGAGCCGCCATCTGCTCCGATTGAGCTAGTATTAACCAATCGTCGATATAATTTAGTATGCGGGGATAGCTTCCAAAACACTGTCAAACGGCTTCGGTTCAGAAGACCGAGATCTAAGATCGGACGCAAACCCCCATCCTTCTTCGAAACGATAAAGTAATGGCTGTAGAACCCGGACACTCTCTCAAGAGGCGAACACGTTCTATGGCCCCCCTCCTCAAGAGAGTATCTACTTCTTGTTCCATTACCAAAGCCTGCTCGGGGCCCACTAGTGTGGTAATGACCCCGTTGAAATGAGGAGGACGAAAACCGAACTGGATTCTGTAGCCTTTCTCTACAACCTGCAGGACCCATTTTGATATATTTTGGCAGAAGTTCCCACGCTGCCAGAATATCTACTAAGGGAACCAGCTTCTCGAGGCTGGCGTCTGGTATTATTTAGAGGAGCCAGTTCGGTGCCCTGAAGGGGATGACCGGCAGGGAACGACCGACCTGACTGCTGTAGTACCCTCACTTGAGGGGACAAGCTCTCCCGTGCCGCACAGTTGCCGGGCGGCAGCTGGAAATTTCGCTCGTCGGAGCTCACTGAGCCTTGAAGCACAGAGGGTGGCAGGGGTATCAATGAACCTCCGTGTGGGCACTGAAGGAACAACTGACCTGACTGTTGTAGCACCCTCACTCGAGGGGGCGAGCTCTCCCGTGCCGTACCGTTGCCGTGCGGCAGCTGGGAATTTCACTCATCGGAACTCACTGAGCCCTGAAGCACCGAGGGTGGCAGGGGTATCAATACGCCTCTGTGAGGGCACTGAGGAGGATTGGGCACTGTTTACTGAGGTGTTATCCTTTCCTCCCCCAGTGGGCTGCCCTCAGGGACCATTTGCCGAGGTCCCTACCTCTTAGACAAAATATAGGCCGCAGATCTGTTTTCGGTCTAGAAAGCCAGACTGAGATGCTCTCTTTTTGAGACTGGCGATATGAGGAGCTTGAAGGCTTGGGCTGCTCCCGCTCAGCAGCCCCAACCCTGAGCAGGTCAGCCTGGTATGCTCGTAACACCGCCATGGTGTGCAAACATGCGCCAGCCTGACCTACCGCCGTATAAACTTTCCAAACCAGACTCGATGTAAGCCTAACAGGCCTCGTGGGAAGCTTCGGGCCTTCAGGGACGATGCTGAGGATGGGGAGAGATAGCTCGCAAGCGTCTGCTCCACCACTGGCATCGCCGCATATACTTTATCATTCAGCCCCACGATGTTCTTTTTAATAATTTGAGACTGTGGGGCTGTAATATGGGATGAGTACAGTTTCTCCCACGATCTTGACACCTTGATGGAGATCGGGGAAAAACGGAATGCCCCCGTCGTGAAGGCTGTGATCTGGATTCAGAAAACGCTCGTCTAATTTTTTAGGACGAGCGTCCTGTTTCTAGGCTGGCCAAACAATATTTTATTTTGGCGAATGCACGAAACACACCCCATAATCACGTATCACACCTCGTACGCAAGGGACTGTGGTGGCGAGTCCACTCATCACACTCATCACATCCACCTCCTCGGAGGAAGACAGATGAAGCATCTGGCTCTCTCACCTTTTTATCTATTTTTTTTTCTGGGGGGGGGGAGAAACCGCAGCGTGGGCTTCCGAACACTGAGAGAGAGCCGCGGATCTAGCGGGTGAGGACCGAGAAAAGGACGAGCCCGTCTCGGATCCCTCCGCTAAATCCACCCGCGATCCCCACGACAACAGTCTGCGCTGTGCCTCGGCAACAGCGGGACTGCTGCCAGCGGGATCGCGAGCCTGGCCGCTCTCATCAAACACAGCCAGGCGAGAGCGGAGCATACGCAGTGAGAGCAGCTCGCAGTGGTGACAGTCAGCTGCTCGAAAGCTGACCGTGCATGCTCCGATCCCAAACAAACGACACACAAATCGTGTGTATCCCCCGCCGTCAGATATCGTGGGCAGGGAGAAACACAGCGTTTCTAATGCCGTTCGCTCGCCATAGACTTTTCATTGTTTTATATATGAGTGCTTGTGTGGACAGACAACAGTAAATAGACAGACACATACACAGAGCACTACTGAAGAGCAGAACCTGGTTTCCTGTGTGTAATGCAGCTCACCTTCACCAAACATGTCAAGGGTTGATTTTTCTTGAACGGGTCTGTTCTTAAAGTGTCTTGACTGTCGTACAGTCTGACATTAAGGAAAGCTGAGATCCTACAGTGTGACATGAGGATCATGTTCGTACAATCTGTCAAGCAACAATTGAAAATGACTATTATAAATTGCACAGTGTGCGCCCAGCTTTAGTTTGACTTTGGAAAACTGACTTTGCACAAACCAAACAAAATGACATCTGATGTCAGTGGACTCACACCATCATCTTTCTGTCTGTGGGACATGTTCTGATCCACCAAAACTGTTACATGTCAAACATAAAAATGTGGATGTTATAACCTGAAACCATTGAATTAGTATTCACAGGAAAGGAAGAAGGTTAAAAGGGTTCAATATTGTATCCCAGGCTAAAAATTCAATATCAAGGTCCTCTACAAAGGAAGTTCGGATTGAGCACCTTAAGCTTAAATGGGATCAGGGCTAAATTGAATAGTTTGCAGTCAATGCCAGTGCAATCAGTTTGGCCTAACTGAGTGCTGTCTGTGCAGATGTACATTGGGAGACAGGGGCTTGTCACGGGCATGTTCTCAACCACATGCCACATCTACACATTGAAAAACAACTCAGTCTTTTTCTCTCAAGATCAGTCAAATTACATTGTAGAGCCTTGCCTGTGACCTCTGATATATGTAACCCCAAGAACAGCAGTAGCAAGAGCTAATAAAGCTTTAATTACAAACGAATATGTTAGCCTGTTACTATAAATATTGTTTGTTGACTATAACCTCCTTTAACTCAGGTCACTGGAAAAATTAGGCTAACAGGCTACTTATGAATTGCATGGATGATGCTCATGTTGGCATCAAATGAGCAAGCTGCTTTTAAAGAGTAGTTGTTAACTGTTGTTGACATGTTATCATCACTGTTATTTTATCATTTTACATTTACTAAAAATGTTGGTCCATATAATAAGGGGGGATGAATTTGCATATTCACACTGATGAACTAGCCATATGGCAGTGCAGTTTTGTTAAAGCATAATTATCCTGCTTTTTAAAGGGGTCATATGATGTTGTTAAAAATAACATTATTTTGTGTATTTGGTGTAATGCAATGTGTTTATGCAGTTTAAGGTTAAAAAAACACATTATTTTCCACATACTGTACATTATTGTTTCTCCTGTATGCCCCGCCTTTCTGAAACATGTAGCTTTTTACAAAGCTCATTGGTCTGAAGCGAGGTGTGCTCTGATTGGCCAGAAATCCAGTGCGTTGTGATTGGCTGAATATCTCAAGCGTGTGACGGAAATGTTACGGCCCTTACCATATTGTGATGCCCTGTCCGGCCGGAGCGTTGAGACAAAAACATTAAAACCCATTATAAACGAGGCATTTGTTGCATGCAGTGGCATTGTTGTGCTCTTTTTGCGTTGCATCGCGCCGTGTAAACATAAACCATGTCTGCATTTGTGATCAGGAATGACAAACAAGCACTAACGTTACTCTACACTGCTCAAAACTCTCGTTTGAATTGTCCGTGGCAAATTATTTAAATATAAAAAATTTACTTACAGTCTTTGAGTCAGAACACCCGGCATTGTAGTCTACTCTACCAAGATCAGTAAACAGTCCTCCATAAAATGTGTTGCACATATCTGGATATTTGGGTTAAACTTTTCTGGAACAGTTTTGTAAATACAACGTAACCACTGATTTATTGTCGTGTCCATTTTTGGAAGGCCAAAAAAAGTAGTTTCTCTTTCACAATGAAACACACGTTGAGCTAGAGTGAGCGGAGGCCGGAGGCTCTAGAGTAAGCGGAGAGGGACGCAGGCTTGAGTGAGCGCGCCGGCGGCCTAGAGTAAGCGTAAGGCCGGCCATAGAGTAAGCAGGCCGGCTTGGTGGAGCGGCGGCGGGCTGGCTTGATACACTCTGAAGCCGGATTCCGACGAAGGAGCACCGTCAGGCTTGCGGCAACCAACATAATTTGCGCCCCAGCTTGACCCGCTTCGTCCTGGTGAAAGCCGTTTGGCGATCCGCAGTGTGAAGTTGATGTATTTCCTCCGCGACCAGCACAGATCAGATCCAGGCATGACGAAGCGGATATCATACTCTTTTGGAAGACCAAACAAAGTAGTTTCACTTTCACAACGAAAAAGACAGCGCCTTCACGACATGGTGGCAACAACAATACTACAGTGAGAATTAAAGTTACGCCTTCTTTCTTTGCATGAACATTTGAACGGCATTATGCAAGTCTTTCTACATCGTGACGTAGACATGTGGGGGCGTGTTAGAACGAGACGTTTTAGGTAGGCGTGGCAGAGTCTTAACTTTGATGAAGAATATTTCTTTGGTTTTGAGACTTTAGTCTTTTCAACTTTACAGATTTTCTTTATGCACAAAGAGCTTGTAACCCTCCAACAGATGAAGGAAAAATTTAAATCGCATCATATGACCCCTTTAAAAAAATTATTTTCTAAACGAAGGTACTATCTCAGACAACTATTGAACATATGAAACTGTTCAACAGAATAGTATACAATTATTTAAGAGATTATTTAATCAGCAGAACCAGAAGCTAAAGTTTAAAGTATTATATTATAAACTACAATGAAAGAGTAAAGAAAATGGTAATTATAGTATAATATGTATCATATATAAAACATTTGTCACTGCTTTATATGTGGGGCCTACTGTATATAGGCCTATGCTCTGACGGATTCAATTATTTCATTCTGTGAAGGATTCGTCATACTGATTCAAATGGTAAGTCCTGAAATTGTGAGCTTTTTATGTTGTTGTTGTTGAATGTGTGTCTGTATGTGTTAAAGCAATCTGCTCAAAAGAGTAATTTGTTTGTGAATCGGACTATAGTAGACATGTTCACGAAAAAAAGAAACAAAACCAGACAAAGTCAGTGGTAACGTTAAATATGTGCGAAAACAGTTTCAAATAAAAGTCCTTTGGATCACATCACATGCAATTTGGACAGCAAACTCAGGTAAACTACCTTTTTTTTTTTACAGTGTGGACGTATATTCCATAGCACCACTGCTGAAAAGCAATGTGTGATATATTGATTTTAGAAATTTAGGTTGTTAAAATGAATCGTCTCTAGATTACGTATGTAACCATGGTTCCCCGAGGGAACGAGGCGCTGCGTCGAGATCGCTTTGGGAACGCCCCTGCGTGACCGCGTTCTGAAGCACGTGTAAAATCAGTCCAATGGAGCAGCGAGACGTCACGAGCGGGGTGACGTGAGCGCCAGGAAGTATAAAAGCGCATCCGGCAGAGCACAAGTTAGCTTTGATGAAGTAGCGCCTGGAGGGATGCAGGGAGTATGGCAAAGAGACGCAGCGTCTCGTTCCCTCGGGAAACCATGGTTACATGCGTAACCTAGAGACGTTCCTTTTCAGGAACTCGAGCTGCGTCGAGATTCATTTTGGGAACGAGAATACCAACTGCGCTATACTACCAAGTCCCTGCCTGTGTGTATCTTATGAGCACTTCACGAAGAGAGAACTTGGGAACCTGGGGTAGATGCCAGGTCTAGGTTGTAAAAGCGGACAAAAGTGTGCGGAGAGGACCAGCCCGCCGCAGCACAAATGTCCTGTAAGGCCACACCCAAGTTGAAAGCCTTGGAGGCCGCCATACTCCTGGTCGAGTGCGGTCTGACCCCCATAGGTGACGGGAGGCCAGAGGACTCGTAGGCTAGTGAGATGGCCTCGATCACCCACCTACTCATGGTCTGCTTGGCGGACCAAAACAAACAAACAGCTGATCTGCCTTACGCCACGGGTCAGCTCTGTGTGCGTAAGCGTCCAGTGCTCGAACTGGACAGAGCAGATTAAGCCTTTCTTGGCCTACTTCCTGGAATGGAGGAGGACAGAATGCCTGAAGTACTATGGGCCCTGGTGAAGAAGTGGGCACCTTAGGGACATACCCGGCCCTCGGGTAAAGGAATGCCCTAACCATGCCTGGAGCAAATTCCAGGCACGAAACAGAAAGTGCCTGAAGATCCCCGATCCTTATTAGTGAGGAAATAGCAAGGAGAAAGAATGGTCTTTAAGAGAGAAGCACTGACCTTAAACTTCTACTTCCCTTCTATGGTTTCAAAGGGGGCATTGATGGCCTTAGCACACCTTAGTGCGTTGTACCGGCATCAGCCTCAGGGTGCCATGGAGGAAACGAGGGGCAAGTGGGTGTCTACCCAATGATTGACCACTCAGAAGGGTGTGGTAAGCAGCTAAGGCTGCCACGTATAGCTTCAGAGTGGAGGGAGTTAACCCTGCGGAGAATCGCACCTGCAGTAACTCCAGAACTGTACCAACTGGGCAGTTGACAGGGTCCTGCAGTCGCTGTCCGCACCATGAAGTGAAAAGTTTCCACTTCAAGGCGTACTGTTTCCTAGTGGCGGGAGCTCTGGACTGAGTATAGTCTCAACAACCTCAGTTGAGAGACCAGATGCTAGGAGCTGTGCCCCCTCAGGGGCCATGTCCACAGCTTCCATAACTCTGGACGGGGGTGAAGAATGGCGCTCCCTGCCTGAGAGAGGAGGTTCCTCCTGATGGGAATCTCCCATGGAGGGCAGTCTAGAAGGACCACTAGATCTGAGAACCATGCTCGGCCCGGCCAGAAAGGGGCTACTAGCAGTAGACGGACCCTGTCCCGGTGTACTCTCTACAGAACTCCCGGGAGCAGAGCGATCTGGGTAAAAGCGTACAGATGAAGCCTCGGCCACGTCTGCACCATGGCATCCAGCCCCAGTGGAGCTGTATGCGTGAGGGAGAACCCAGAGCGGACAGTGTGTCGTTTCCTGCGACGCAAATAGATCCCTTTCCGCCTGGCCAAATTCCCTCCAAAGGAGCTTCACCACCTCGGGGTGGAGTCTCCATCCCCTGGGCCTCAGCCCCTGTCTTGACAGGATATCTGCCCCCTGATTTAGTGTAACGAATCAGCTCATGACGGAAATATGAATAATTAACATAACTAGTTATAACTATTAATATTTTAGATCCGCTGTAGATATTTCGCTGACCTCTCAGGGTCAACTGTCTTGTCAATTCTAATAACGTTAATTTACTGGTTAAGGGAAATAACTTCCTTACGTACAATTCTACAAAGCTTGTAGCGTAACTCTGCATGATTAGTGACTCCGGTTATGAGCAAACAATGAACACGTCCAGTGTGATACAAGTAAGGTTTTATTAACATCACACTTAAAACTATCCTACAGACTACATATACACATAAACTGGTCTAACTCCTACAATACACACATAACTGGTCTACCTACACATACACACACACACACACATACAGTTGGTATAGGAAAGGGTTAAAGCTTAACTCAGTACAGAAAAGAGACATAAGGAATGACATTTATGGAACCATTTGCATATTCAACAGATCAAAGCCTTCAGGGATACCTCAGATTCTGAGTTCAAACACACCTTTGGAAAAAGGTGTAACTGATACTAAATGTATCAATTAATAAGACTAAGTTGGATACTTGCGAGTCTCGGCTGTCTGAATGAGATTCCTGATGCAATCTTAAGGTTTCCATTTGATCTTTGCTGAAATTAGTTGATGAAAAGAACCATTTTGAGTCAGAGAATCTTTGGTGAATGGAAAGTCAAGGCCGAAGGCCTGGCACAGAACTTTGTGATCCTGACGCTTTCTCACATCTCATCTTCGTCATCGCCCGAACCACCGACTGGGCGGGTCACATGGTGTGTCAGCTTTTAAGGTCAGAGAAGATCCCTGCCTCTCAAGATGGGCTTGTCCAATGAGAAAATCCGGAATCCCAAGTGGGCGTTTTGAGGTCCTGTGGAGTTTATGACTCTTTGTGTTGAAACATGGTACTTTAGTATCTGTAACTTGCTCGAAATACTAAAGGTTCTCAGGCACTAATATATTGCCTATGAACCAACATATAATATACATTCTTGTTTAGGTCATCAGAAGGCGAATTCATAGATACTAAACAAAGGTATATGTAAGGTTATATGAATGAGTGGTTTATCGTATGCATGAATAAAAATAGTCTATAATACAAAAGATTAAATACAACACAGCAATAATAAACACAATGGCCTGAAGAATCTGTGTGTTCTTTCAAAGAAAGGTTTTCCTATGAATTATTTAGTAGAAAAGTCCATTTCTACTGTTCATTTGTGCCTCTTGCTTCTGGAGAATGCAGCTGAGAGTCTGCTCGCATTCCACAAGGTTGTAAATGAATCGGGTTACCATGAAACCAGGGTCCAGTTCGGCGTCCTGGGGTGTTACAGAGAATTTGTGAAATCTAGCTAACAAAATATATATTGTGTTTTTGAGTGGTCCAGACGCTACACAGATACCCAGGATGTAAAAGAAGGATCTGTGACCTGTGATCGTCAGACCCCCCTATCCGATTGATGTAGGTGACCACCGATGTGTTGTCTGTGCGGATGTGTTGTCTGTTCCCCCTTAGGTCTGGTAGGAAGTGTGTCAGAGCTCGAAACACGGCAAGCATCTCCAGGCAGTTGATGTGCCATGTGAGATGATGGTCTTCCCACAGACCCTGGGTAGAGCGGCCACTCTTGACCGCTCCCCAGCCCGTGAGAGTGGCATCCGTCGTTAGCATTACGTGACGATAAGGAGCCCCTAACGTCGGGCCTTGAAACAGGAACCAACGTTTCTTCCACATATGTAAGCATCGCCGCGTGACCTTGATCGAAGCGGATTCCCCCTCGGGGGAAATTCCTTGGGTCTGAGCCACCACTGCAAGGGTCTCAAGTACAACAGGCCAAAAGGTATCACGTTGGAAGCAGCTGCCATCAGACCCAGCAATTTTTTAACTGCTTGACAGTGAATGACAGGCCTTCTCTTACTCTCACGACTGCAGTGAGGATCGACTCAATCCGAGCAGGAGACAAACGTGCCTGCATCGAGGTTGAGTCCCACACCACGCCTAAATATGTGGTTCTCTGTAGTGGAGAAAGAACTCTCTTCTTGGCGTTTAGTCTTAACCCAGCTCTCTCGTATGGGCGAGGATGACATCTCGATGCCGAGCCGCCAGCTGCTCCTATTGAATTAGTATCAACCAATTGTCGATGTAGTTGAGTATGCGGATGCTCTGGAGTCGCAGAGGAGCCAGAGCAGCATCCACACACTTTGTGAAAGTGCGGGGTGCGAGTGACAGGCCGAAGGGAAGAACTCATATCGGTATGCTTTCGCCCCCGAAGCAAACCTTAGGAACTTTTCCATTGTTTAGGAGGATTGAAACATGGAACTAAGCGGCCTTTGTATCTATCGTAACAAAAACCATTCCCTCGACTGGATTGAGATACTATCTCTTGATAGTCATGCATCTGACTGAAGCGTTTGATAGCGTTGTTCGAAACGGAGAGCTAAGATCGGACCCAAAAAAACCCCCACATCCTTCTTCGAACAAGAGTAACGCTGTAGAACCCCGGGGAACGCTCGCCACTCCATCGAGCGGCGACACGTTCTAATGGTCCCCTTCCCTCAAGAGATTATCTACTTCGTGTTCCATTAACCAGAGCGGCTCGTGGCCCACTAGGTGGGATGCCCCTGTTGAAACGAGCGAGAGAATCGAACTGGATTCTGTACCTTTCTCTCCAATTCTGCAGGACCCATTTTGAGATTTTGATAGAAGTTTCCACTCTACCCGAAAATCTACTAAAGGGACCGCCTCTCGAGGCTGGCCTCGGTATTTTAAAGCGGTTCGGTAAGCCGAAAAAAGAAAACAGAAAAATGCCAGTAAAAACACAGGGAACCACCGCCCTAATCAATACTGCTGTAGCACCCTCACTTGAGGGGGCAAGCTCTCCCGTGCCGTACCGTTGCCGGGCTGCAGCTGGGAATTTCGCTTGTCGGAGCTCACTTAGCCCTGAAGCACCGAGGTGGCAGGGTATCAATGAACCTCCATGAGGACACTGAGGGAACAACCAACCTGACTGCTGTAGCACCCTCAATTGAAGGGGCGAGCTCTCCCGTGCCGTACAACCGTTGCCGGGCTGCAGCTGGGATTTTCGCTCGTCGGAGCTCACTGAGCCCTAAAACTGAGGGTGGCAGGGGTATCAATAAGCCTTCGTGAGGGCACTGAGGAGGATTGGGCTCCGTATACTGAGGTGTTATCCTTTCCTCTCCAGGTGGGGCTGCCCTCTGGGACCTGAGAATGGTAGAACCATTTAGCCGAGGTCCGCCCGACCCCCGATCTTTCTGTGGAGGGGTGCGGGTTGCAACGCTCTGTTTTTGAGACTGGCGATATGAGGAGCTTGACGGCTTGGGCTGTTCCCGCTCAGCAGCCCCACCCCTGAGCAGGTCAGCCTGGTATGCCTGCAACACCGCCATAGTGTGCAGACACGCACTGGCTTGACCTGCCGCCGTATAAGCTTTCCCGACCAGACTCGATGTAAACCTAATGGGCCTGGTGGGAAGCTTCGAGGCCTTCAGGGATGATGCTGAGGATGGGGAGAGATAGCTCGCAAGCGTCTGCTCCACCACTGGCATCGCCCCATATCCCTTATCATTCAGCCCCACAATGTTCTTTTGAATAATTTGAGACTGTGGGGTTGTAAATACGGGATGAGTGCGGTTTCTCCCACGATCTTGACACCTCAGCATGGAGATCGGGGAAAAACGGAAGGGCTTCCGAACACTGAGAGAGAGCCCGGATCTAGATGGTGGGACCGCAAAAGGACTAGCCCGCGTGGACTCCCTCGCTAAATCCCTGCTATCCACCATTGGACAACATTCTACGCGTCCTCACACAGCGTTACCGGGGGGGGCTGCCAGCGGGATCACGAGCCTGGCCACTCTCATCAAACACAGCCAGGCGAGAGCGGCTGTTAGATATTTTCCAGCTTACATTTACTGTGTTTTGTCTGACACTCTGCACACTTAAGATAGTAGGTCCCAGTGCATTTTCATTAGATCATAACACTTGGAACTTTGCCATTGTGGCTTCACACCTGCCATATCTGTAATTATTAGTTGGGGGAGACTGTGATCAGAGGTGGCATCATGGGAAATTATTACACATTCCATCATGTAATGTTTGAGCTTCCGCCACAATTAAAGTGGCATTGCGCATGAAATGTTACATAAAAGTTACATGGCAGGACAACTCTAATTAGAGCAAGCAAGAACAACTCTAATTAGAGCAAGCACTGTGTGCTTTGCACTTACAATGTGCATTGCACATTATAGGCTACTCTAAATTCAGTTATATCTTGTTTAAAAATTAATGGGTCAGTTTGAATAAATGTCAGTTTGACTATCCACTGCAACAATATTTGAAGTTTGAGATTGTCGGGTGCTCGGTTAAACATTCGGTTCTTTCTCACTAGAAGTATATTGTAGAAAAATACTGTATCGTATAACTTTGAGTGGTAATTGGTGAAGCAATCTGAACAAATATATAATGTCAAATATATAATGTTTCAGTGGTTGTCACAAGAAAGCCTTTAACTGGATTCTAATTTTAACATTTTGTGGAGTTATTACAATTATTATTGCAGATACAACAATTAGACCCAAGCAGATTAGGAATCATCCTCTGAAATACAAATTGTGATTCAAACTAACCATTTTCATTTCTAAAAGTCAGAGAATTTGTCTAATTTTCTTTAATGCTGACAAAATTATCCAACATCTCTGCAAGTTTTATTTTTGTCTTTATTTTTCCATGTGAAGCAAGTTACACTTTCTTGTTTGCCCTTTGCAGTGAGGATATATTACCCCACTGTCACATTTTCTTTCCTAACTTGACCTTTTCAGTAGAAAATAACTCTTATTGTGAGCCTTGACTTTTTTTTCTTGGTATTTTACTCTCAACGCTCAGCATCCTCCTTACCTCTAAACATTTTACCTCTAACATTGTGTGAGACCATGCACTTACATCACCAATTTAGGATAGTGTGTTTTTAATTTACTGGCCTCACTGACATTCATAAAGGTTTAGTGATATAAATATCAAGCTCTATCAAGGCTGGGTTGTAGCTCATGGATTATCTGCTATCTGACAGGATTTAGCAGTACAGAGTTCCCCCTCCGTTTGAACATCAGTGATTTTTCCGCCCTTTCAGACTATTAATTCCAGGATTTAAAACTTAATCCTTCCTTTACAGTCAAACTCAGCTTCACCCCAGCTGAAAAAATTGGTATTTCCTTATGCTTCCTCTGAGTTGAAAAGATAACAGTTTCCTGCAACACTTTATAATCGTAAAGTCCTTATGTTTTGGAATATTTTATTTAGCAGTTATCTTTTCTGAAAAAGAGAATTCCATAAAACCTTCAGTAAAGCCATTCTATTTTCAGCTGAAGAATATCTGTGCTGTAAATAAATTAATGTTGTTGAGGCGCTAACAGAAAATAAATAACTGAGGGTTATCCACATCAATCCTCTTTGGACATCCTCAAACTGTATTGGTAATAATATGCCACCCACACTGTTAGCCAACATGTAGTCACATGATCAGAGACTGAAATAATGTAGGATTGGTTTGGATAGGCCAAATTTGATTTACTATAAGCAAATGTATTAGAATAAATTGTCATAGTCTCATTGTGTATGCTAGATTTGTGTTTTGTAAATGATCATATTTTGTAACAGAAATGTCTCTGGCTTTTGTTTGCTGATTTTGTATTAGCATGTATCTGCATATGTTTACAGGTAAATTACAGTAATGAGTAGTCATTTACTCACCAGCTCCCAATGAGATTTCTGACTGTCGCTTTTCACATTTCAGCTTCACTCTGACCTGGATAAGGGAGATAGTATGGTGAAGTACACACTCTCAGGTGAAGGAGTTGGCTCTGTTTTCACCATTGAGCCAAGGACTGGAGACATCCATGCCTTAAGGAGCCTGGACCGAGAAGAGAAGCCTTATTACACACTGAGAGCGCAGGCTGTTGACATGCTCACGGGCAGACCATTAGAGCCCGAGTCAGAGTTTATTATCAAAGTCCAGGACATCAATGACAATGAGCCAAGGTTCCTGGAGGGTCCATACTCTGCCAGCGTCCCAGAGATGTCACCCGTCGGTGAGTTCACTTCTCATTATGTCCCAGATGGTTGGGTGTTTGATATGTGAGAAAATCCTGGCCTCAAAGCATGTTGCTTTAAAGTAAGATGAGAGCCATTCATTCTTAATGTGACGATCTGAACTCTTGTTCTTCATTGTCCACATACATATTCAAGGTCAGTGAAAGATATTAGACATTAGTTTGTTGCTCGTAGTAATTAACTGCACTGATTTATCCCTGCTGAAAAAAAACACAAAAAAAACACTTAAACTAGCCTAAGGTGATTAGTTGGTCTCCCAGCCTGGTTAAGCTGGTCTGTTTTTATGGTTTTAGAAGGCTTTTGGGCACATTTCAGCTGGCCAGCTAGTCTGATAACTAATCCCAAATGCTTAATCTTACATCAAATGCAGTGGAAAACTGCTTTTCCCCTTAGGAAAGCATTCACAACTGTTCTGACTCATATTTCTAAACACCATTTTGAATTGATTACTTGAAGCCCATTTTTAGATTTGTATCCTAATGTAATAGATGCGACAGTATGCAGCCTACTCACATTTTTTTTATATATAGGCTACATTTGCAAGAAAAGATATGAATTGGTTAGTTCAAAAAGTATGACAAGTAACTGAGCAATATGTAGTCACAATAAAAATATTATCTTCCGTATATACCTTAGTTAGATTAGACGTCTTATTGAATTTAATGCAGATACAAATAAGCTTTGTAGGGTATAAGCTTACAGTGCAGTCACTGTTATAGGTCTATATCCTCATAAACTTTTGTTTTTTGCTACATTTCTTATTTTTTCTTCTTTTTCCGGAAAGACGTTTTGTCAGCCAATCAGTATTTTGTTAAACAACAGTACAGTCCATTAAATGCACTGTACTTATATCCCTCACAGCCTCATTTTCATTCTTGTCAAAAATTAAATATGGTGCAACCCAGACTAAGGTCTATTGTGATGCACTTTTGAGTGTAACAGATTATCCCAAAAAAATAAATAAAAAATAAAAACGTATGGTGGGAAAAATAGGTTGTTTATTGGATTTTGAGATGTGGGTGTTGCACTCAAAAATGAATGCAAGCTTGCAGTTGATAATGAAGAGGCGGGTTTTAAGCAGACTAATACGGAAAAGTCCTGCATACAACATGATTCATTGGAAGATCAAGTTATGACATTTTGATCAAACATTAAAAAATAAATATACATGGATGAACAATAAGATCTATAACCTGCTTTTACAAAATAGATGTGCAAAAAGATGTGTCTCTGGTCTTCATATATTTATAAATCATAAATATATCAAACATAATGATATTTAATGTGGTGGAGTTCATATTTATATTAAAACCTATATAAAACCTATCATTATATACATTATATGGAAAAAAGTATTGGAACACCTGACCATTACACCAATAAGGACTTTAATGATATTGAATTCTAAATACATCCCTGAAAAAGCCCAGCCCCTGAAAAAATTACAGGTAACAGTCTCCCGGCATCCTCCAAATCCAGACTTGCCCATAAGACTGCCAAATAGAGAAGCATGATTCTTCACTCTATAGAACATGTTTCAACTGTTCTATAGGTGCATGCTACACCACTCCATTCGACGCTTGTTAATGTACTTGGTGATGTGAGACAGCATGGAAACCCATTCCATGAAGCTCCTGCTGTACAATTTGTGATGGTATCAATGCCAGTGGAAGTTAGAAATTATTCAGCTATAGAGTCGGCAGAGGGTTGGTGACTTTTACGCACTATGTGCCTCAGCGCTCGGTCACCCCGCTCTGTGACTTTATCTCCTGCTTCATGGCTGAGTTGCAGCTGTTCCTAAATGCTTTCACTTTCCAGTAATACCACATACAATTGACTGTGGAATATCTATTGATGAAATTTCACAAACTGACTTATTGCAAAGGTGGCATCGTATCACAATACCACACTTGAATTCACTGAGCTCTTCAGAATGATCCATTTTTTTCACAAATGTTTGTAAATGTAGACTGTATGGCTAGGTGCTTGAATTTACACACCTGTGGCAATGGGTCTGATTGAAAAAACTGGATTCAATCATTAGGAGGTCCATATACTGTATATTTGTATGCTTGCTATTTGTATACTGCTTTTAATGCACACTGTACTGAAGCAGCTTTACGAAGAATAGTGCTTTACAACCTCCAGTGAGCAAGCCATAGGCGACACTGACAAGCAAAATCTCTCTGAGATGTTTAAGCTGATGAGGAGGAACATCTCGGAGGAACCAAGACTCAGCAAGGAGCCCTTTCTCCTCTGGCTGAAACATGATTAAACCAATTCAGACAAACATAAACCATACACTGTTACACAATGTATGCTTGTTTACAATTGCAGTACAATCATAAGAACAACTGCTTTTACAATATTTTTTATTGGGAAGTGTCTGAGGATTATAAATATGGTCTGTATTCAGCATTATTATTTGTATGTGGCAATTCTAGTGTAATTTGACTGTATTTTATGGTCTTTTTCATGTTTGTAATCAGGCTCATATGTGACACAAATAACCGCCACTGACACGGATGACCCTACTTATGGAAACAGCGCGCGGATTGTGTACAGCATCCTTCATGGGCAGCCCTACTTCTCTGTTGACCCCAAGACAGGTGAGAGATTAAACACATGGTCTTGTGCATTCTGTAGAATTCAGCACACCCCTCTGCCCAAAGCCTTTCTACAGCTTTGCCTTTGGCATTTTATTCAATTTGCGTCATGCCGTCATCTCCTGATCAAAAAGTAACTCCTCTGAGAGAGGAACTATTAGGATTGATTAGTCCTTAGAAGAATGTTAGGGGTGTCAAGGTTTCCGGGTAGAGGGATGGAGCGAGGACTCAGTGCTGCAGAAGAATGGGCTTTATTTTAAAATAAAACAAAACAAAACAAAACCTACCCGATGGGAAAAACAGGGCTGGCAAGGGCAAGGCAAGCAAGGCAAGGCAGGATCTGGACCCAATCCAGGGATAGACGATTACCGACTCACGCAACGACTGCCACACAGGAGAATAAGAGAGCAAATGAGGAGGTAACGAGGGAGCACATGTGGGCAAATTACTATAAACGGTAACAAGATGGGAGGAGTTCAGACAATTGACATGAGCACATGGCACACCGAATCAAAGACAAAAGCCATGTGCTCACACAAAACAAAACACAAGCACATGGCCAGCAAAACAAATCACAAGCCATGTGCTAGAACAAACGACACGAACACGCAGCTAATGAACACATAACCGCGTTTTCACACAATACAACAAGAAAAGCACGCTGCTGAACACAAACCGCGTGCTTCACAAAACAAAACACACGTGGACAGAAGAGCGCACGACCGAGCGAACTCGAGACCGCACGCTCACACAACCAGACAGAACATGCGGCGCGAGTGCCTGGACCCCGACACGAAACCGAAACTCACGACATGAGTGCCGGGATCTGAACACCACGCTCCAACATTAAACGTAACACCAGGACAGAGCTGAACAACGGCTCGAGCACACTCGAAGCCACGCGCTCACATAAAAGCATGATATGATGGGAGTTTCAGGGCTCTGTCACAAAACCATGAATTACACTAGACCGAAGTGATAGAACCCTGACACTAGCCCCCCTCAAAAGGGACGCAACCTGGCGTCCCTAACGAGACACAACAAAAACAAGACAGAAACATGACAGAACAAACATGACAACACAAAACCGCTACATAACAGGCAACATAAGACAGGAAAAATCTAAACACAGAGACAAAGAGAGGAGGGAGGGGAGCCAAGCCAGTGCCAACAGTACAGGCCAGAAAGTCATTAGAGGGACCAGGGAGGAGCGGGAGGGTTGAGCCAGGGAGGCTCAGGCTGACCAGGAATCGGGGGAGATCAGGGCGGACCGAGGAACAGACCAGATACTCTCTACTCGTGTATAGCTTCCTTCCGTGCCCTGACTCACAGAACCAGGAACCATGGAGGGTTGATTTTTGGAGGTTGGAGGCCATGGATGCTCAGGCAGACCAGAGAACCCGGAGCCATGGCGGTGACCCGGTTCGGTACATACCAATATGCTGCCGTCCTAACAGAAATCCCCAGTAGGCCACTCAGTGGCGAGCCGGGAGTATATGAGGCGTTTTTTCTGTGGCCGCAGTAGCAAGGGAGCTTGGCGTTGCCATGTGCAGGCGCAAGGATCCTGGCGTTGTTGGGCCGGTCAGGGCAGGATCCTGTCTGTGGCCGCTGTGCTAGAGCTGGGGCGGGGCCGGTCGAGGGGTGCAAGGCTTTGGGCGTGCCGTCAGGTTTGCAAAGGAATGGCTGGGTCGGGGGTGTCAAGGAGCCTGGCGTGGGTCCGGCAAATGTCAAGTATCCTGTTTCGGGTTCCGTCAGTTCAGATGAATCTTGGCGTCCGGCAGGGCAGTGAGCCCGGCGTTTTCCTGTCATGTGTGCCAGAGGAGCTGTGTCTTGGCCAGCATGCAAGTAGCTCTGTTAGGGTCGGTACTCTCAGGCCAGCAGCATCGGTCTCCTGTGATGCCGTCCAGGCCATTGGTGATGGGGAAGCCCTTCTCTCTCCTCCTCCTTTCCTCCGTCTCCGAGAGCTTCGGCACACTGCCACTGTCTCGGCCACCTTTCTTGGGGCGCATTCCGCGCGTCTTTCTGGCCGTGGCGGTTTCCTTTGTTAACCTCGATCTGCAGCTTCGGTCTCCGTCCATCACTGACGCTTGCAGCTTCTTCGTGTCCGGCTTTCCGGTGGCCTGCGCAGGGTGTCCATCATCAGCGCACCCCGGAGAGGCATTTGCAGTTGGGGGTGCAGGCCTTCCGTCGTGCCATCTGAAACACCGGGTGAGTCTGCATGGCGGCCTCGCGGAATTTCACCTCTAGGTTGTGCATCAGCCCCTCTCCCGAGCTGCCTCTTAGGGTTGGTTAGCATCCATTCACAGGGACCGCGGAATTGTGCTGCCAGCTCATCCGACCATCACGGGGGCGCTGCACAACGCGTTTCGGTCCGCTTAACCAGGATCGGCAGCTCCTCATCGTGCCACCTCTAGGACCAGCGCCTCTCTCATCTGGCCGGCTGGGTGTGAGGCGTACCTCTTCCTCCTCCTCCTTCTCCGAGATCTATGCACTGCCACTTGTCGTCCTCCTACATCTGCAGCATGGGACCGATAGGCAGACCGTTCCTCCTCCTCCGTTGGCGGGTCATAGGAGGGCTGGGGACTAGGTAGTTTGTGAGGAGAGTGGGAGGAGGGCCAAGAGGAGGAAGGCCACCCTCCTCTCCACAGTGGTAGACATACTCCACAAACTGCCAGAAGGACAGTATCATTCCCATCTCCCAGGCATGGACGGGCGCATTAATTGCTGTGTGTTAACGATGTCCCCTTGACACTGCGTCATGATGTTGATTGCCCTGCCTCGCAAACATGACCGGGTGTGCAAAACCCTTCACACTGGGCTCCCCGCTTTCCTAAGAGCAAGGAGCCTCCTGTTTAGCAGCCTACTGATTAGCGAGTGGCATGGAGATGTGAACAGGGAAGATTGCCCATTTTTCTGCTGAGTCCTATTTGTGATTCTACTGTCAAGGTTTCCGGTAGAGGGACTGGAGCGAGACTCAGTGTGCAGAAGAATGGGCTTTATTTTTCACTAAACCAAACAAACAACAAACTACCCCTAGTGGGGAAAACAGGCTGGCAAGTGCAAAGCAAGGCCAGCATGGCAGGCCAGGCAGATCTTGAAACATCCAGGGATAGACGATGACGAACTGACGCACGACTGCAAACGCAAGGAGAATAAATGGAGAGCAAATGGGGAGGGTAACGAGGGAGCACATGTGGTGCAAATTAACTAATAATCAGGTAACAAGATGGGTGGGGTTAGACAATTGACATGAGAGCCCATGGCACACAGGAAACTAAGACAAAAGCCATGTGCTCACGCAAAACAAAACACAAGCACATGGCCACCAAAACAAATCACAAGCCATGTGCTAGAACAAAATACACGAACACGCAGCTAATGAGAAAAATCATAAGCCGCGTGTTCACACAAGACAACAAAAAAAGCACACGGCTGAACACAAACCGCGTGCCACACAAAACACAACACACGTGGACAGAAAAGCGCACGGCCGAGCGAACTCGAGACACACTCCCACAACAGACAGAACAATGGGAGCGCGGCTTGCCGTTACCCCGACGACGAAACACCGAGAAACTCCGGACATCGAGTGCCGGATACTTGTAACCTCCGACTTCGTCCAACCATGAAACGAGGTACTCGCTCAAGAAACTAGCAGCGCACCGGCTCGAAGCACGAATCGTGCGAAGCCTATCAGCCCCCCCTATCACCATGAAGAGATTCAATTGACAGTGACGCATGTGCCAGGCTCCTGTCACAAACCATCATGAATTACTCGCTAGACCGAAGTGACAGAACCCTGACAAGGGGTTTGCCGTTTTTAATGCTACATGCCCACAAAACAAGCGCACCGATTATGTATCCTTTATCTAAATTCTTCGTTCTTCATATTGCTGTAGGTCTTTTATTTTGATCACAAGAGGGTTGAACTGTAAGAATCATCTTACTGTTCATCGCTGTAAAAACGGAACTGTAGCTCTAAAGGCAACAGTTTGCATGACTTTCATTGAGTTCAATTGCTAAATTGTTTTAAGTAAATGTCACTACTTTTGGAAATTTGCATAAAAAACTAGGCAACTATTAGATCAAGAAAGAATTTTCTATTTTTTTGTGCAACAATCATCTATAGTAGGGAAGTATGCTACATTTTAAATGTTAAGGCTCAGTGAATTTTTTTTTTCAGCAAGGGTGCATTCAATTGATCAGAAATACTTTTGCATTGTTACAAAAGCTGATGAGTTCAAAAAACCACATGCTCCTTCGAGAGCTATATATATTCTATTTCTTCATCCTTGAACCAAAGATAAAACACAATCTGTTTTCAATTACAAGTTGAAGATAAATAAAGTGTTTCTTGAGCGACCCAATCAGGCATTGTGCTCGAATGATATCTGAAAGTTATGTTGACAGTGAACATACATACTAAATGTTAAAGCATTTTATTATTCATGAATCCATATGGGACCTGAGACCAAAAAAATATGTGGCTAGTTGAACTTAAATAAATAATAAATAAAATATTGATTCATACAAATTATATACTGTGTTACACTTGATAATTGAGAGTATATACTGTAAGTATAATTTATATATTATATATAGATATATTTAACAATTTTATATTTTGTATATATACTATTTTGTTATCATTATTTACTTATCTGATATTAAGTCTCTATCAGTTTATGGTAAAATGTATACGTTCTCACATGCTCTCAGGCTCTCTTCTCTCCTCTCCTCCCGTCTCATCTCTCTCTCCTCCCTCTCATTCATCTCTCTCCTCTCTCTCTCCTCATGCATTAGGCATCATAAGAGTTGCCTTACCCAACATGGATAGGGAGGTTAAAGAAATGTACCAGGTGGTCATACAGGCTAAGGACATGGGTGGCCAGCTCGGGGGCTTAGCTGGGACCACAACCATCAATATCACTCTCCGTGATGTCAACGACAACCCACCACGGTTTTCTAAAAGTATGTTCAAAAGCAGCTGTTTCTAGAAATGAAGGAATCATTATAGAGTGCAATAAAGCTTACACTATTCTGCCAGCATTTCTATATCAGCAGCAGTTTATCCCTGGGGTTTATCTTAAAGTGAATTTAATTGGGTTTCATATTTGCTTTGCTCTTTGGAAACCTTAAACATGAGTCCATTATTTGAATTGTTTAATTCGCTTAATGGCTGGCACTGATAACAAAGAGGGGCTATCTTCAAAACAGGGACTGAACAGTAATGCATGACCTGAGAAGAACTTCAGATTTACAATTGGCCATGATTAAGTCCTCAAGGGCTCTTGCCAAACACAAACAACTGAATATTGTTGAATTTACAAATGTGATTAGCATTAGCATTTTCCTCCAGAGCTGCTGAAGTGATTAGTGGATGATTATTGTTAACTACCTCTCAGAGTAATTTCTAAATGTAGAGTCTTACATCTAATACTTACTGAAAAAGGGGAGTGACACAAATTGAAAAGAATCATGATAAAGTGTTTGTGAGTCTTGCCCCAGCACTTTCCCGCGTGGTCTGAATCTTCACCTGTGGGCTCGTCGGTGGGGAGGGTCAAAGCTCATGATCTGGACTCTGGGAAGAATGCTGAAGTGGAATATAGCATCGTTCCTGGTGACGGAGGCTCCATGTTTGATATTTACAGCATCAGAATCTCATGGGGCACAATCGCCATACTGAAAAGTGAATATGGCTTCTTGTAGTCATTTTTAGTATCAAAACAAAAAAAGAGATTAGACTGCGTTTTTTAATTTACACTATTGTTCAGAAGTTTGGGGTCAGTAAGATTATTTATATTTTTGAAAAATGTCTTACCAAGACTACATTTATTTGATGAAAAATACAGTAAAAACAGTAATATTATGAAATATTATTACAATAAAATAAAAAATGATTTATTTTTGTTTTGAAAGCTTCAGCAATCATTTCTCCAGTCTTCAGTGTCACATGATGCTTCATAAATCATTATATTATGCGTATTTGTTGCTCAAGAGACATTTATTAATATTATCAATGATGAAAACAACTGCTTTTATTTGAAAACCGTGATCCACTTTTTTTTCAGGATTCTTTGATGAAAAAAAAAAATCACCTTTATAGAAATAGAAATCTTTTGTAACATATAAATGTCTTTACTTTCACTTTTATCAATTTTAATGTGGCTTTGCTAAATAAAAATAAATCTTACTATCCCCAAAAATTTGAACAGCAGTGTACATTTATTTCTTATTTACATTTTATAGTTTTAATACTTATTGACATTTTGCATTAAAGGGATGGTCGTTCCAAACCTGATTTCCATTCCTCTGTTGTTTTGATGCATCATATTTAAATACAGTATATATGAACATGAATGAGAGGAGAAGACTATTACACTATAAATAATTTTTACCTACTTCAATTTAAAAAAATTAAAAAATTAAACCAAATTCAGTCTCTATAACTTAAAAAGTTAAAATTAGTTACATTAAAGGGTTAGTTCACACAAAAAATGAAAATTCTATCATTACTCACCCTCAATGCATCCTAGGTGTATATGACTTTCTTCTTTCAGACGAATCCAGTCGGAGTGAAATAAAAAGTGCCCATCCATAATAAAAAGTGTCTCACTACGGCTCCGGGGGGAACAAAGGCCTCCTGTAGTGAATCGATGCGTTTTTTTGTAAGAAAAATAACCATATTTAAAACATAATGATCACTTTAATGTAGCTTTCGCCAACAGTTGTACATGGAAGCAGCTCCGGGAGGATGACGTAAGATGTCGGCGTTGCGCGTGCATGTGAGTCTCGTGAAAACCAACGTTTGTTAACAGGAGTAAAGGAAGCAATGTTTCCTTCCTTCAGCAAAGGAAAAGCAGTCTCCTTCTGGCTTATATCGAAATCCTCTGACATTCTTCTTTACAAATCCTCCTTTTGTTCTTCTAATTAGTGACCGTTGTTTTGTTTTGATCTCTCCCCTGTCCTTCCCCGTACCTCACTCTGAAAACGTACATGCGCAATGCCGCCGTCTTACGTCATCCTCCTGGAGCTGCTTCCGTGTACAACAGTGAGCGCAAGCTAGATTAAATTGATTATTACGTTTTAAAAATGGTTATTTTTCTTACAAAAACGCACCCCCCAGTTGAACTTTGTTCACCCCCCGGAGCTGTGTGAGACACTTTTTTATTATGGATGGGCGCTTTTTATTTCAGTTATTTTGGACTGATGCATGCAACACCCGCTGACTGCCATTAAACAACTTGAAAGATCAAAGACAATTATTAATACAACTCCGAATGGATTCGTCTAAAATAAGAAAGTCATATACACCTAGGATGACATGAGGGTGAGTAATGTATGGGCTAATTTTCCTTTTTGGCTGAACTAACCATTTAATTTTCTAAAATAAAGTAATTTAAAAAAAAACATTTTGCCATGACTTAATGATTGTATAATTTTTATTTAAAGTTATTTAAGCAAAAGTGAGTGAATACAGCACAGTTCCGTATGTAGCTTATGCATTATTGTACATGAAACAGGAGCTCCTTTACTGCACAGTAAGTAAATTATTTGACAGTATTTGGATGTTTATTTAGGCAATATTTATTTGCTAGCTAAGGTTGGATGACATCAGATGCAAATCACAATGCCATTTGCATCTCTTTTTCAAACACACGTGAATCCAAGGATGATAGCAATAACCCCTCGTGCTCTTTCATTCAGAGGCTCGTGTGTGTTTGCTCCGAGGTGAGTCATATATTATTATTGGATGGCCATCCATAGCATCCCGAATGAATAATGCATAACGCCATAAAAGCGCAAATGCTTGACCCACAAAATGCAATGCCTGCTCTTGGACTTATCAATTCATTATGTGCTTTGTGGATGTCCTTAGAACATTGTTTTCCCATTCCTGTTTTGCCAACATGTGAAAAAAGAAATGTATTGTGGTTGCTGACCTCTCGGGAGATTTCAAAATTGTTTGAGTTCCCCCAAGATAGAGCCCAATAGTTTTATATTTAGTGGACATTAATAACTGAGTGCACCCATGGCAATCAGAGCATCTATATTTTGATGTGATGTGACAAGTAGAAATCCCCTCAGATGCCCTGTTCCATGGCCAATCACAGACTTGCTGGCTGTGCTATAAGTGCTTAGTTAAAACAAATGCCTTTGTAAAGGCGTGCGGATGAGGCAAGGTGTGCTCTTCAGTGAGTAGAGAGGTTACTCTTTCTTTACTCAAAGCTAGTGTAGTCTGTGGACAGTCCACTGCTGCTATTAATTTCTCTCTAGAGCAGATGGAGAGATGCATATGAAGAATATGAAAGCAATAGGGGGCTATGCTTTGTTTCATGGTACATTCCACAAATATGGAACACTTTGGTGTCATTATTTTTTGCCATTTAAAAAGCACTAGCTCTAGACATAGAATGTTAGATAAACTAGTATGTAACATAGGTCACAGTTTAGTTTGGGGACCTGTTCTTACTATTACATTTCTATTAACTATGACTTTTGCCCCAATAAACTCCTAATCTGCTGCTTATTAATAGTTAGTAAGGCTGTTTAGGTATGGAGTAGCATTAATGGATGCAAAATATAGTCAAGAATAAGGCATTAATATGTGCTTTATAAATACAAATAAACTACCAATATGCTAGTGATATGCATGCTAATAAGCAACTAGTTATTGGTGAGAATTTGACCTTAAAATAAAGTGTTACTGATGTTTCTCTTAGTTTTGCTGGTGAATAAAAACTTCCACTGAAGGATATGATTGCAAAGACTGCAAAAATATTGTTTTTTTCAATAGCAAATAAAAATGTCATGTGGACCAAATTAATAAAAATAAAAAAAATTGTAAAGCATCAACATGACTCAGTAAATTTAATGCAGTTTTAGGAACTAAAAATGAAAACAGGACCAAAACACACTGGTATGGAGGATTAAAATGATTAACATTATGTCAGAATATGCTATATACTAATAAGCAACTAGTTGTTAGTGAGAATTGGACCCTAAACTAACGTGTTACCAATATAGGCCTAAATCTAACTTTCAATGAAAAGGTAAAAAGGGAAATTTAAGTTTGTCAGCAACTTCAAACCAGTATAGAATGTCCTTACTGAGTTAAATTTGGATCAATGTGCAGTCATTTAACCCTTTTTTTAATTATAAGTTGTAATTAATGTTAATATTATACATACTGAATCTACTATGTGTGTGTGTGTGTTTGTGTATTCATATATCTGTGAATATTTTTTTCATTGAATATGTAACAAATAATTTATAAATAATTGTAATTTTTGGTATTGGTCATACTGGCCTTCATTCAAAGTACTTAGTAAGAAATGGCATTAAATACTGTGTTTTCACATTAATTTGGTGATTCAGTGTAAAAAAATATATTACTTGCAATTGCAAATTTTAATGTTTGACTAATCATAATTAATGACATTAATATGTGCAATAAATACAGTAGATCATAAAAGGTACAGTGAAAATATTTTCCTGTACTTCATTCCCTCTTTTATTTTCCACTTTTTTTATTCCCCAAGCTGAGGCTGCACAGGACAAAGTGACATAGTCCTTACATTGCAAAATGGGTGTGCCATATCTGGTGACCCAAAAAATGTCTGGAAATGGATATGAGGGATCCTCACCGTGGGGCATGGAGGAAGGTCAATGACAATGCCCCCTCTTCCCTCTGTCCTCAATAACAGACTTCCCTCTCCCTTTATTTCTCTTTGACGAGCTGTTCCATCATCCCCCTGCTCTGCTACGCAGGGACTTTTCTGAAACACTGAGGCTGAACATTTGGGGTCTCGTGGCTTTATGGGCTCAGTGCTGCTTTGAGCATAAAGAGGATCTACTAAGGTAATGGGTTGAAAGGATAATTGTCTCTATATTAACAAAATGATTGAAAGGTGGACTTTGGCCTTCCTACATAAGGGATTATATTAATCCTTCCTCATTGAAAACATTTTGCATGTACCGTAGAATGACCAGTATTGAAAAATGATGTACATGCATATGAGATGAAGAATCCGGTCATATCAGTAGCTTAATAAAAGTTGTGGTAACACTTTACTTGAAGGGGTGTGCATAAGACTGACATGACACCTTCATAATCATGACATGACACATGTCATGAATATGAAGGTTTTTTTATGCATGTTTATGACAACTGTCATTAAGTGTCATTCGCTCAGTTATGTCATTTTTAATGCATATATGACATTATTTGACCTACCCCTACCCCTACCCTTACCCCTAGCCATAGCCCATAACAAAGGCATCTCAGACAATGTCATCTTTGCATTAAAAATTACATAACTGAGCGAATGACACTCAATGACAGTTGTCATAAACATGCATAAAAACCTTCATATTCATGACATGTGTCATGTCATAATTATGTAGGTGTCATGTCATGATTATGAAGGTGTCATGTCAGTCTTATGCACACCCCTTCAAGTAAAGTGTAACCAAAGTTGTTTTATTGTACATAAAGAGGGTTCCCTTTGCCTTAATGTACTTAACAACTTCAAAATGCCTTTACATTTATTTGAGGAAACAATAATTCAAAGTTAGAACAGATTTCGAATACTTCACAGCTTACAGTGTAGAAGTGCAATTAAGAATTCATGAATAAATGTCAATTAGTAGGGGAATTAATTAAAGTTTTGGTATGTGCACTTTATTGAATAACAAAACAACTATATGGACTAGCATCTGATTAGCATTCTCTTTTTGAGTGGAGAGAATCCAAAATAGAGAAACGGGCCTTTGTGTTAATTCTCAGAGGAACAGCCTCAGAAGACTCTGAAACGACTAGATAAACAGTGCCATCTAAAGGTGTCCAATGTGACTGTTATAGAAGCACAGAAGGACACAAAGAACAGAAACAGGACATGTTTAGACATGTACAATTAATGCTTGTATAATGTAGACCAGATTGAAACGTCATATTGATGGTATTCTCTCTCTAAGGTCAGAATTTGTGAGCTAAATTTTAATGCTACAGGTTTTACATGTCCAAAAGTTGCAATACAGGGGCCCACTGTGTGTTTCTGATTGGCCTGCTGGCTCTCTGTCCTGTCATGTCTGAGGTTGTTATTCTTTTAGAATGGTCAGCACTATGGTTAGCTCAGCCTGCAGACAGTGAGGCAGACAAGCATCTCAACGCTAGCTTGAAATGACAGACATAATTTTTGTTTGCTGTCACCAATGATAAGACCTCCTGCAGAACAGCAGTGTGGTGCAGACATTAAGTTGATTCTTTTTAAGTAGTACTAAGCTCTTTGTAAAAATCTTAGTAAGTTGTCTTTGTAATCTGTTTTTTTTTTTTTTTTTTTATGAAAGTGTCTCTTTCAACATTGGAGGACTTATATTCCCTAAGTTGTTCTGGAAGATTTATGTCTATTGTTTTTGGCTTGCAACAAACTGGGACAAATTGTTCTTTCTACACTCGGTTAAAGTCATTAACCAACCCCAGTGCAGTAAAAGGTTTTCTTTTCTGATCAACACACTGGATTCTGGTATGGAATTATTTGTGTGAGGCATGCTGAAATATTTTCTTTAATATTTTGATAAAGATGCTGAAGATTTATCAAAAAAATGTTCTTAAAGAACAGCTTCTGTTGCAAATACGAATACTTTCATATGTAAAACAAGTCTTTTTAAAGTCTTTTTAACGCTGTACCTAATTGTCTTGAAGTTGATTACGCAATGGTAAATATATTTGAGACGTAAATGACTGAATAAAATCAATTAATATAGACGTTAGCACATGAGGCCATGCTAGGTACATTTTTAGTTCATTTTTACCAGCCACAATCATGCACAGGCCACTCAGGCCAACTGTAGTGGAAAAACTAATCAGCAGGACATGATTTATCATTTGTGTTCTGCAGTCGCTCTTATTATCTGAGAAATAACACATTTTCTTGCTCCATACTGTCATGCTTTGTTTGCATTTATTTTCCTTTTCCTAAGACATTTATTATATTATAACAAGTCTCTCTCGTCTCTCTCTCCATCTCCTCTCGCCCTTCTCTCTCCGTCTCTCGTCCTCGCCTCTCTCTCTCTCTCCCTCCATCTCTCTCTCCTCTCTCTCTCTCTCACACACACACACATTCACACACAGTTTTGTGTTTGGAAAGTGGGGACATTCCGTAGGCGTAATGGTTTTTATACTGTTCAAACCATATATTCTATTGCCCTACACCAACCCTACCCCTAAACCTACTCCTTACAGGAAACTTTGCGCTATTTCAGATTTTCAATACACTCCATTCTGTGTGATTTTTAAGCGTTTTGAAAAGTGGGGACATGGTAATGTCCTGAAAAGTAACCTTCTCCTTGTAATACCTATGTCATCCCTTTGTCATTATACAAATTTATGTCAAAATGTATTTGTCACAAAAACACGCGCACACACACACACACACCCCCACACACACACAAACACACACACACACACACACACCTATATATATATATATAATATATATATAAGATAATATTCAATATAATCATTTAATAATGTTACATAGTTTTAGATGTCATAGAAGATGATGTTATTAGCATTTTCAATTTCATCATGGATTCATGTGACTTTTTAATTCTGTTGCTGAACTTGAAACCTGCAGTCTGTTCGGTTGTGCTTAGCTGCCACAGTTCTTTGCTTTTCAGGTGTGACTGTGCCAAATTCTGGCTTTATATGGCTGAATGAGCACAGTGATGCAAGAGCCAATGGCCAAAGACTTCTCTTCCTTTATTCTCCCTCCTGTGATTCCAGAGTTGATTGAGTGGCAGCCTTTCCTTTCCGTCCCCCTCGCGTCTGAGCTCTGCACAAGCCCTCTGTTATGGAAAGCATTTTTACTTAGATCATGGGTTTTATGAAAGTTGGTGGTGTTTTGTTATTCTTTGACAGTATGCAGCCACAAACAATTTGATATCACTTCCTCTCTGGTGCCACAAATGACAATAAAACAGAGATCATTCCTAAGGGGTTTAAGACTGATGATGTGTCATTATTCATTTTACAGCGTCTGGACTACGAGACCAGAACAGCCTACACCTTTAAAGTAGAAGCTTCAAATGCAGTTATTGATCATCGGTTCCTACATTTGGGACCTTTTAAGGACACTGCCACATTGAAAGTGAATGTTCTGGATGTGGAGGAACCTCCTGTCTTCAGCCGGCTGTCTTATAACATGGAGACATATGAGGACACACCAGTGGGCATCATCGTCGGAGCCGTCACAGCTGAGGACCTAGATGTAGGCAACAGTCCTGTTAGGTATGTGAGAACCCCACACACACACACGCACACGCGCACACACACACACACACCACCACACACACACACACACACACACACACACACAGATGTAGGACAAATCGAAGCACACACACCTTTCCTCGCCTTTAAATACATGTATATATACACAGCGTCCTGTGGGAACTCCTTTCAAAACCACTCTACATGAACAAGTCCAAGTATACTAGACAACATGAAACAATAACAAACCTGTAGTCCCTTGGGTTCAGTCCATTTGGCAATCTTGTTTTGAGCAGAGTGTGCATGCACTGCTTTGATTATATCCACTCTGACAAACTTCTGGTGCAGTTTGCAGGCATGGACCTTATTTAATGTGGCACATTTGCTTTTTTTAGGTCTTCATTTAAATGCCTGAAAGTGTTAGCTGCAATGTTGATGTTAAAAGCATCTGAGAGCTTGACACAAGTGCATTGTCTTTATGAAAGCATTTGTTTTGACATGAATATTTCATGGAGGTACATAAATGGATGTGGTAGTAATTTAGGAACTCTCAGCTCTTGTTAAATATTTCACATCTGTAGATCGTCTATTTGTTAAATTGAGTGTTGCATTTATAGGTAAATATTAATTGAATTAAATAATTTTTTTCTCTTTCAGCTATGATTGGTAATTATTTTGTATTAGATGTATTGTTATATACAGATTTATTATGTCATTATTTATTGTTGCATACAAAGTACCTTTTGTGGGATGGACATTAAACAAAGTGGAAGGCACATTTTAGTGTTTGTATCACTGCGCTTGTCTGTACCATAAGATTAATTTAACAATTGGATTAATTCAGGAACACCACAGCTGTGTTAGTTTCGCCGAGACATGGCAGATGTCTCATTGTCTGCATTGACTTCATTTGGAACTATATGGCAGAGCAAAAATACATAAAGTGTAACTGTCAGTATTGTCTGTAAAATTGAAGATACTCAATATTTAATTTTTGTTTACTATTGCATATATCACACTTTGTTTTACACATATAATACTGTATTGTTGTGCTTGTGACCTCACTAAATACATGCTTAAATCGTAGAGTGGTGTAAATATAGTTTTGTAAGTAAATAGACATTTATTAAATTTTTTTGGTGGGGTTATTTTTCTCTCTCGGACAGTGCGAACAAAATTTTATATAGCTTCTGGATCATTCATCACTCTACAAACAGGGTTTCAGAAGTAAATTTCCCATTAATTTTCTTCATACGTGAACACATTTTTAATGATAACTTATAAACATTAAAAGACTGTGAGTTAAAAGGCTGCATTTATTATTTTTAATTACTGTTTAACGACTAAATCTCGTGGTGAAAACAGCTACCATCTATACCCACGATTCTCCAAAAAGAAAGAAAAACTCATATATGACATAAACTAAAAAGTATATAAACTCACCCCCTCAATTCAGAATTTTCTTATTTTAAATTTCTAACTTATCAACTTTCCAGACGATGAATATTTGATATTAGGGGTGATTTGACAGCGATTGTGTGAAGTCCTAAGTTCAGGTGACATATCTCACTTACTAAAAGAACCCTAATGTGAGTACTCTCACTGAATGTTGTTGCTTAGAATATCAAAAAGCTTTGGGCTAGCAGGCAGAGAGAGCACCTGAGGACAGCAAGGATGGCAGGAATGTTACAGTCTGATAAAGGCTGGTGCTACAGGGAAAGAGCAAGAACCTTCCTAATATTCTTTACAGATCACTAGCAGCCTTATATTACAACGAAACGGGGGTCTCGCAGGTCATTGGTCCGATACTGCTGCTGTGTTTGGGAGCGAGGAAAAGAAACGGGTGAGAAATTCACAGGAACTGCCTTTAATTTTACCATCACACCACAACACAGGTTTGTTTATTTTTTGTGACAACTTGAAAGGACATTCCGTAGGCGTAATGGTTTTTATACTGCACATACCGTATATTCTATTGTCCTACACCAAACCTACCTCTAAACCTACCCCTTACAGGAGACTTGTGCTATTTCAGATTTTCAATACACTCCATTCTGGGTGATTTATAAGCGTTTTGAAAAGTGGGACATGGGGTAATGTCCTGAAAAGACACCTTCTCCTTGTAATACCTATGTCAAACCTTTGTCATTATACAAATGTATGTCCTCATGTTTGTCCATCGCATCAATCACTCGTCACACACACATACATGCGCACACACACACACACACAGAGAGCAGGGGGAATAGACGTATAAGACAGCACGCAGGACTCAGGAAACACAGGGCTTAAATACACATGGAAGGTAATCTGGGAAAACTGAAACCAGTGGAGTAATGAATAAAAAACATGGAAACTAATGAGGTGGAATTCTACTCTGCTGAAACACCCATTACAAGTATACTCCGTAACATGTTGGAGAAACTGGGTACTGGTAGCGCACATGAGGGGAAGGAAAACACAGACACAGGCTGACCAGGTCAGCAGCAGTGGCGGAAATAGCAGACGTATTGTCAAAGTGACCAACGAGTGCTCCTACCATACAGACCGGAAGCAGAATGTTTATACAAAATTATTCTACACTATCAAGCATCTACGACCGATATTTTATGTATTTTTAATCACATCGTTAGATGATTTAGAGGGTTATTTTAATATATCATTTAGATTATATGCGGGGATATTGATACAAGTATTCAATCCAAAAATACAAAAACAAAGGAATAAAATTCAGTTTCAAAGCTTTGTTAGTTGCACCGTAAGGATAAGGACATTGCTTTAGTTATTTTTTGATGCTGTGCGTGGTGTCCCTCTTCTGCATCATGAATTGCCTCATTTTGCTACAGTTGGATATGGGAGTATGGGCTATACCGCTTTGTGCCATGTAATTGATTGAGAATTAGTATCTTTAACTTCATTTTTTTCATGGCCTCCTACGTAGATTATGAATTGAAAATACAATTTGCTATTCTATTTGAAAATTGTCCGGAATATCGTTCCATAGGTAGATGGCAGTCAAAACTAAATTCAGAAAGTTTGTAAAAGAAATGAAACCAATTGTACCTACATTAGCTGTATGTAAGTCAATGAAAATCCAACAGACATTTTTTTTCATTATCATCTAGACTTTCAGTGTTTCTGAACAAATATTTTAAGCAAACAACAAACAACTTTTAAAAAGTCTTCATTAAAGTGTTGTAAGCCATGAACAAAACCAAATAATAGTAATAGAAATTCAATAATAATCACAGTTAATAATAATCACAAAATTACAAACTTTGATTTGAAGCAAGAACAAATTTAAAAATCAAACAAAAATAAAAAGGCTTTAATGAGGGAAGGTGAAATAATGCAGGTTGATGGCTTCAGCAAAAGCATATACCATCTAACAACTTCATAGTTGAGAAGTTTTTCTTCCAGGAACCCAACCATTGCACTCTGTATCCTTGTAGGTTCAGTAAAGGAGCCTTATGCACAATTAAAGTGAGAATTAAAGAAATAAGAAATAGTTCTGCTTTTTTTTTCTCTCTCCAGTCAGGAATTCAGTCAGAAGTAGAACAAGACCAAACAGAGCTGAACTACATTCAAGACTCAAACACTGAATCCTTTGGGCTAGATCAGTCATGAATTAGACTCAAAACTGACTCACTCACTGGTACCCATCTACTGGCATAGCCTACAGGAGGGGTCATTAAATCAGAGAAGGAGCCTGAATGAGTCATTTGTTCTGAAAACATATACCAACAATTTAAATCATTAGGAAGAATCAAAGACCCCACTATTAGCTTTCACCTTTCAGCTTGCCACGTATTGAATGCCCCCACAAAATATACTTAAAGAGATAGTCCACACAAAATGAATTTACTCACCCTAATGTCGTTTCAAACCTGCATGACTTTCTTTTATTTGTGAAAAACAAAATAAGATATTTTGAGAAATGTCTCAAATGTCATGTATTTTTCCACACATTGGAAGTCAATGGACACCAAAACTGGCTGTTAAAATCTTATTTTGTACAAGTAAATAATGACAACATTTTCATAAACTGGATAAACTACTGGATCTTTTAGAAAGATGTTCATTAAACTCTGAAAAATGTAGGTATTTCTGTAACTGGCATTGCAATTAATTATTAACCAAACATTTTATGTATGAGTTCTAATTTTAATCTTCACCAGAGACCTAATGAAATTCCTTGAACTGTAAATTATTTTCTAAATTACATTTAATGTGGTTGATCCATTTATGTGTTGTTGTTGTCTTTGATGAATTGGTTTGTAGATATTCAGTTGAGTGGAGAAAGGACTCTGAAAACCACTTTGACATTGACCCTGTTGAAGGAACTCTGTCTGTCAGTGAAGCCCTGGACAGAGAGAGAAATACAGAACACAACGTCACTGTTGTAGCAACAAAAGTTAGTAAGTATGGTGGATTGTGTTTTACCCAGATGCACAGCTACAATATGACCAGCCTAGATAACCAAGCAAGTTTACGTCCATAATAAAACTGTAGATTGAAATGGGGATAAACGTTTATACCAGTCGCTTGAACACATTTCTAAAGATTGCATCCCCATCTAGTGGACAAGAATGAAAATACAGCAGTGCTCCGTTCATACTGGCTAAAGAAAATAAAAAAATCATCAATAAAATCCAGTTAAAATAAGAGATTTGTCAAGAGACCAAATAAATGAGTAAATTATTTTGCATCAAGCTGATTTCCTAATGAAAAGCCACAACAACAAAGTTTTCTTTAGATATAAGTGATCCAGCTAAAATCTTTTGTTTTTGTAGCTACAGTGGGCACATTATAAGGATTTATTTTAACATGAAAGCAACTTCAGAATCGTCAGTTCCTCAAGAGTGTTACTGGTCATAACACGTCAAAGACTTTCCAAGTTCTTCATTTGTGCTATTTCTTTCCTTTTTCAAATATGAAATGTGTCTGACATTTTGCAGTTTTCACTGATCTGATTCACTGACAATATTTTATTTGATCTTTCAGACAACCCCCTGCTGTCCAGCAAAGTTACTGTCACAATCAAGGTGCTGGATGTCAATGAGTTTCCTCCAGAACTTGCCTTTGTATACGAGACGTTTGTTTGTGAAAAAGCAAAAGTAGGACAGGTAAGTGTGTGTGTTGTGTGTGTGTGTTGTGTGTGTGGTGTGTGTGTGGTGTGTGTGTGTGTGTGTGCTTTTTGTGACAATGAGGACATACATTGTATAGACAAGGGGTATGACATAGGTATTACAAGGGGAAGGTGACTTATGAGGACATTACCCCATGTCCCCTTTTTTCAAAACGCTTATAAATCACACAGCATGGAGTGTATTGAAAATCTGAAATAAAAAAAAGTCTCTTGTAAGGGGTAGGTTTAGGGGTAGGTTGGTGTAGGGCAATAGAATATAGGGTCCGTACAGTATACAAACCATTACGCCTATGGATGTCCCGCACTTTTCTACAAACACATACCCTTTGTTGTGTGTGTGTGTGTGTGTGTGTGTGTGTGTGTATGTGTTTGTGTTGTGTGTGTATGTGTTTGTGTGTGCATATTTTGAATAACTACCTGTAACTTCAATTGAGTTTTTGGGCCTTGGTGTTGGTGTTGCTGAAATTAATTGAGAGCAACGTCTCAGGTTACTTATTTAACCATGGTTCCCTGAGTAGGGAACGAGACACTGCGTCCTCTATGGGTCGCTATGGGGAACGCCTCGTCGTGACCCGTGTCTGAAGCATACATTGAAAAAACACCAACTCGTTGGCCGGCGACAGCCATGACGTCACTACCGGTGCGACTACAGTATAAATAGGCAGCGGGAGCACACATCATTAACTTTTTCGTCTGAAGCTTGCGTCCGCAGCATTGCAAGAAACCTAGAGGACGCAGTGTCACGTTCCCTACTCAGGGAACCATGGTTAAAAAAGTAACCTGAGACATTCCCTTTAATGGGAAAGTCGAACTGTGTCCTCTAGGGGTCGCTATGTGGAACGGTATACCCACGCCGCCATGCTGAGGGGAGTGCATGCCAGAACCATGGCGAGCACTAAGTACCAACTCTACCATATTGCTATGGGAGTTGCCCCTGGGATGTTAGACGGCTGTCAGTGACATTATTCCCTACGGCCAAAGGCCTAGGCTACATACCCCAAAATACTTACCTGTTAGGGCCAGACTCCTGGGCCCGGGGTAGAGCTCAAGGCTTGGAATCAGAAATAGATTCCTTTAAAGGAATACAACCAAGAGCCTAGAATCATACTAGTCCTTGGCCTGTCACACAGGGGCTACCGCATGTTTCTCTTTGTATGTGCTGAATGAACTGTCTCAACAGACCCTTAGTAGCTACACCCTAAGTAGGTATCCAGAGGATACATAGGAGGAGTGGTGCCCAAGGCGGAACCGGGGTTTTAAACCACTCAAAAAGAGCACGAAGTCTTTGCGCGTAGCTCTTACCATACAGGATTTTAGAAAAGTGGGCAAAGCATAACGTGCACACTTACCACTTATTTGGATTTTAGAAAAGTGGGCAAAGCATAACGTGCGCACTTACCACTTATGTGGATTTTAGAAAAGTGGCAAAGCATAACGTGCACACACTTGAAAACCGATCTAGGGGTTCTTGTGGCACCCTGAAAGAACAGCCCATAGATAGAAATAGCGCATCCCCAAAAACGTTATAATACTGGAGTGGCTAGCCATTAATCTGGAGCTGGGGGAGAACATCCAGCTCTCAATGGAGAGGGAGCTCTACCTACAGCATGTTCCCATGGTGGAATAGCTAGCAGTTATTCAGCTGAGGGAGAAACACACTCAGTTCTCAAACCGAGACGGGCTCGACCTGCAGCATGTTCCAAACTGGAAAAGCTAGCAATAGTTTACTTAGCTGTGGGGGCAACACACCTAGTTCTCAGTCGAGAGGGGGCTCGACCTACAGCATGTTCCAATTCTGGAATGGCTAGCAGTAGTTTACCTTGCTGAGGAAGCACAAACCCAGCTCTCAACGAGAGGGAGCTCGACCTGCAGCATGAGTGTAAAATCAGAGGGGTAAGCATACTGCAGTCTAGCCAAACTCTCATTCCAGGTACCCCTTTGATAAAAGGGGAGCATTGTCTCAAGACTACCACGAGGACAGCCCATGGAGCAAGGCATCTAACTCCTCAGAGAGGATTAACGCTCGAAAGAAACATCATACTCACAATAACCCTCCATGGTGAGGGGGGTGATGCCTCAAGGGGATATCCTGGTGATCGGGAAAAAACCCTCAGGGCAACCCAGATACGGTAGACCATACAGGGCAGCATGAAAGCGTAACCCCAGCCCGAAAGTCCAGGACATTTTTTCGCTGCATTGGACACCGTGGCCTGATAACACCACTCCCGCAGAAGCCTGTGTTATAAGCCGCATGATCCAGGAATATTAAACCGAAACATTACTTACCTTCTGACATATCTCGACGATGAAATAAACAGCTGCAAGTCGAGCACCGGTTCTGACCCCCACACGGGAAACACTGCAAAGCAACTAAAAAACCAGCAGAAGGGTACACACAACCCCGCCGTTCTCATCGCACAACATAATTAGATCCATATATTTTAGACATGGTGATCTTACTCACCCACCACGGCTCCAGCTTTGGGCTCTGTCCGTAAAAGCGCTCTAGACCGACTTCAGTAATGTGGTTACTATGATACCATATAACCAACCAAAACATACATAGTCCAAAGGAGACTGTAGGCAGGAAGCTTCCACCTTACGCGTCCGTGGTCAGGTGGCAATTGTTGGTTTACACAGCAGTGGAATTAGGAAGGGGAAGAAAGGGTAGATGTTACACCCCCTGTGGGAAAGAGTGGATACCTAAGTATTATTCTGATCCGGACGAAAGCGCTGACGCTTTTCTGGATCACATCCCTCAGGTCTTGCCTCCCTCCACTTCGACCCACGATACGTCCTACCCCTACCCGCAGGCGGAGGAGGAGCTCGAGTCGCGACACTAGCCTTCTGTGCCCATCTCTGATCCTCAAAGTGAGATGGGCCAGGACCCCTGGGTTGTTCTGGGTCAGACCTGGACCTTCGTGGAATGAAGGTTTTGAAGGCTGCTGAGCGCGCCTTCGCCTCCCTGAACTTTTCGGCGACCGTCTCAACGGATGTACCAAAATGTTCAGAGGGCGAAACCGGGGCATCGGGAAGAAAACCCCTTTCTTTCTTCCCGTTGTCTGCCAGGTTTACCCACAGCTGCCTCTCAGTTACTACCGTGGGTGCGCTACGCAATCGCTGCCATATATCTTGCCCATGGACCGAGGCAGCCTGCTTAGTAGCCACGGGAGCAAATCCGGGGTGCGGCGTAACTCAGCCATCTCATCAGAAGAATCCAGGTCTTTATCCAGGTCTTTCAGCAGATCAGCCGGGTATGCTTGGAGCACCGCCATCGTGTGCAGTGAAGCAACAGCCTGACATGCTGCTGCGTATGCCTTGCCATTCAAGCGAGATGTAGTTTGAAGAGGCACGAATGGCAAGGATGGAGTTTTGAGAGACGATGTCTCACCAATAGAGAGATGGCTAGCTAGCGTCTCTTCTACAGGGGCCTTCTCTCCTACCGTTTTCAGCGCAGGGCCGTCCCAGAATCGTATATTCGCAGTAACTGGTATGGCTTGAAACCAGAGTGGATGCGTGAGGAAAACGGCTTCGTTCCATTCCTTCTCGATCTCAGTATGGAGATAAGGAAGGAAAGGAAGGCTCACCTGAGTTGGAGGGTTATGGCCAGAAAGATAACGCTAATCGAGACGACCTTGCGACGTCACTTCCTTAGTTCGCTTCCATGGCAAGTCAAGCCTCGCTGTGGCGCGATCAATAACCTCTAAGAGCTCATCATACGCAGGGCAGGAGGATTGAGAAGGCTCAGCCTCAGCTTCTTCACTCTCATCATCCATTTCCTGCTCTTCCTGGGCTGAACCCAGCAGAGCACTGGCCCCTGGATCAGATGATGTTAAAGAGAGAACATCATCCTCCAGTGGCTGTCTCTCGCCCCCCGCCGATGCGCGCGAGAAGGAAAGCCCCTCTCTAAACCCATCGGCCAGGTCCACCTGAGATCCCCACAAGCTCATTCCCTCCCGTGCCTCAGCAGCGGCAGGTCCTGAACTGCTGGGAGCAGAGGCTGCCCTTCTCTCCTCGAAAAGATAGACAAACGAGAACGGAGTTTTTTCATTGGAAAAAACTCGCAATGCACGCAGATTGCCCCCTCGAGGACATCGCGTGCGTGCTCCTCGCCCAAACAAACAACACATAAATCGTGTGTGTCATCTGGTGTCAAATAGCGCTGACACGGATGCACACACCTTCTAAATGCTCTACTAGTGCTCGCCATAATCAATAGATAGCTCTTACTTTTTCCTTGGAAATGCACGCTTCAAACAAAACAGTCAATGAGACGAAGAAGAGAATGATGTGTGCTCCCGGCGCCTATTTTATAGTTGCACCGGTAGTGACGTCATAGCTGTCGCCGCCAACGAGTTGGTGTTTTTTCAATGTTTGCTTCAGACACGGGTCACGACGAGGCGTTCCCCATAGCGACCCCTAGAGGACGCAGTTCGAAGTTCCCATGAAAGGGAACTGTGCCTTGATCTTCTCCTTTCATGCTGAAAGAGAGCTACTCCCAGTACAACGCCGCCTATCAGTGTCTCCATATTCAGTCTTTCATACCAGAGAGTGTAGGTCCCTTCAGGGGCATCATGCACTCATTATTTTTGAGCGGGGAAGGTGGGCATATGTTAGGGGTTTGTACATTTTCTCTGTGCCCGTTAGTTACCTGTTATAGAAGTAATCTGTAGCAACCAGGTGAGTTGTACGCCAGTGAGGAGAACGATTTAAGCAGTGCTGTCTCGAGTCTCAAGATAGGTGTAGCCGTAATGCAGTTTGCACCTGGGATAGATTATGTTATTTAATCAATATGCGATGGTGAGGCGTTCAACGTAATGACTGTAGTGATATATCTATTAACACTAGCCCCATAACAAACTCGCGTATCGGGTCTCAAACGACCCATCCGCCGACGCACTATTTATTGAATGCAGACGCTGGTGAGATGACGGCACTGAACGTTTCTAATCGACGAATAGAAATTGAGTTATTCAAATAATCAAAAAAATAGTTATTGTGGGCTATTTTTTGTCGTTTTGGGAAGCTAGCATCAAAAGATTGCACCGATTTCTACTGGAAATACATGCGAAGGGTGGTCAGCATGTCCCCTTGTTCCCGGGTGCTAATCATAATGATATAGAGAATGGACAAAGAGATAACACGAACAAATGACTTTGCAGGATTGACTAAAGACGTCAGGCTTGATCAGACAAAAACCCGTGTGACGAACCTAATATATCCATGGTTGTGCATGGGAGGCATAGCTAAGATGTAGATCACGTTACATGCCGTTACACAGTTACTAAGAAAAATTCGCTACAAAGTATTGTAAAGTGGTCCTATTATGGTGCTAAAAGAACATTATTTTTGTTGTTTTGGTGGAATGAAATGTGGGGTTTGGTGCCCTTTAAGTGTTTCAAAAAACTGCTTTTTCCACCATACTTGTAACCTTATGTTGTTTTTTCTATGCCCCGCCTTTCTGAAACGCTGATTTTTACAAAGCTCATCGTTCTGAAAAACGTGGTGTGCTCTGATTGGCCAGCTAACCAGTTCGTTGTGATTGGCCGAATACATCAAGAGTGTGATGGAAATGTTACGCCCCTCAACATATTGTGATGCCCTGTCCGGCCAGAACAATGTGACAAAAACATTAAAACCCATTACAAACGCGGCATTTGTTGCATCCAGTGGGGACATATTACTGATTATAATGACTTATACTGTCTTTTTTTATACTGTCACTGCATCGTTGCATGTCTGCATTTGTGATCGGAGAAAATACAAACAACAATGTCTACTGTTACTCTCTGCAAACTGGAGAAACTCGTGTTTGAATCGTCATTGGCAAATTCTTAAATATAAAAAACGTACTTACAGAACTTGCAGTCAGAACAGCCGGCATTGTAGTCTACTATCCCAGGATCACGAAACCGTCCTCCATAAAATGTGCTGTACACATCTGGATATTTGGGTTAAACTTTTCTGGAACAGTGTTTTAAATACAACTGAACCACTGATTTCTAGTCGTGTCCTCATTTGAAGGCCAAACAAAGTAGTTTCGATTTCACAACGAAAAACACAGCGGCCTAACGTGAGCGAGCCGGATGCCTAGATTGAGTGGTGGCGGGCGGGCTTGAGAACGGTGCGGCAGGTGGATTCGACGAAGGAGCGGCTGGCGGGATTGCGGCAACCACATGTGACGACCCCCCGGGCTGGACTCCTCTTCGTCCACAGTGAAAGCCGATCCAACGATCCACAGCATGAAGTTGATGTATTTTTGTTTATTTCCCTCAGCGCACACGGATACTCCAGGCATGATGAAGCTGAGTATCGTCCCTCTTTTGGAAGGCACACAAGTACTTGTCGCCTTCACACGAAACCACAGCGCTCGACATGCGGCAGACAACCAATACTACTCTATAATAATCCGTACCTGACTTAGCACCTCTCCAAAAATCTACTCACGTCAATCTACGCAGACCGCAAGCGCTGTGATTGGCCTGCAAGAACCCCTCCCTCCATATGTACTTGAGTTTTGTGTGTTTATGTGCACTTTAATATATTTTAATGTTACACCTTCTTATATAAATTAAAACAAAGCAAAGAACAAGTGTCTTCTCATTTATTATACTACATAGCATTATACATCAATAATTGTCCGCAACAAACAATGTTGATCTACCGTGGTACAAGTCCTTGTGGAGATTTGAAAGAATGCCATCATCTCCTGTTCAGTTGTTGTCTCCTTTTTGTAGTTTTAAAAAATGATTTAATGATTTGATATTTATTTTCCGCCGTCACGGCTATAATGCTTCTCCGACGAGCCGCTTCTTATTCTTCGGCTTTTGCCTGGTCTGTGGTTAACAGCCAGCAAGCATGCCCGTGACACTGCAAACTATAAAAACCATGACGCCTATGGGATGTCCCCACTTTTCACAAACACAACCGTGGTGTGTGTGTGTGTGTGGTGGTGTGTGTGGTGGTGTGTGTGCCATATGGTTTTGCAATGTTGTAACTCTGCCGTTGCGCGGAAAGACCAGAATTATAGAATGAAAAACTGCGTCATAGCGCAATGGCAGGGTTTCCCTCAAATCTTGCCCGGATGGCCAATGCGCTGCATAGTTAGCTCCAACCCTGATCAAACTCACCTACCTGTGATTTTCTAATGATCCTGAAGACACTGATTAGCTTGCTCAGGTGTGTTTGATTTGGGTTACAGCTAAACTCTACAGGAAAGTGGATCCCGTGGGCCAGATTTGAGGATCCCTGACCTAGCGGCGTAAAGGTTACGGCGTTAGGTCCAACTCAGAAGTATAAATCAGCCTTAAAAGTTACGCCTTCTTTTTTTGCGTGAACATTTGGGTGGCGTTATGCAAATCTTCCCACATCGTAGACATGTGGGGCCGTTTTAGAACGAGCCGTTTTAGGTAGGCGTTGGTTGTCTTAACTTTTATAAAGTATATCTCTTTGGATTTGAGACTTTAAGTCTTTGCAACTTTAGGGATCTTATCTATTCACAAACTGCTTGTAATGCTCCAAAGAGAAAGGAAAAATTGAAATCGCATCATATGACCCCTTTAAGCAAATGGTTTAAATGTATTTATTTACGCTTAATTTAGCTAAGTATACAAATAAATCAATCAATGCTAGCACAAATGTAGTTGCTTTGGCATTTAACAAACTGTATCGTTTAAAACTTATGAATTTTGATTTGTAGGTTTTAGAAGTTTATAGTTTTTATTCATTTCTAATTTTCGCATCTATTCTGAATATGTATAGTATTTAAATAGTACTCATTTCAATTTAATGGAAATCTCTCAATACAAATGTGTAAATCTTAAAGCTGGATTATTTAAATGTATTCATAATCATTTTATTAGTATTTACTAAACGTCTGACAGTAATAAATAGTCATGATAAATATTAATACAAATACAAAAAAGTAATTTAAATCTTACAAACTTCAAAAGAAAAAAAGAAAAGAAAAAAATATTTTTGGAGGCTGTAATTTTTACTTTTTCATGAATGATCTCTTATTGTCATTTAATGACTGACAATAACAAAATATTCATGATTAATATTAATACAAACAAATGTGAAAAAATTGCGTGGGTATGTTTTCAAGTTTAAAACTTTTTCCCAATTAAATATGCAGAGACAGCTGCCTTTGAAATGTAAATGCTAACCAGCAAGGCACAAAAACATTGGCTCAGCTGTTTATCCAACCAATGAAAGATTGGTTAAAGTGTTGAACCAGTTTGAAACCAATCATTACATTTGCAGTTCTTGGTGGTTCTAGTGCCTGGGAATTAACATTTATTTGCCCACATTTATAGTAAGAAAGCATAATTATAATTATAATATAATATGAAAATATGCTAAGTGGATGGATTACTAGATATTTTTCTCTGCCATGTTAACCTGTCATTCTCCTCAGAATGCTTGACTTGTCATCAGAAGTCCTATGAGTGACAGCGCACCAGTTGTAAGTTCCACCCCATGTGGTTGAGTCATAAAGGCAGTCAGCCACCTCAAATGATCCATTTGAGGTTTGATGAATCAAGCATGTCAGCTCTGTCAATCAAACAGTCTATTGTTGTCTTTTCAACACTATAAGTGCTTTTACGAAATATGCAAGCTCTCTCTGTGGTGTTTTATTCAGTTGGCTGTTCTGTATCTGTTCTCTATGTGTTCAGAGTATCATCGCTACAGACAAGCATTCCTGCTGTAGATCACCGATTCTACTTCACATCCCCTCACAGACAGAAACAGAAACGTCACAAATCAGGGGGACTATGGAAGTATTTGGAAATAAGATATATATATATATATATATATATATATATATATAGATATATTCTAATATATATATATGTATAACAAGTCCTTACATAACTAATCGCTTAAAGGTATAATGCACCCAAACATGAAATTGTTTTAGTGGTCGTTTTCCAAAGTAGTTTCCTTTCTTTTCTTTTTTCTTAGGGAATGTCAAATATTAATTATGTAAAGAATTCTAAGCTATAACCGATCACACCTTCTGTTTAAGTAAAACAAGTATGACAATATACATTACACCAAATACGTTTAAAAAATAATTATTACTTTTATTCAGCCAAAGATGCATTAAATTGATCAAAAGTGACAGTAAAGACATTTATAAATATTATAAAAGATTAATATTTTAAATAAATGCTGCTCTTTGAAATTTCTGTTCATCAAAGAATCTTCAAAACAATGTATCATGGTTTCCACAAAATATTAAACAGCACAACTTGATAAAGAAATTTGATTTATTAAGTGCTCAAAAATATTTTTTCACACTAAGCTGAATTGCAAATGAAATGCTGCTACAACTACTAAGTATTCTGTAGATTTAAATGTATTCATCATTTAGTTCCACAAAGATGTTCCAAACCTGTGTGACTTTTTTTTTCTGCTGAACTCAAAAAAAGATCATTTAAAAAAGGTTTCAAATCTTTTAGTTAATGTAATGAAAGAAACTGGGTTCCAAAACAACTCTGGTCCACACTGACTTTTTATTTTATTTTAATTTTAATTTTTAATTTTTCATTCTCAAAAGAACACTTTTTTTCATTTTGGGTGATTTATTCCTTTAAGGAAATATATTGAGATTATTTTCAACTGAATGTCTATAGACTCATTTTCAAGTCAATGGACCTATAGGCTTATATTCAGAAACATGTTTACAGTAAGTTTGCTTAAATATAAAATCACCTGTAATGTTATTTTAATTAAAGGCCTAATATAAATTACTGATTATAATGACTTATACTGCTTTTTAACACAGCGTTTTCGTGCTTTGTGGCCGCATCGTGCCGCGTAAACATACAACTCTGTCTGCATTTGTGATCAGAGAAATTACAAACTAACAAGTGCTACTCTACTCACGTTTGAATCATCAATGGCAAATCCTTTAAATAAAAACGTACTTACGTGAGTCAGAACAGCCGGCATTTTAGTCTAACGTTACTCTCCCAGTATCAGTAAACAGTCCTCCATAAAATGTGCTGCACACATCTGGATATTTGGGTTAAACTGTTCTGGAACAGTGTTGTAAATACAACTTAACCACTGATTTGTAGTCGTGTCCTCTTTTGGAAGAACAAACAAAGTAGTTTCGCTTTCACAACGAACAACACAGCGGCCTAGCGTTAGGGGAAGCCCCAGCTTAGCGTGCGCTGAGGCCGGCCTATTGTGAGCCGAAGCCCCGTCTTAGCGTGCGCTGAGGCCGGGATAGAGTTAGCTGAGGCGGCGGGATCGAGAACGTCGCACCCGGCGGATGCGACGAATGAGCGGCAACCACATGTGACGGACCCCGGGCTGGACTTCGCTTTGTCTATGTTGAAAGTTGATGTATTTCCTCAGCGACCAGCACAGATAAGCTCTAGGCATGACGAAGTGGATATCGTCCTCTTTTGGAAGACCAAACAAAGTAGTTTCGCTTTCACAACGAAGCACACAGCGTCTTCACGACATGGCTGCAGCGTCACAATGACTACAGTGAGAATTAAAAGTTTCAGACCTTCTTTCTTTTCGTGAATATTTGGGCGGCGTTATGCAGATATTCCCACATCGTGACGTAGACATGTTTGGGTGTGTTAGAACGAGCCGTTTTAGGTAGGCGTGGCTGACTCTTAACTTTTATAAAGAATATCTTTTTGGATTTGAGACTTTAGTCTTTGCAACTTTAGAGACCTTCTTCATGCACCAAGAGCTTGTAACACTCCAAAGAGAAAGGGAAAATTTAAAGGTGAAATGTTTATTTATCAGCTGTTGCTATGATACTGTACTAGAAGAGAGCTTTAGGCCATGTTACTCAAAGAACATATGTAGTATATATATATTGTATATAACAGTATCTACCGGGAGAACAAACTCTAAGCTACCCAAAGTACTGCTGTGACGCATCCCAGAGCAGCACATTGTTGCGTGATCCATTTGTACAGACGCCTACAGCCTCGCTGCCTGCTCCCAAGCTCTGTCCCCAGTGTTCTCAGCACATGAATATCATCAACTGTGATTCACAGAGACAGGGTCACTCAGGGCTACACAGCCAAAAAGGCAGGTGTGCTTTAATGGCTCCTACCTTGTCAAGAGAAATCCCCCAGTTGCCCAGGCGTAACAAACCCCTCATGACGGGGTCAGTTGACCTTCCAGGCGAGGACAAGCACATCTCAGCGTGTTGACTCAGTGCTATGAGCGCCAAGTAAAACCCTCACCATCAGACCAGCAAGCACCTACCCTGCTGTATTTTCATGCTTGATTTAAAAATATTTTCAATTTCCTCTGGGTCGTAAGAAACACTTGGCTAGACACTTGAATCAAAGAGATGGGCTAAACTGACTTAATTGCTTAAAATGTGTGTGTGTATATATATATATACAGTGGGGCAAAAAAGTATTTAGTCAGCCACCAATTGTGCAAGTTCTCCCACTTAAAAAGATGAGAGAGGCCTGTAATTTTCATCATAGGTATACCTCAAGCGAGAGAGACAATATGAGAAAAAAAAATCACATTGTAGGATTTTTAAAGAATTAATTGGTAAATTCCTCGGTAAAATAAGTATTTGGTCACCTACAAACAAGCAAGATTTCTGGCTCTCACAGACCTGTAACTTCTTCTTTAAGAGGCTCCTCTGTCCTCCACTCGTTACCTGTATTAATGGCATCTGTTTGAACTTGTTATCAGTATAAAAGACACCTGTCCACAACCTCAAACAGTCACACTCCAAACTCCACCATGGCCAAGACCAAAGAGCTGTCAAAGGACACCAGAAACAAAATTGTAGACCTGCACCAGGCTGGGAAGACTGAATCTGCAATAGGTAAGCAGCTTGGTGTGAAGAAATCAACTGTGGGAGCAATTATTAGAAAATGGAAGACATACAAGACCACTGATAATCTCCCTCGATCTGGGGCTCCACGCAAGATCTCACCCCGTGGGGTCAAAATGATCACAATAACTGTGAGCAAAAATCCCAGAACCACATGGGGGGACCTAGTGAATGACCTGCAGAGAGCTGGGACCAAAGTAACAAAGGCTACCATCAGTAACACACTGCGCCGCCAGGGACTCAAATCCTGCAGTGCCAGACGTGTCCCCCTGCTTAAGCCAGTACATGTCTGAAGTTTGCTAGAGAGCATTTGGATGATCCAGAAGAGGATTGGGAGAATGTCATATGGTCAGATGAAACCAAAATATAACTTTTTGGTAAAAACTCAACTTGTCCTGTTTGGAGGAGAAAGAATGCTGAGTAGCATCCAAAGAACACCATACCTACTGTGAAGCATGGGGGTGGAAACATCATGCTTTGGGGCTGTTTTTCTGCAAAGGGACCAGGACGACTGATCCGTGTAAACGAAAGAATGAATGGGGCCATGTATCGTGAGATTTTGAGTGAAAACCTCCTTCCATCAGCAAGGGCATTGAAGATGAAACGTGGCTGGGTCTTTCAGCATGACAATGATCCCAAACACACCGCCCGGGCAACGAAGGAGTGGCTTCGTAAGAAGCATTTCAAGGTCCTGGAGTGGCCTAGCCAGTCTCCAGATCTCAACCCCATAGAAAATCTTTGGAGGGAGTGAAAATCCGTGTTGCCCAGCGACAGCCCCAACACATTACTGCTCTAGAGGAGATCTGCATGGAGGAACGGGCCAAAATACCAGCAACAGTGTGTGAAGACTTAAAGAAAACGTTTGTCCTCTGTCATTGCCAACAAAGGGTATATAACAAAGTATTGAGATGAAATTTTGTTATTGACCAAATACTTATTTTCCACCATAATTTGCAAATAAATTCTTTAAATTCTTCAATGTGATTTTCTGGATTTTTTTTTCTCATTTGTCTCTCATAGTTGAGGTATACCTATGAAATGAAAATTACAGGCCTCTCTCATCTTTTAAGTGGGAGAACTTGCACAATTGTGGCTGACTAAATACTTTTTTTTTCCCCACTGTATCTATATATATATTATTATAATACAGTCTCTCACAGAAGTGAGTAACCCCTCACAATTTTTGTAAATATTTTATTTTATCTTTTCATGTGACAACACTGAAGAAATGATATTTTGCTACAATGTAAAGTAGTGAGTGTACTGTTTGTATAACAGTGTAAATTTGCTGTCCCCTCAAAGTAACTCAACACAGCCATTAATGTCTAAAACGCTGGCCACAAAGGTGAGTACACCACTAAGTGAAAATGTCAAAATTTGGCCCAAAGTGTCAATATTTTGTGCGCCCACCATTATTTTCCAGCACTGTCTTAATCCTCTTGGGCATGGAGTTCACCAGAGCTTCACAGGTTGCCACTGGAGACATCACGGAGCTGGTGGATGTTAGAGACTTTGCGCTCCTCCACCTTCCGTTTGAGTATGCCCATGCTTGGCCAATCCATCACCTTTACCCTCAGCTTCTTAGCAAGGCAGTGGTCGTCTTGGAGGTGTGTTTGGGGTCGTTATGTTGGAAAACTGCCATTCGGCCCAGTTTCTTAAGGGAGAGCATAATTTTCTGCTTCAGAATGTCACAGTACATGTTGGAATCCATGCTTCCCTTAATAAACCACAGCTACCCAGTACCAGCAGCACTCATGCAACTCCAGAACATGATGCTACCACCACCATGCTTGATTGTAGGCAAGACACACTTGTCTTTGTGCTCCTCAACTGGTTGCTGCCACACACGCTTGACACCATTTGAACCAAATAAGTTTATCTTGGTCTCGTCAGATCACAGGACATGGTTCCAGTAATCCATTTCCTTAGTCTTCTTGTCTTCAGCAAACTGTTTGCGGGCTTTCTTGGGCATCATCTTTAGAAGAGGCTTCCTTCTGGGACGACAGCCATGCAGACCAATTTTATGCAGTGTGCGTCGTATGGTCTGAGCACTGACAGGCTGTCCCCCCACCCCTTCAACTTCTGTAGCAATGCTGGCAGCACTCATACGTCCATTTCCCAAACACAACCTCTGGATATGATGCTGAGCACGTGCACTCAACTTCTTTGGTCGACCATGGCCAGGCCTGTTCTGAGTGGAACATTTCCTGTTAAACCGCTGTATGGTCTTGGTCACGGTGCTGCATCTCAGTTTCAGGGTCTTGGCAATCTTTTTATATCCTACGCCATCTTTATGTAGAGCAACTTTTCTTTTTTTCAGATACTCAGAGAGTTCTTTGCCACGAGGTGCCATGTTGAACTTCCAGTGACCAGTATGAGAGAGTGAGATCGATAACACCGAATTTAACACACCTGCTCCCCATTCATACCTGAGACCTTGTAACACAAATGAGTCACATGACACCGGGGAGAGAAAATGGCTAATTGGGCCCAATTTGGACATTTCACTTAGGGGTGTACTTACTTTCATGGCCAGCGGTTTAGACATTAATGGCAGTTAACACAGTTGAGTCATTTTGAGGGGACAGCAAATTTACACTGTTATACAAACAGTACACTCACTACTTTACATTGTAGCAAAGTGTAATTTCCTATTTACTACTCAGGTTGTCACATGAAAGAATATATATATATGCAGTGGGGAAAAAAGTATTTAGTCAGACACCAATTGTGCAAGTTCTCCCAATTTAAAAAGATGAGAGAGGCCTGTAATTTCATCATAGGTATACCTCAACTATGATAGACAAAATGAGAAAAAAAATCCAGAAAATCACATTTTAGGATTTTTAAAGAATTAATTGGTAATTCCTCGGTAAAATAAGTATTTGGCCACCTACAAACAAGCAAGATTTCTGGCTCTCACAGACCTGTAACTTTTTCTTTAAGAGGCTCCTCTGTCCTCCACTTTTTACCTGTATTAATGGCATCTGTTTGAGCTTGTTATCAGTATAAAAAACACCTGTCCACAACCTCAAACAGTCAAACTCCAAACTCCACCATGGCCAAGACCAAAGAGCTGCAAAGGACACCAGAAAAAAAATTGTAGACCTGCACCAGGCTGGGAAGGCTGAATCTGCAATTGGTAAGCAGCTTGGTGTGAAGAAATCTACTGTGGGAGCAATTATTAGAAAATGGAAAGACATACAAGACCACTGATAATCTAACTCGATCTGGGGCTCCACGCAAGATCACACCCCGTGGGGTCAAAATGATCACAAGACCTGTGAGCAAAAATCCCAGAACCACACGGTGGGACCTAGTGAATGACCTGCAGAGATCTGGGACCAAAGTAACAAAGGCTACCTCAGTAACACACTGCGCCGCCAGGGACTCAAATCCTGCAGTGCCAGACGGGTCCCCCTGCTTAAGCCAGTACATGTCTAGGCCCGTCTGAAGTTTGCTAGAGAGTCATATGGTCAGATGAAACCAAAATAGAACTTTTTGGTTTCATATGGTCAGATGAAACCAAAATAGAACTTTTTGGTAAAAACTCAACTTGTCGTGTTTGGAGGAGAAAGAATGCTGAGTTGCGTCCAAAGAACACCATACCTACTGTGCAGCATGGTGGTGGAAACCTCATGCTTTGGGGCTGTTTTTCTGCAAAGGGACCAGACGACTGATCCGTGTAAACGAAAGAATGAATGGGCCATGTATCGTGAGATTTTGAGTGAAAACCTCCTTCCATCAGCAATGGCATTGAAGATGAAACGTGGCTGGGTCTTTCAGCATGACAATGTTCCCAAACACACCGCCCGGGCAACGAAAGATTGGCTTCGTAAGAAGCATTTCAAGGTCCTGGAGTGGCCTAGCCAGTCTCCAGATCTCAACCCCATAGAAAATCTTTGGAGGGAGTTGAAAATCCATGTTGCCCAGCTACAGCCCCAAAACATTACTGCTCTAGAGATCTGCATGGAGGAATGGGCCAAAATACCAGCACAGTGTGTGAAGACTACAGAAAACGTTTGACCTCTGTCATTTCCAACAAAGGGTAGATAACAAAGTATTGAGATGAAATTTTGTTATTGACCCAATACTTATTTTCCACCATAATTTGCAAATAAATTCTTTAAAAATCATACAATGGTTGATTTTCTGGATTTTTTTTTCTCATTTTGTCTCCATAGTTGAGGTATACCGATGATGAAAATTACAGGCCTTTCTCATCTTTTTAAGTGGGAGAACTTTAACAATTGGTGGCTGACTAAATACTTTTTTTCCTCACTGTATATATATATATACAGTGGTACGTCAAAAGTATTCAGACCCCCTTAAATTTTGCATTCTTTGTTATATTGCAGCCATTTGCTGAAATCATTTAAGTTATTTTTTTTTTCCTTATTAATGTACACACAGCACCCCATATTGACAGAAAAACACAGATTTGTTTACATTTTTGCAGATTTATTAAAAAAAAAAACTGAAATATCACCATGGTCCTAAGTAATTCAGACCCTTTGCTGTGACACTCATATATTTAGTAGAAGCACCCTTTTGATCTAATACAGCCATGAGTCTTTTTGGGACAGATGCAACAAGTTTTTCACACCTGGATTTGGGGAGCCTCTGCCATTCCTCCCTGCAGATCCTCTCCCATTCTGTCAGGTTGGATGGTAAACGTTGTTGGACTGCCATTTTTAGGTCTCTCCAGAGATGCTTAATTTGGTTTAAGTCAGGGCTCTGGCTGGGCTTTTCAAGAACAGTCACAGAGTTGTTGTGAGGCCACTCCTTCGTTATTTTAGCTGTGTGCTTAGGGTCATTGTCTTGTAGGAAGGTAAACCTTCGGCCCAGTCTGTGGTCCTGATCACTCTGGAGAAGGTTTTCGTCCAGGGTATCCCTGTACTTGGCCGCATTTATCTTTTCCTCGATTGCAACCAGTCGTCCTGTCTTTGCAGCTGAAAAACACCCCCACAGCATTATGTTGCCACCACCATGCTTCACTGTTGGGATTGTATTGGACAGGTGATGAGCAATGCATGGTTTTCTCCATACATACCGCTTAGAAGTAAGGCCAAAAAGTTTTATCTTGGTCTCATCAGACCAGAGAATCTTATTTCTCTCACCATCTTGGAGTCCTTCAGGTGTTTTTTTAGCAAACTCCCTGCGGGCTTTCATGTGTCTTGCACTGATGAGAGGCTTCCGTCGGGCCACTCTGCCATCAAGCCCCGACTGGTGGAGGGCTGCAGTGATGGTTGCCTTTCTACAACTTACTCCCATCTCCCGACTGCATCTCTGGAGCTCAGCAACAGTGATCTTTGGGTTCTTCTTTTACCTCTCTCACCAAGGCTCTTCTCCCCCCATAGCTCAGTTTGGCCGACGGCAGTCTAGAAGGGGTTTCTGGTCCGTCTATTTATAATATACAGTGGGTACGGAAATATTCAGACCCCCTTAAATTTTCAACTCTTTGTTATATTGCTGCCATTTGCTAAATCATTTAAGTTAATTTTTTTTTTCCTCATTAATGTACACACAGTACCCCATATTGACAGAAAAACACAGATTTTGACATTTTGCAGATTTATTAAAAAAGAAAAACTGAAATATCACATTGTCCTAAGTATTCAGACCCTTTGCTGTGCCACTCATATATTTAACACAGGTGCTGTCCATTTCTTCTGATCAAACTTGAGATGGTTCTACACCTTCATTTGAGTCCATCTGTGTTTGATTATACTTATTGGACTTGATTAGGAAAGCCACACATCTGTTTATATAAGACCTTACAGCTCACAGTGCTGTCAGAGCAAATGAGAATCATGAGGACAAAGGAACTGCCTGAAGAGCACAGAGACAGAATTGTGGCAAGGCACGATCTGGCCAAGGTTACTAAAAAATTTCTGCTGCACTTAAGGTTTCCTAAGAGCACAGTGGCCTCCATATCCTTAAATGGAAGACGTTTGGGACGACCAGTACCCTTCCTAGAGCTGGCCGTTTGGCCAAACTGAGCTATCGGGGGAGAGAGAGCCTTGGTGAGAGAGGTAAAGAATAACCCAAAGATCACTGTGGCTGAGCTCCAGAGATGCAGTCGGGAGATGGTAGAAAGTTGTAGAAAGTCAACCATCACTGCAGCCCTCCACCAGTCTGGGCTTTATGGCAGAGTGTCCCGACGGAAGCCTCTCCTCAGTGCACGACACATGAAAGCCCGCATGGAGTTTTGCTAAAAAACACCTGAAGCTCCCGATGGTGAGAATAAGATTCTCTGGTCTGATGAGACCAAGATAGAACTTTTTGGCCTTAATTCTAAGGGGTATGTGTGGAGAAAACTAGGCACTGCTCATCACCTGTCCAATATAGTTCCAACAGTGAAGCATGGTGGTGTCAGCATCATGCTGTGGGTGTGTTTTTCAGGTGCAGGGACAGGACGATTGGTTGCAATTGAGGGAAAGATGAATGCGGTCAAGTATAGGGATATCCTGGACGAAAACTTTCTCCAGAGAACTCAGGACCTCAGACTGGGCCGAAGGTTTAACCTTCCAACAAGACAATGACCCTACACGACGCTAAAATAACGAAGGAGTGGCTTCAAAACAACTCTGTTACTGTTCTTGAATGGCCCAGCTAGAGCCCTGGCTTAAACCCAATTGAGCATATCTGGAGAGACCTAAAAATGGCTTTCCACCAACGTTTACCATCCAACCTGAAAGAACTGGAGATGATCTGCAAGGAGGAATGGCAGAGGATCCCAAATCCAGGTGTGAAAAACTTGTTGCATCTTTCCCAAAAAGATTCATGGCTGTATTAGTTCAAAAGGGTGCTTTTACTAAATACTGAGCAAAGGGTCTGAAATACTTCGAGCCATGTGATATTTCAGTTTTTCTTTTTTATAAATCTGCAAAAATGTCAACAATTCTGTGTTTTTCTGTCAATAGGGGGTGCTGTGTGTACATTAATTAGGAAAAAAAATTAACTTAAATTATTTTAGCAAATGGCTTCAATATAACAAAGAGTGAAAAATGTAAGGGGGTGTGAATACTTTCCGTACCCACTGTACATATATATATTACAGAAATGTTATATTGTAATGTTTTTTATATATATATATATATGTATTTATATATATATGTATACTGATTATGGCAGAATTAACCTGCACTCTCAGTAATTGTTTCCTCATTGTAAAATATCATAGCCTAATAAAAAATGTTTTATTTTTACATGGATCAGGGACGCTGCAATGGGTCCAACCCTGTTGTGATAACCACTTGGTAACACTCTTGCGACTTTTTACTTCTGACTGCAAATAGAATCAACAGGAAGTTTTCCGACGAAATTTTTCCCATTATTTTTTTTCCTTAGGGATTTCAAAATATGCTTCTATAAATAATTATAGCCATAAACAAAATCAATCAGCTCAATATGTAGCACACTATTCATTGATTTCAAGTAAAAAAAATATACATTACCCTCAAAATTTTGGGGTTTTTTTTATTTTATTTTTATTTTATTTTTTTAAGAAATTATTGCTAATTATAGCATAGGATGCATTAAATGGATGAAAAGTGCCAGTAAAGACACAAAAGGTTTCTGTTTCCAATAAATGTTGTTCTTTTGAACTTTCGATTCATCAAAAGAATCCTGAAAAAAAAAGATCTGTATCATGGTTGCCATAAAAATATGAAGCAGCATGACTGTTTTCAACATTGATGATAATACTAAGACAATGTTTTCTTTAAGTAGCTAATCAGCATAATTAAAACAAATCGGAAGTACATGTGACTCAAGATTGAAATATTAAGCAGCAAAACTATTTTCAACATTGATAATACTAAGAAATGTTTCTTAAGTAGCTAATCAGCATATTAGAACAAATTCTGAAGTATCATGTGATTGAAGACTGGAAATATTAGGCAGCACAACTATTTTCAACATTGATCATATTAAGAAATGTTTCTTAAGTAGCTAATAAGCATATTAGAACAAATTCTGAAGTATCATGTTAATACTAGAGTAATGACTGCTAAAATTTCAGCTTTGCCATCACAAGAATAAAATAAAAAATTCAAATATAAAAAAAGTTATTTAAAATTGTAATATTTCACAATATTAATGTTTTCGTCAGTATTTTTGGTCAAATAAATGCAGCCTTGGATACTCTAAATTACTAACCCCACTGACTGTCAATCAGATTGCTTTATTGCATGGAGAGGGTAGTCATTGCTGAGATCTCTTTTATCCTGATTTATTTGCCATGATTCTCTGATTTGTGGATATTTTTATTCAGCATAATGGTTAGCATAGTTTGTTCATCTGGGAACTTACATGTATGTATCCACACACACACACACACACCCCACACCACATAGATGCCTTTTATTAGCAGCAGTTTTTATGGGCCGCTATGTGTAAGCCTTCTGTCATACTGAAACGGTCAAAGACTCAAGAGCAAGTTGACTGTGCATCTGCAACATGGAAAAGTCATTGATTGTGAGTGATGACACATTGACTGTTCCAAGATGGCGGATGCATTGAAGGTCTGAATGTGGCATCTATGTATATATGCTCCAACACCTGAAATGGGTGTGTTAGACAAAGGAGACATTAAAGGATTAGTTTACTTCCAGAATAAAAAAATCATGATAATTTACTCACCCCAATGTCATCCAAGATTTTCATGTCTTTCTTTCTTCAATCGAAAAGAAATTAATTACCTTTACAAAATTAAAAATTAAAATTAAACGTTTTGTACATGTTGAGATGGAGGAGAAAATTAGATAAGGTTTTTCGCCCTACCCTATCTTTTTGAACCAGAGTACTCAAACGAAGTAACCGTGACCTTTCCAACGTGATTACATCATGCGTGAATTTACGGACGTGCATCGCAGAGCTAGTGCAAGACGTGCATTTGTGGTTAAAAAGTATATACATTTTTATTTTTTTTAGAAAATGACCGATCATTTTGCTGGATAAGACCCTTATTCCTCGGCTGGGATCGTGTAGAGCCCTTTGAAATCGCAGTCCGGGGGCACCTAGATCGGACCAAAGGGGCATTTTAGTGTCAGCGATTAAAGGGACAGGAGCTCGACTCCCCCCACCCCCTGCATGCCACTGCTTGCAGAACACACTGGGAATGTTTGAGCCTAAAACTTTATCTACAAGGCCACACTACCACCTAAGCAATATATTAAATCTGTAGTTAACACGGCAAATGATAGTTGGAAGAAATATACCTATTGAGATTAAAACACTCCTCAACAGCCTGAAGAGTTGTGCATCCTAGTTTTGTTTGGACTCCAGCTGTGTTAGAGGCTCTTCTCAGAAAGGTACATCATGCTTTTCCCAGGAGTACCTCATGTTAGCTTGTTATCCCCTTAACCAGAACCACTTTTTTCTGTACTTATTTCCACTTCAAAGGGATCAATTTTTCTTCTTAATTCTGGAATCAGGCCAGTCTCTGTACTGCATAAGTGGCTCGTGAATTCATAATATTCTGTCATGGAGCAATGTTGGAATGGCAGGTTATGATCCCTGAGAGCATGACTGTCATTATCACTGATTATATCCAGATTTGCATTTAAGTACAATTATTTATGGCCTACACTAAATATGCATTATAGACAGTTTGATGGTCTCACGGGTTCGATTTCAGACAATACAGCTGGAGTGGTGACCAGGAGAGGGGGGTTTCAGAGACTGGAGCAGAGCATGTATCTGGTGTCAGTCGTTGTGGAGGACGGCGGGTACCCAATCCGAAGCAGCACGGGGACGGTGTCGGTGCGGGTGTGTACCTGCGACACAGATGGCTCCCTGCTTTCCTGCAATGCAGAAGCCGTCTTCTTTCCCATGGGACTCAGCACTGGAGCTCTAATGGCCATAATGCTGTGCATTGTCATTCTGCTGGGTGAGTTAGACATGTTTGTGTCCAAAATAACACTGGAAAGACAAAGAAATATGCATTTGATTAATTTAATGTGATAAATAGAGAAGATACAAGAAAACTTAGGGGTTATGTTCGTGTAGTCATGTTTGTGTATGTCGTTTTTATTTATCATTTGATTTGGACTAGGCTCTGATAGCAGGACACTAACAGTATCAACAATTGTGCAAACCAAAACAAAAGTAAATAACATAAGTATATATTGGTATTTCTTTAACTTTTGGGACTTTTACGTCCCAGAGGTTTATTTTTACTAAAACTAACATATTATTTCACAAAGAACTTTACAAATGCCTTTATACAGAATTTACATTACTGTTCCAATTACATTACTGTTTTCAACAGCCATTACTCCAGTCGACAGTGTCGTGATCCTTCAGAAATCATTCTAATATGCTGATTTGATTCTCAAAAATATATATATTTTTGTTATTATCAATGTTGAAAACAGTTGTTATGCTTAATATTTTTGTGACAACAGTAGCATGTGATGCATTTTTAGGATTCTTTGATACATTTTAAACTTTCAAGAACAGCATTTATTTGACTTAGAAGTCCATTGAAACATTATAAATGTTTTAACTGAAACTTGTGATCAATTTAATGCATTTTTGCATTACTGACCCCAAACTTGAAGATTAGTGTAGATTGTATAGGTTACTCTTGTCCCAGACTTTCAATATTACAATTTTTAAATCATACAAATATTATACAAATATGAATTACATGTTTAGATAATGTAAATAAAAAGTGAAAATCATAAACCATTTTTATAATCATTGTGTGAAAATGATTTATTTTACCTGGAGAATAATCATGGCACCTATATAAATATTTGCATTGTACTTTAATTAAGCTATCATTGTGTCATTATGCAAAACATGAAAATATCATTTTAATTGTGTATATTTAGGATACATTGAATGCTAGATATGAAATTAGCCGTAGCAAAATAAAAGTATTTTTAAACCCTTTTGGGGAAATAATGACATTTTCATCATAGAAGAAAAGTACCTCTTTTTTTTTCTTCTCTTATGCATGTAAATGTACACCTGGACATTGTTAGTAGACAAATTAAATAAAGTAGTAAGGGAAAAGATATGCAAAATGTTTATAAAAGCCAAAGTGCCCATAGTAACAGAAACACCCATATAATATAAAGTATACATAAAGTATAGAATGTGGAATCATCTTTATAATAAGAACAATAAAAAAAACAAGCTTCTGTATGCCAAAAAAAAAGAGCGAGAGAGTAATGGGACAAGAGTACTGAGGAAATCCTGAGGTAGAATTACAATAAAAGCTCTCTATTGCAATAAGTACTAGGAAAGTGAATTCTGCAGCAGACAGTGACACTGCAGTGAAGCTATGTGCTCTGACTTGATATTTTCATTTGCCAGCATTGCAGAAAAGACAGATTCCTTTATACGGCAACCACTTGGGGGAGCTGATGCAGAAATAATGATTCGAATGTGATAATACATATTATATTCTAAAAGACTAGAAAATAACAAAATGAGAAAACCTTCCCCTAATAACACATGCAGGTTGATTAAGTCAAATTTCCCCCTCTGCTTCTTCAGAAAGCTTCTAATCTGTGCCTCCCTGTCTTTTTCTTTCTTGCGTCTTGTTTTGAGTGGAGTGAGGCAAGCGAGCGCTGTCTGCCTCTGAGGAGGGATCTACCTCCCCTCCTCTCACACAACCGAGGCAGTTCGATGGTGACAGACACCATGTCAAAACTGCATTATGGCTATACCCTCGGGCTGCCATTCTTTTTAGTCCCGCTTTGAAAACCCACGTCAGAACAAAAAAGAAATCAGCTAATGGCTCCGGAACATGTGACAATCCCTTTTTTTCACTAGTTTGTTGTCACTTAAAGGTCCTGTACTGTAGGTATGTCAACGTGTATTACGCCACGAAACAAATTAAGCGCCTCTGGTGTTTTGCAGTGATGGTGGTGCTCTATATGGGCCTGAGAAAACACAAGAAGGAGGACACTCTGATGTCATCTAAAGAGGACATCCGGGACAATGTGATCCACTATGATGATGAGGGAGGTGGGGAAGAGGACACCCAGGCCTTTGACATAGGTACGTTACGCAACCCCAAAGGCATCAAAGAGACGGCACAGCTGCAAAAAATTAGATCAGTGGATGAGCCCGATCGGGCTAGTGCGTGTATGTCCAATGAGGACAGCGAGGACATCCAAGCCTACATCCATCACTGTCTTCTGGAGAACTCAACACCTCCATATGACTCTCTGGTCACGTATGCATATGAGGGAGAAGGATCGGTGGCCGAGTCTCTCAGTTCCATTGAGTCCTGGGTGCTTGAACCCAAGGATGATTACAGAAATCTCTGTGACTGGGGTCCTCGTTTCAAAACACTGGCTGGAATATTTAAAGAGCATGAATGTAAGGACATGGAAAAGACAGAACATGAAGCACACACTGAGGTGCTAAATGACAGACTGGACTAAGAGCATTTTCAGGCGTTCTGTGAAAATCACAATGTTTATTTATTTCAGGCATGGCACTTAAAGGAATAGTTAAATTTAAAATGAAAATTATCATGTTGTTCCAAACCTGAATGACTTACGTTCTTCTGTGTAAAGGTCCGGTGTAATTAGTGAAATTTTGCTGAAATTTCATGTCAAAAAAGGTCCATTGTCTGTTTGTCATTAATGTAGAAATATATGAAGCATAGTTCACACAGAAGTTACTTTCAAACCAAACAGCTTTCTGCTGGTTAACTTGAAAATCTGCATTGTGAAATATGTGGGGTGAAAGCTTTTGCCCTTACGTGATCTCATGTATTTTTATTGAAATTACTAGATTTTGCCTGTGAAAATTTGCTGAACAATGATAAATATGACTGCACCTTAACACAATAGAAGAGTGTTTTTTGTCCATACAGTCTATACAATGAAAGTCAGTGGGGATGAAATACTGTTTTGGACCCTTTTGACTTTGATATGGACAAAGAGGTTGAAACTTCACTGAACAACAGTAAAAGTCAACACACCATACAAGACATTTTAAAAATGTCTAAGATTTTTTTTGTATATATACACTAGTCTACACAATAAAAGTCAAAGGGGATGACATATTGTTTTGGACCCCACTGACTTTGATTAAATGGCAAAAACTGTTGAAAAGTCATTGACAACACAGTAAATGTGACCACACCGTAACACAAAAGTGAGTGTTTTTACCTATACAATGAAAGTGATTGACAGAATCCAGAAGAAAGTAAATCATACAAGTTTGGAATGTTTTAGAGTGCATAAATGTTGACAGAATTTTCATTTTGGGGTGAACTATTTTTTTTAAATTAAGTTGCCGTCTGTGGCTAGGGAAAGACACTGATAAGGCTGGCTATGTGCCTTTCCTATACCTCATGCATATTTTACACTCTATTGTTCACTATTTAGAAAGAAACTTGGAACTGTAATTTTTCCAACTGCATTTTAACATCTGTTTTATATTCTTCTACAAGTCAATGAAGCAAAAAAAAAACCTCTTTGATATAAAAAGTGCCTCATGAACTGCTTTATTTGTCTTTCAACTGTTGACATTGTTATTTGCAATGATCCAAGCAAGAGCAGTCTATAACCTTGGTGCAAAAGGACCAAGATGAGGAAAAAAATAGGATAAAAATCACATCCAAAAAATTGTTGCCCTGCTAGCAATCCTTCCAAACATATTTACCAGCACTTAGCAGGAATTCTGCCAGGCCAGTGCCTGGAATGTCACAGTTGGTACTTTTCACTGATGCCCCATGAACACATCTGTTTGGATCGCCCTCACTGACTGCCCCAGACTGTGCTGCTTGCTTCCATGGTGATCGAGCCCCTCCAATCCTACTTACTGTCCTCCGGCTCTCTGCCACTAGTTTGATAGCCACAGGCTCTTTGCGCCTTTTGTCTTCCTGTCTAAGTGTTATGGTGCCGCTCTGACATCACCGTACAGCGATTCATCAGAGCTGTGGCTTTACACTAGGGCAGCCGATTCCAATGATTCTGTATTGGCCAGCCAAGTCATTACAATGTTCATTTTGACCCATGTTTTCTATCAATCTCCCTGAGAGTGGAGCTAATGAGACCTCTTTGTCAGTTATCAAAAGATAATTTGAAAGAATATCTTATCCATTATTGATTATATTGTATAAACTTATATTGTATATACTATAACAAACTCAAATGGAGACTTTCAACATTAAAGTTGTTTGTGATAAATGCTCTTTGCTTTTTCCCTCCCTAGGTTCACATTTTATTATGAGTTAGGCCTATTACACACTGCAAGCCTAAAAAAAAAACGTTGCTACGTGTACTGCGTTAAACTAACCGGGACTTGTCACAACACTTACAAATTGTTGCTCTTTTGTTGGTTTAATTGCTTCTATTGCCCCCATTTGTAAGTCGCTTTGGATAAAAGCATCTGCTACATGATTAAATGGACGCATGTTTTATGCAATTTATGGATTTATATGAGTTTTATTTTATGTTTTTATTATATAATAAACATTGGTTACACTTTATTTCGATAGTCTGCTATAGACATTTTACTAACTATAAGTAACTTTGCAACTACATGTTAACTAACTCTCATTAGAGCATTTGTAGATTGTTAAGTTAGGGTTAGCAGAATAAGTTGCCATACTTGCAAAGTCAGTAGAACATCTGTTGAGCGACCATCAAAATAAAGTGTCAGCAGATATTAAGAAGACAGTCTACTAATACTCTAATGACAGCTAGTTGACATGTAGTTGCAAAGTTAATAGAATGTCTAAAGTGGACTACCGAATAAAGTGTTACCAAACAGTAATGTCTTTTGCACTACTGTTTAAAAAAGTGGAGTGTTGGTACCTTGGTTTTTTTTTTTTAAAAGAAATCTCTTATGCTCACAAAGGCTGCATTTATTTGAAAATATAGTAAAAATGCAGCAATAATTTGAAATAATATTACAATGTAAAGTAGCTGGTTTCCATTTTAATATATTTTAAAATGTAATTATGAATTTTCACCAGTCATTACTCCACTGTCAAATGATACTTCAGAAATAATTAATTTTAATATGCCAATTTGATGCTTAAAAAATATTTCTCAGTACAATGTTAAAAAAACCAAACAGTGCGTATAGAAGCTGCTAATAGACGAGCAAAATAACTGCATTTATTTGTAATATAAATCTTTTGTAACATTAAAAACGTCTTTAATGTCAATTTAATGTTTCCTTGCTGAATTCAAATATAAATGTATTTCATAAAAAGTCTTTCCGACCCCAAACTTTGGAATGGTAGTGTATATAAATTCAAATATCATTAATTACAATTTGTATTTATAAATAATATTTTTTAAATAAATAGTATAAATAATAATTCAGCTGATAAATAATTAGCGTGAGTTAATATCGAAACACATTAAGGTTACTTATGTAACCTCAGTTCCCTGAGCGTTGCATTAACACACTATGGGGAAACTCGAGTTTACACTTATACTGAAGCCAGATTTGATCACGTTCGTGTAGTTGCACGAACAAATGGCGCTTCAACACACCAAATGGGGTGGAGCCGACTGCTATATAAGTTGGCTCTGAGTGCTATTTCATCAGAAACTTTAGATTGAAGCCATATAGCATGGCAGCCTATCTCAGGGAACCGAGGTTACGTAAATAACCGAGCATACCTCGAACAGTCTCTCCCATTGCGTTAACAAGCTATGGGGAACGTATCCAATCATGCCATGCTTTAAGCAAGTGCAGAACAAAGCCCATACTGAGGGCTCCTGTAAGCATTCGCTAATAATGAGACCCAAGACTGAGCACTACATAACAAAACCTTCTCCACTTACAAAGGGGCTTAGGTAGATTAAGTGAACAAAATCGGTGCCTGCAGGGCAGGGACGTCCAAGTTATAAAATCTGGTGAAGGTAGATGGCAACGACAAGCCGGTGGCCGCACAGATATCACCAATAGAAATTCAGCTGGACCAAGCCCAGGAAGAGGCCATCCCTCTGGAGGAGTGGGCCCTCACTCCTATAGGACACTGTAAACCCACTGAGACGTAACCCAGGGCTATAGCATCTACTATCCAGTGAGATGGCAGCCCTTTAGAATGGCCTCCGAAGCATACAAAGAACAACTCTGAGAGTCGAAATGGGCCAGAGCGTTCAACATACACTCTTAGGGCACGAACTGAGCAGAGTGGATTAGGATCCTGCTCACCTTCTGAATTGGGGAGCGTTAGAAGGGTGATTACTTGTGCTCTGAATGGAGTGGAGAGCACTTTTGGCACATAGCCATGCCTTGGCTTGAGGACGACTCTACAGTTGTTAGGCCCAAACTCAAGACATGAAGCACTGACGTACAGTGCTTGCAGGTCACCCACTCACCAGTCAGAAAAGACTGATCATTTAAGGGCATAGAGACGTCTTGTAGACGGAGCTCTAGCCTCTAAAATTATATTAGTTACACTTGTGGGGAGCTACAAAGACTCCCGTCAAGGGGTCAAACATGAAGACTCCACAGCTCTGGCAGGGGATGCCAAATCATGCCCCTAGCTTGCGAGAAGAGGTCCTTCATCTATGGTATCGGCCAGGGGGCTGCCGATAACAGATGAATCAACTCGGGAAACCACGTCTGATTCCTCCAGAGTGGGGCCACCAGGAGGGCTGAACATCTGACTTCCCTGACCCATCTGATGACCTGAGAAAGCAGGGCAACTTGGGGAAAGGCCTACAGGTGAGCGCTGGGCCAGGGCATCTCTCTGCTTCAAAAAATAAATTGGGCAATGAAAGTTGTCTTCTGAGGCGAAGAGGACCACCTCTGCCCTTCCGAAGACAGACCAGATCTTTTGAACCATTTGAGGATGTAGTCTCCACTCTCCTGGAGCTTTATATTGCCCCTGGACAGCATGTCTGCTCCTTGGTTCAGTCTGCCCGGCATGTAAACTGCTCTCATCAAGAGGAGTTTGCCCTGTGCCCATAAAAGGAGGTGTTGAGCCAACCTGTAGAGGGAATGTGACCCGAGACAACCTTGGTGATTTATAAAGGCTACCACCTTAATGTGGTCACGACAGATGCCTCCAACTTGGGTTGGGGAGCTCTGTAAGAGGGCAGACCAGTGTTCGGCTCCTAGTCAAACCTGTAGCAATGCTTGCACATCAACTGCCTCGAGATGATGGCAGTTTTTCTAGCCCTAAAAACCTTCCTGTCGGCCTTAAAGTGGCACCACGTCCCGGTCCATTCAGAAAACCTTCCTTCTTTAGGTCAGTCCCAACGGGACACCTGATTGAAACAGGTGAGGAGATTTCCAAGAGGTCACAGCTCTGATACAGAGGTGGGTTACCCTGAGATGAAAACGTCCCAGGTGCCAAGCGTGGGATGAGACATGGGCTTTGAGCCAATACTGGAAGGGCCGCATGTGAAGCAGGCCCAGAAGAATCACAGAGAAAGCAGAAGACACAAGGCCGAGCATCCTCTGTAAAACCCTGAGGGCATGTGAAGTCCCCAGTTTGAATGACACCACTAGCCACTGAACTATCAGGGAGTTTTCTGGCGTAATCCATCCCCGCATCTGGGCAGAATTGATAATTGTCCCCAGAAAGACTACCCGCTGGCTGGGAGACAAATAGCTCTTGGCTAAATTGATGTTCAATCCAAGCCGCTCCAGGTGGTTGGGCAGCAGTGACCAGTGAGCGATGAGTTCCCATTCTGATCTGGCTAAAACCTGCCAATTATTGAGGTAATTCAAGATGCAGATTCCCATCTGTCTCAGAGGGGAGAGAGCTGTGTCCATGCACTTCCCTGATCTCGGTTAGATTCAGTCAAAGGTGGCACTCCAGCACCACCAAGTTGGTCATGGCCTTGTCGATCACCTGCGCAGTGGCCTTGGTAGCACGCAGAGCCAAGTCAGTTGCTGTGCGTTCGTCCATGATGTGGAAAAGCTTGGCCTGGAACACTTGGAGCACTGCCATCATGTGAAGTGCTGAGCCAGCCTGGCCAGCCGCTAAATAAGCCCTGTTAACTAGGGCTGAGGTAGACCTGCAGGAATTGAATGGATGCGCTGGATGGGCTTTTAACCCCAGGGCCGATGGAGGGCACAGATGAGCATTGATCGCTTCTTCCAGAGGGGGGAGCTTGCTATATAATCTCATTCTTCAGTGCCGTCAAAAATGGTGAAAGCAGCAGAAGTGGAGGGATTACCACGCGACAATTAGGGGGCACGCCATGTCCTGGTGAGTTCCTCGTGAACTGCCGGAAGGTACGGGGAAGCCCGCTCATAGGAGGATTATTGACGGTGCCCTTTCAGGAACCACTCGTCAAGGAGGCCATAGGCAGGCTCTTCCGGAGCCTACCAAGCCAGGTTGAGATCCTCCACAGCTCACTTTCCATGTGGGGCCATGTTGTCTGCGTCGGTGGAAGGGTGTTGGGGTCTTCACCAGAACATGCCCACTCTTCCGCATCTGAAGCCGTCAATAACATAGAGTCATCTACGACAGCTACCTCCTCAGATCAACCGAATAAAATCAAGCCGCTCACAGCTGAGGAGGAGCACTGATCATCATGTGTGAAGAACATGGTCGAATGACGTTGAGGGAGATTGCAGCACGCGTAACCTAAGCCGGTGTGATTTCACTCGAGCCCGGTGTTTGAGCCCCATTGTTTCTTCCTCCTAAGGAAGGGGAGGAGGTCCGAGGAAGACCGCCTTCATGGAAGAAGGCGATCCGTGAGTGGAGAAGGGAGAGAGTTCTCGCAGTGAGAACATTCCACCTCGGTGAGTGCAGCTTCTGCGTGGGTGCTGCACAGACAGGCGACACACTCACCGTCCCCATCTGCATCGTGGGGTTCCCTGTCGCGACATTTGCAATAATGTTGCAGTGGAAATTTGCTCAGAAAATATGCTCTTTTAAATGCTGGATCTTCCGCTGCCGGTGGCTTCTTCTCACGGCAGTGAGTAGGAGGCTGAGCTTCTTTCTTCTCCTCTCTTTGGCTTCTTGCTTGAAGAGTCAGCAGGGAGATGTTCTTTGTTGATGAAGGAGGATATTATGACGGAATGGCACTCAGAGCCGACTTATCAAAGTAAACAGGACTTTCCCCATAGAGTGTTAATGCTACGGGAGAGACCGATCGAAAATAAACTATTACAAACATGATTTCATTAAATCTAATTTACATGTGGAACCCAAACCTCAAAGTTATGATAAACTGCAACATCAGTATTCAGTCAGATTTAAATAAGGACTGCCTTTTAATGTGTGCTTAAATCAGCTTAAATCAAGTCCAACAGACACATTTTACATACATAAGCAAGTATTTTGCTTTATAATTTGATTTTGTGTTGATAAACATGTTTAAAACTAATTTTCTCTGTTCAACGCGCTACATATAGCAAAAATAGGCTCAGTGCTGAAATTCTAACTGTGCTTCTTAAGTAGGCAGTGTGAATGCCGTAACCTGTTAATAAGGCTGAAATACATGAGCTGCTTACAAGTGTGGTGTGAAACAGGTTTACAAACTATTTTTTTCTTACTCATTGTCAATTTTAACCTTCACAAATGCTGGACTCACCAATATAAGTTAAAAGTGCGAAGAAAACCACAAAGTAAATGGCCCCTCAGTGTTAGTAACCGCCAGGAACGAGACAAAAACAAGGAACAGATTAACTTTTGCTATCAGGCTACATCTGGAATTTTATCTGTTGCGGCGTCCATAATCAAGTGTTTGATATCAGAAGATGCATCTTTTATAAAAACATTTCCACTTGTTTCAATCGTTCCCCGTGTAACCGATCATCAGGACGCTAGGGTTTTTTTGCTCAGGCCTCAGACAATGTCGAAAGAAGGGACATCTTACGCTTCCACAGTATCGGAAGAAAATAAGAGCTTGCCGTAAGGTTTCCGGTAAAACATGATAATGCACATATAAATATCAGACTTCATAAATGGTCAAGTTCATAAGCACTAGTTGGTAGTGACCCAGCCAGATATAGCACATGGAACTTTAAATTGTGCGCTTTAAGGTCAGGGACACCCTTAATACAATAAAACAAGGATGGTTTAAACTTTTGACAGGTCTTGCTCCAGAAAAGCTATGAGTAATTGTCTCTTATCAAAACATACAGGTTGGTTGACTGTCTTTTTGCTAAATGTAGGATTTAAACTTTTATGAATAGTTAGGAAGATTTATAAATGTGTCATTTACGTGAAACAAAAGAAAAGGTGGAGACACGGTTTTGAAAACGTGGGTATGAACTTTTTACTTTATTTTATTTTTGTGCAGTAAACACAAGCTTGCAGAAAGTGTATTGCCCTATGAGTGTCTTTTTTGGTCAGCATCAACAGTAGCAGCAGAGCTGTGTAAAAAAAAAAGCGGTGCTGAATTTCCAACCAGACACTTGACAGTGACCTTGCCTTGCCTGCCAAATGATTTATCCTTCATAAAACTCATAGATGCAGTCACCTTAGACTTCAAAGGGTTGCACTTCTTTTTTTTTTTTTACTATATTCAGTCGGGGACCATTGTAGAGACTCAAAAAGAAATCCCTTCTGTTCAATTTCATATCACACCAAAACCACATCAAACATGTAAACTCCAGCTGAGTCAGGCGCTACTTCAAAAAAGAATGCACAATCAAGCGCAACAGCATGTCTGTTCTAAGATGAAATGCTTTCTGCAGGAGAAGCGCAGGCTGTGTGCAGTCTGAAAAGGTCTTTGCTGATTGCTGACCTAGACCAGAATACTGGAAAAGAAAGTCCACGCCTTTCTAATTAGAGGAATTGTTTCACACATGTAGGGATTTCTAGTACACGAACGGTCACTGCTATGCCTCTATCAGCCATCATGAGGTTTGCTAATCACCCCAGCACATGACTCCAATATTCTGGGTCAATTTCCTGTCAGTCTTGTCGTATTTATCAGAGGAATGTGATTAAAGATCCTAAGTCCAATCAAAGCGAGAAAAGCTTCTGGCGTAATCAGAAATGCGAAAGGTTCGTTAACAACAGTATAGAAACCATCGATGTCTGTGACCCCAATGACAGGGAGCTTATCCCAAAACAGGAAAAGGCAGTAATTTAATCACACCCTGCAAGCACGGGATATACAGCGTGACGTCACATGACTTTTTGAACATCTGCTTTTTGAAACCCTTACGTTTCTTTTGTCACAGACAAAGAAACAGAATAGTACACAGACATTCGAAAGAGAATCAATTGAAACATCATTGAAGTATCGGGAGAATATATATTCACAAATAATATGTTTATGTCTGATGATGTGTTTCCTGTAATCGGTGCAAGTTTAACCAATGTGTATAAACACCTTTTAGTAATTAAGATTATTAATGTGGATGCAAACTTTCCGATATTGAGTTTGAATGAAAGCTTGTTTTATTCGCCGAACATTGGTGCTAGTGAAATTTTTATATTCATTTCGGATGAGGATAGTTATAAAAAGATATGTAAAACCTGCAGAAGTAGCCCACAGGAGCATGTGACTGACGCCGCTGCATGACAAAAAAAGGGAAACCCACACAGGGCGTGGCTAGAGCCTCCGCAACCCAACATCTGATTGGACAACGACCTGGGGCTGGACAAAGTCAGCCTGCTTAAAAAGGACACCAAGCCCTACACTCTCGCTCGCGTCTCTCTCGCTTTATTTGGTGAAACCAGTGTACAAGCGGCTTCCTACCGTACACCGCATCGCGAAGACTTCAGACTCAAAACCTTCAGTGAACAAGAACTTCGGCAAGTCTTGCAATAAGGAAGTTTTGTTTTTTTTTATTACGTCTTGAACAGAGACTTTCAAGCAGAAAACTGCTCAAGCTTCTGCTGTCATCACAAGAGAGACCAACCAATTAAGGAGGCGAGGGATTCCCCAAAAAGGGACGTCATCCAAACGTCATTGCGGCGCTAGATCAACAAGCCAACAGCCACTGGAAATCCCCTGCGTGCAGGGAAGACCGGAAGCATCTCAGCTTCTCAGATTTCAGCGAAACGCAAGTACAAACAAATCTTACGGCTGCTGGGACAAATTTGGGTGCTGACTCTGATCAGTGTGATTTAAGCAGTAAACTTCAGACAAACCTCTGCTTTGTGAATTCTTCAGGTGAATTTTAAAACCACTCGTGGAAACGAGTTAGAACTTTGAAAACTTCATGCAACTCCGTTAACTCATCTCATTCTAATAATCTGTATGTATGTGGGTTTTAGCATAGTTTTAATGTAATCTAGAATAGCCAATAAAATTAATGTTTCATTTATAAAGAATCATTGTCTGGTGTCATATAATTTTAAAGTCAAACCTTTGCCAAAGATCACGTTACCTCTCTAAGAGCTTACAAATTGTCAAAGAACGTATTATCCTGTGGCCAAATAAAATACATATTCAATTTGTTAAAATATACTGATGTCACGGCTCGCTGGACGACCGTTGATAAGGTGCAAACTATTGAAATTTGAAATCAGTTCTAATCAGGTGGACTTCGAATTTTCAGATCCGAGTCCTTTCAAACCCTGAATGAATTAATAATAATGAATTCCCTAAAATTAATCAAAGTCATTACACACAGGTTACCCTGCAATGTCAACCCATGAATCACTTTAAAAATTAATACTTAAGAAATGTTCAAAACACATCTGTTTTACTGGGGTTAATAACTTATTTTTTTAAGTATAGGTTTTCAAAATTATGAGGTATAAACTTGCAGTTCTGGGGAAAAAGTCAGAATTGTGAGAAAAAAACCCCACACCAATGACCTTTTTTTAATTCCATTGAATGGGAAAAAAGAGTGTCAAAGTAAAAAAAAAATAAATAATGAATGTAATCTCAGTTTATAGTTACAATTTGGTAAATTTTGATCAGAAGATAATGAAGATCTATCTATCTATTCCATGTTCCTTGTTATTTTATATATCTGAAGAACATGCAAAAACCTTGCTTCGAGCAGACTGTGATAAAGACTATGAGATTGTATGTTTAGGTGAACCTGTTGAATCATTCACACATCGATACTGATCATTACGACATGGATTGTCCGAGACTCAGAGGCCGGCACAAGGGGGGCTAGAGGTCAACTGCCCCTCTGCCCTCCATCGGATGAGGTGACCCTCTCACAAAACCCAACCACGCTATCACCCCAGCTCAAAGCGCGCTGTCATGCCCCGCTCCAAAACGATCACTAACCAATCGGTGTGACACCATAGGACACTGTAAAAAATGAGAAGGACGGGGACGACGTGTCTCCTATTCTTTCCACTATAGAAAAGTGAAGCCAAAGCATCTCAATATGGCCCCTGCCGTCTTGAGTAAATGACGTCATTTGGAGCAAAGTCTGCGCTGTAGAGATTTGTTTGGAGCCAGAGTCTCCGCAGTTGTGAGGTGGAGCCGCGGTATCAAACTCCCGCCCAAACTCCCGCAGACCCAATCAATCATAACGACATGCCCCGTTTTTATAGCATCAAATTACTAGCTAAAATCAAACTTATCACAAAAACGATTGACACAGTTGAAACATCTCACGGCCGTAGATCAACGAAATACCGTTAAATGACCAGCAACCATTGTAGTGGCACTGTGCAATATTTTTTTATTTTGACTCAAGTACCATTCGTTTACATGGAGAGGGTGGGGTTTATGACCTATACTGCAGCCAGCAACCAGGGGGCAATCAAAGAGCCCACAGCTTCACTTTTCAGGACATGTGAGGAACCACCCGCGTGTGCCCGCTTGGTCAACGAAGGTCGTTCATTAACAGGTAGATGCATTACAATCCACATTATAGTCAGTGGATGATTCGCTGAATTTGTAATTTGGTAGTTTGTTTTTGTATTTCTGTCGGTAATGATTTGCTCTCAGTCTTCTAAAAGTCCTAACAACTTCTACAGAATATCCACGTTCTTAGAATGTCTAATCAAATTATTGTAGGCTACCCGATCAGATCTAACGACATCACAAAATTGCATGCGAATTTGTTAGGGAAAAAACAAACAAACAAAATGGCCTTCATAAAGAACAAAAGGAGAAGAAAGAGACTGAGAGAGAATAGAGCGAAGGGAGGCTGCTAAAGGCAGTTCAACATTGCAAACATGAATTCAAAGATCCAGCAAGCCAGCAGGTAAATCATCATATAGAATATTTAGCAGTTTTCCACACTTTAATTCTTGTAATTAGGTATATTTCCCATTATAATCACTTGTCTTAGTTCATACTACACATTTATAATATTTTATTAAAACCATATTAATAGTAGACCTATAAAATATAACAGTCAAGAAATGTTCTGAGAATGAGCTGCTTATAGTAGATACCATAGATTTATGCTGCTATAATATTGCAATTAAATGTCTAATACTTATTTGCACGTGAAGACAAGATGAGGCAGAAGCAGGTCAGAGAGCGAGTAAGAGCCCACTTATCCAACACCTCTACCATAAAGTCTTGAAATTATTAGAGGGCGGGTCTGTTCTCTTTTAGTATCTACATTAAAAGGTCAAAAGTTTGAACAGTAAGAGTTAAAGCTTTTTTTTTATTGTTGTCACAATAGTATTTCTGTTCACCAAGCCTGCGTTTATTTGATTCAAAGTACAGCAAAAACAGTAAAATTCAGAAATATTTCTTACTATTTACAAACCTGATTCCAAAAAAGTTGGGACAATGTACAAATTGTGAATAAAAACAGAAAGCAATGATGTTCCAAATTTCAATATTTTATTCAGAATAAAACATAGATGACATATCAAATGTTTAAACTGAGAAAATGTATCATTTAAGGGAAAAATAAGTTGATTTTAAACTTCATGGCATCAACACATCTCAAAAGAGTTGGGATAAAAAAAAAAAAAGAACAAAAAGACAGGCCCAAAATGTTTTTTACCACTGTGTGGACAATCCCCTTCTTTTTATAACAGTCACTAGCACACCAACCGTCGGGGACTGGACCAAGGAGACAAGTTGCTCAAGTTTAGGCATAGGAATGTTGTCCCATTCTTGTCTAAAACAGGCTTCTAGCCCAGACGGTAGAGCCTTGACGGGTTAGATGACTGCCAATGTTTTGTGGGGACTTATTAGGCGCTGGGCAGAGCCGATGAGTTTGTTGGCGCCACACGACCTTGTAAACGCAAGGTTCTCTACATCGCACCCCACTGACGTTCCAAGACACGCGTCTGTGCCGTGCGGAGGTGGAGGGCCGTCGTGCCTAAGAACGGTGGGAACACCAGGGACGAGATTGATGGAGGAGAAGACTTGAGGGCAGGGGGAGGGGGCCGCCGGTGTAAGCTGACATGCCGTCACACCCACACGCATCAGACCCGAAGGGAGTAGTGCAGAAGACACTCATACCATCAGAGAAGATTGCATGCCCGGCTTCTGAATTGAGTGCTGATAACAACTTGGGTTGTCCTTTTCTTCTTTAGTCCGGATGACATGGCGTCCCTGTTTTCCAAAAATAACTTCAAATTTTTATTTGTCTGACCACAGAACAGTTTTCTACTTTGCCACAGTTCATTTTAAATGAGGCTTGGCCCAGAGAAAACGCCTGCGCTTCTGAATCATGTTTAGATATGGCTTATTTTTTGACCTATAGAGTTTTAACCGGCAACGGCGAATGGCACGGTGGATTGTGTCCACCGACAATGTTTTCTGGAAGTATTACTGAGCCCATGTTGTGATTTCCATTAAAGTAGCATTCCTGTATGTGATGCAGTACCATCTAAGGGCCCGAAGATCACGGGAACCAGTATGGTTTTCCGGCCTTGACCCACAGAGATTGTTCCAGATTCTCTGAAACTTTGCATGATATTATGCACTGTAGATGATGATAACTTCAAACTCTTGCAATTTTTCTCTGAGAAACTCCTTTCTGATATCGCTCAAGATGGCTTCGCACGCTCAGCATTGGGGGAATTGGTGATCCTCTGCCCTTCTTGACTTCTGAGAGACACTGCCACCCTGAGAGGCTCTTTTTATACCCAATCATGTTGCCAATGGACCTAATAAGTTGCAAATTGGTCCTACAGCTGTTCCTTATATGTACATTTAACTTTCCGGCCTCTTATTGCTACCTGTCCAACTTTTTTGGAATGTGTAGCTCTCATGAAATCCAAAATGAGCCAATATTTGCATGACATTTCAAAATGTCTCACTTTCAACATTTGATATGTATCTATATTCTATTGTGAATAAAATCTAAGTTTATGAGATTTGTAAATTATTCCATTCCTTTTGTACTCACAATTTGTACAGTGTCCCAATTTTTTTGGAATTGGGTTTGTATTCATTAATAGTCTATTTGATAATTTTAAACATGTAAGTTATTCCGGCTGATTTCAAAAGCGGCATTTGCAGCATCATTACTCCAGTTCAGCGTAACATGCTCTTTAGAAATCATTCAATAGTTCTGCATTTGATCTCAAAAAACATTTATTAATGGTATGTTGCAAACAGCAGAGTAATTGTTTTTCAGGTTCTTTGATGAATAGGAAAGTTCAGAGAATAGTATTTATTTGAAACAGAATTCTTTTGTAACATTGTAAAAGTCTTTATCATCACTTTTGATCAATTTAAAGAATCCTTTCTAAATAAAAGTATTAATTTATATAATGTATTTTCTTATATATTGAATGTTTATAGTGTATAAATGCTGATCTTTGGATATTTTTATTCACCAAAGAATCCTGAAAAAAATATACTCAACTGTTTTAAATATTAATAATATTTTAAATATATTAAAACTTTTTTTTAAATATTATAACTTTTGACTGGTAGTGTATATTTGTAACAACTGGATAATTTGTATTAACAAGCACCCAGCCCCAGTGCCCCTTTTTTTGTTTGGGCCACTGCCCTTCAAAATGTCTGTGCACAGCCCTGGATCCAAGTGTAGCTGTTCTTCAGTGAACAGCTCACTGATTCAGTGATCCATTCTCTAGGTTAGTTCCCTGAATTGGTCATATCTGACTAAAATGAGCAAAGAACTAGGAGTGATATGATCTCCAGAGCTCGAGTGCACAGATAATTTAAATGATGCCTTGAAAAGTAAGTCAATCAAATGATGTAGAACTGGGGACCACGCCACCGGCGGAACAGCTACTGGTCAACCAGCCATGACAAGTGACGTTTTTTAATAGTATGTGTATAGGCCCGCTGCGAACAGCGGTCTGGGTTATTCATTAATCATGCATATTTAATGTGTGCATCCACTAATGGTTCTTACTGACTAGTGCTAAATTTGACTCTTTTACTCTTAGTGTTAAATTACCCCTTTTTGTCTTCCATGTGAGAACGACCATTATTTAGGTTTTTATCATCATGAGGGTGTAAAAATAATGACAAAATCTTAATTTTTGTATGAACTATTCCTTTAAGCAATATATAGGTCATGGTTAATAAAAATGAGAGACATTTGTCTTGCATCACGTGAGTGTTTCGGAGGCTATATTTTCCTTCCCTCCACCATATCAAGGCCCCAATTCCCTTTTCAGCACTACAAATGCATTGTTTTCTGCAAGCCCTATGAACTCTAAGGAAACGATTCAGTCTCTGCTGAATCACACTCACATGCATTGCTCTAAATATGTCACTAAAAAGTTTCTTCCCCCACCAACCCGGGATTCAGAGGTAAGCCTCTCTTCTTGTCGCACTCTTCTCTCAGAGAAAAAGGCGGTCTGGAAGTGTTCTCAATATACCGACACATCTTGAGTCTGCATGAGGAGAGGACTGTTTAAAATATGGTGATAAATGGCTTTTTGTACTGTCTAAGGAGAGATTATCAAACACAGCACTGCTCTGAATATACAGCAACAGTTTGGCATGCGTATCCAAAGTCTGGATTTATGAGTAACTTTGATGCTATAAACGATTGCAAATGACACCATATTTTGTGTGAATGCACATGCTGCAGATTATAACACATTACATTTTGACAACTGTGGGTTGGGTGGAAGGGTGTTGATTGAGCACAATTCACATCACTGCCACCTTCATCCAAATATCCATATGAGGATATCTGTTAATGGCACCTCATGTGGAACATCAAAATCATCATGTTCTTAACAAGTGAGCACAATTTACTTTGAAATTCACCAATTTAATTGGCAAGACCGATGATGTCACATTGAGCTGCCACCTCAGATCATCAGAAAAATTATTTATTGAAGTAATTACCTACCAGGAACCCCGAGGACAGGCGTGAGACTGTGGCGACTCTCCAGAGAAGTTTTATGGTCTATTGGACTAAAGAAGCCTTTTATGCTGATTTGTTTTCCTGCCTTTAACTGCCAGAACCACCTCATGATTGATTTTCTGGAGCTCAACCATGCAACTACACAGACTGTCAACACACTCTCAACAGGTAAATTATGTTTCTTAAATGTTTCTTAAAATGTCTGTAAATTTTAACTTTAACGGTAAACTGGTGGTCTTACACCAATCATTTGACAATGTGTCTTGCTATTGTCTTATTTTATTTTATATATAAATTGTAAGTGTGCCCTGATGAATAAGTATTTAAAATGCAGTATGTATTTATTACTAAGTCATATTCAAATCATGTTAACTATACGAGTATTGAAAAACCACTTAAGATTACTGATATCAAATTATACGTCAACTGGATAGGGCCAGATTTCTTACTTGCACAATGCACAATGTCTTAGATATTATGGCTCTAACCAACTGTCACAATATCACTATTAATGAGGATTGTATGATCTCTGTATAATATCAGTCTTTAAATGCAATATATTTAAAGTGTCCCTTAAGTATACTTGCAATAGTTCCACTTTAGCGCAATCAAGACATTGGCACAATTGCTAGGCTGTCAAGTCAACCAAAGTATGATTGTTACTTAAAATTAACTAATTGCAATAGTATACGCCTTTTTACATACCAAACGCTTTCCCCATTCCCCATTAAAGCTGAGAAAATATGTTCTTGGCTTGGGTTAATGAATGGTAAGAGACCACACATGTATGCGGCCTGGCGTGGGTACATAAAACAAAAAAAAGGTTTTGCAAAAAAACACTGCATTAGTAGAGTCAGGAACCCTGCAGGCCGCACTATATTACTGTATTAAATCACTGTAACCATACTGCAACATAAATTGCCTCAGTAGCACGGAAGCAATTGCATGGCGCTTCCATGTTTCAGGCACAGAGTCCTTCTAACCTGACAACAAATGATTGGTTTTACTTGAGTTAGCGTCCTCGAAAAGCACACCATGTTTTTAATTTTTTTATTTGTATTTTTACCTTTATACAGTGCTCCCTTTTTGTTAGGAAGTGAAAAGCTTTTCCTCTCCTGCTGGGTGAGTTTTATTTTGCTTTAAAAAGAACCAATCGGAGAGAGCAGATAGGCAACTTTATTTTGAAGCCTTTGTTCTTTACTGAAATTAATATTGATTCTTGTATCATAGCGCAACAGTTTAATTTAAGTGATGGAAGCGTAATAGTCCATCTCCTAGTTGCTGCCAAGGACTATAGTATGTTATTCATTATCTCTTACTCCCAGTTAGGATATTGACAATAAAAATGAATTTATCAGTAATTGGATGGGCACAGTCTTGTCTTCATGCATTTACTGGAGAAATACACAGGTGCATCACACTACAATTATTTCAGGTCATTGTAAAAATACATAGACAAGTGAATAGCAGCTCCAAGAAGCATGGTTACAGTGAATAGTATGTGAACCATTTGTATTTAGCTATTTTCACATGTATTGGTCATAACATTGGATCATAGTCAATAATACACATGCACAGTCAACGTAAATAACAAACAAATAGAATAATATTTGCAATGCCTTTATCGAACACACACAGTGTAAAAATGTGAGTAAATCCCTAGGCTATTGACTTCTCCAACAGCTAACTAGAGTCAGAATTTGGCTAACCTCGAGTACAATCAATAAGATTGGATTTTTTTGTTTCCTTGGCTAGAACAAAAGAGAGTTCAAATCACTTAGTATCTCTAAAAGGCTTGATGTTCTTCAGTGCACTGTAAGACAAATCATCTATAAATGAGCAAAGTTCAATACTGCTGCCAGTTTATGTTCTGCCCAGATGACTGCAAGATTACAGTGCAGAGTCACTTAGATTGTCAGTTAATAACTGAAAATACCTGGCACATGCTAACATCTCTGTTGACACTATAGAATAGTGTTAAAATAACAAAAACACTGAGGAAATCACTGCTGCAGTGCACGGACACGTACATGTTGGATTGTTTCACAACGGTACTGTGAAATTGTATCTGGACAGATGGAAAGTTGAGCTGTTTGGGAAAAGACACAACATGTTATGCATTGGCTCAGTTTTATTGCCTCAGGGTCTGGACAGCTGGACAAAAACAACAAAATCCCAAGTTTATTGGGACATTTTGTCGGAGAATGTAAGGCCATTTGTCCGTCAATTTAGCTGAGGTGATGCAACAGGTCAACAACTTAAATAATGGTGTAAATCAACAACAGAACATCTTCAGCAGATGAAAATGCACCTTCTGGAGTCTTTAACTAGACTGAGATGCTTTTGCATTACCTCAAGAGAGCGATACACACCTGACAAGCCAAGAATACTGCTGAAATGTGACAGTTTTGTGAAGAAGAATGGTGCAAAATTCCTCCTGACTGTTGAGCAGTTCTGATCCGCAATTATAGGAAACATTCAGTGGAGGACATTGCTGCCAAAACAAGAGACAACCAGTCAATTTCAAGGGTTCATGTATTTTTCCAGTGTTTTCCAGTGTTCAATGCTGACGTTGTGTTCAATAAAAACATGAAAAAGTATCATTGCGTGTCTAATTATTTTTGACATGAGAATGTTGCCTACTCAACTTGAATGTGAAAGGAAGTTAGCCACTTCCAGTTATTTTTGGCTGAACAAAAAAACAGTCCATTATGCTGCTTGATGTCACAAACTGGTATTTGTAATAATAATATTTTATTTGTCATAAACACACTCGTTTGTGGTGTTTTACCATTTACTGCACTTGCTTGTTCCTCTAGTTATTGATCTGTAGCGGCTGATAAATCAAAAGTTCTGCATTCACAGCTTGCATTGTTGCATGTTGAAAAATAGCATGGATAAGTGTAATCAAATGTCATAACTTTGCAGAAATCCAAGTAAATCCAAAGGCTTCACCTACTTTTTTTTTCTGCAACTTTATACAGTATTTGTAATGATTACATGTCTAGTGCTAAATACTTTCAAAGCGAGTGTTATTGAGATTATTTTAACCTTCATTGTAAACCTCAAGCCTACAGATTAATACAATGTGATGTGTTTTCCCCCAGAGGGCATCAACACACCTAAAAAATAAAAAAGCATGACCAAACAGCAAAAGCACTCCATTCACTACTATTCAGCCTTTTATATGATGTTAGAAGGGTAAAATGGACCAGTGGTCTCATCACCATCACAAAATCAGGCTGTTTTACTTTAATAGAGAAACAAGTGTTTTGGGAAGCTGGTCACGGCATAAAATTATTCTATGCAAAGGAACAGTTCAACCAAAAATGAAAATTATGTCATTGTTTAGCCTCATATGATGTTTAATTGATCTACTGTGGAACACAAAAGAAGATATTTTGATTTATAAAATGAAAGTCAATGATTACCAAATGGTTTGGACCCCACTGACTTTCATTGTATGAACAAAAACATCTGAAACAGTCTAGAATAGCAAATGATGATAGACTTTTCATTTTTGGGCAAACTATCCCCCTTAACCACTTACTGTGCGCCCATGTTTTTGAGCATTTTCTGAAAAACGACATACCCAAATAGAAATGACTGTAGCTCTTGAACCCTATGGTCTATATTTATAAATCTGGTATTGTTTGAAACGAGACACTTGAACCTTTGTTACTCTGGAGTCATAATAACTCAAAATTAGTATAGCAACAGAGTAAAACAAGGTAAAATGTACATGAAAGTGACTCACGATATCTTTGAATGAAATTCACTAATGGAAAAATGGATGAGGCTTTCATGCCAAATGCCTGAAAACACCATAAAGATAAAGCTGAATGTCTGACCATATTGTGATTCAAATTTGAAGATGATATTCCCAAAAAATGTAGTTTCTGTAAGCTTCTATTTAAAATAAAAGTCTAGGCGTTATTTCAAAAAAGCCATTTGGAGACTCCAAATTGACACCTGGTAACCAAATGAGGCAAAACTACATAATGCATATATGTATATCAATTCAGAACTGCTCTGCCCACCATAACACACAAGAAAAAACTATTTCTGAACAGCATTTGTAGTGTTGACTCATTTGGTCATTTGGTTACCAGGTCTCCAAATGGCATTTTTGAAAGGATGCCTAAAATTTTCCTGAAATAAAAGCAGAAATAAAACTTTTTTTTAGGTAAAAACCTGCATAAAGTACATCTTTATGGTATTTTTTTTTTAAAGAAAATCTTAGGAAAAGTCATTTAGATCTTTTATTTCAAGAAAAGTCTAGGAATCCTTTCAAAAAGGCTATTTAGAGACTCCATATGGCACTGCATACTACATATACTACATAGATAGGCTATATGTATATCTATTCAGAACTCATCTACCCATGAAACCAGACACAAGCACAAAACTATTTCAGAACAACATTTGAACATTGTAACTAAACAGTATTTATTTTGAACAATTCTAATAATGAAAACAGTGAACCAAAACAGATTTGATCAGTGATCATTTTAGAGATAATGAACACACAAAACATACAAAATAAATATTTTTTTTACATTTGTAATTGTAATTTTTTTTATCTGCTAATTATTATGAATATCCAGTTACTGAAAAACTAAAGCAAATATTTACAGTATTTACAGTGTAGGAAGACACTCAAGGCAGTCACTAAAAAGGTTTGTTCTCTGACCAACTGGATACCAAAGTCACTGAAACACAGGAAAGAGAGAGAGCATGTAAACAAACACATCAAACTTGCAACCTGCATTACTATGTTTGTATAACACACACAAACACACACGGACACGGACACGGACACACAGACACACAGACACAGACACAGACACAGACACACGCACAGACACAGACACACGCACAGACACACACACACACACACCACGCCCACACACGCAGCACAAACAAACAAACAAACAAACAAACAAACAAACAAACAAACACACACACACACACAATATACATACACACGCACAAACATACATACATAAATCATGTAGCCCCCTCATATTTTTCCTCTCCGTTGTCATTTTTATAATCTAAAACAGCTAACATGAAACAAAATATGCAAACACATGACAAACACAAACATTCAAAAGAACGACATTGAAACTTACGTGCTAATGCTATCCCTGCCTGTCATGCATCTCTCCGGGTCTTTCTGCTGCTGTTCACCACTGCTTCACATCACGCCCTCCAAAACACTATCAGACACCACAAAAACTCTTCTAAAGTCGATGTCCCATGATGGAGAGATTCAGATGTAAGCTTCGGAGAAAGTCCGCTCGCGGATAAATACTCTGTGTTGTGCCGTGATGCCATTCTGTGAACGCAGCGTGAGTACAGACGAGAGCGCAGTCAGCTCAAGAATACACACTAACTTTGCGCATGGGTATTCTTCAAACCTGCTTACATAAACTATGCAAACTTTCAGTCACTGTAAACGTGCTTGTGGTTGGCTAACACTTCCATCCATCAAAACTTTGCTGGCTAGGCATTGGCTGGCTTCAAACAGCCAAAAACTGCGTTGCGCAGATTGGCACGTCGCTAAGCCTGTCAGAGACTCCCTCTCTGTTCTGGGTTATAACATCGCCTGTGATTGAAGGAGAGAGACTGGGAGGGCTCGTTTTGCTCGGAAGAGACTATTCTATATTTCAAAGCTGGAATCGATATTTCTTTGAAAATGGACGCTATCGACAACTATAACTCGAATCGCTCATGTAAACAAAGGAGGATCTTTCGTTTTTTCCCCTTTTTTTTCATTGTTTTGGATTAAAAAGTGGGATGCATTTTGAAGAGTGGACCCTTATCTTGAAATGTTGTGCTGGTGTTTCTTGGAATAGTCTGAGCTGACCAGAACTATAGACGATGAAACGTAAGTACTGCGTTCACTGTGTACATGTCCTTCAGCATTTATGCTAACCCTTTCCTCTCTGGTGTATTGATTTAAAAAAAAAAAAACAAGCTCAGAACATGGATCTTGAGTGTTTTAGCTGACAAATGATATATAGTTTATGATAGTTGATTGAATATTGTTTTAAAACAAAGGTAATTAAAAGCACAGACAAGCCTAAACACGCCCTTCGGGCCGGTGCGGGTTAACAGGTTAAGCAATATGGTGAGGAAGGAAATAAAATGTATCTGCAAACATAAACATCAAATTAATTTCTTTCAGGTAGAGCACACTCCAGATTGGGCCACAAATCCCTCCAATTTTACCATATGCACACAACCTCACACTATAGAGTGCACAGTAGGTTATTAGAGATTAGACTGGTCATGCGCGAGTAATTCCAACCCTTGTCCTTAAAGGCTGGAGGAACCTTCGCCATTCTTTGCTCTTTTTATATATTCAGAATATGTCAGCATGTTTGCTGCACGCATGCAAACGCAGAGCATCATGAAAACAATATTTCCGCTGCAGAAAATACTCATATTTTTCATTTGATTATGAGACGACATTAGCATATTGAAGAGGCTAGCACATTTCTGCTTGCACATGAGAAGACAAATATATTGCTTAATAATACTGAAGCTCAGAGTCCTCCGTCCACTTCCCCTGGGAGTCCTTTTCATTTCTCTGCAAGCTTTTTAATCATCTCTTGTCCCCTAAAAATCTCAGTTGTGCTATTCCTCATCTCTACCAGAGCCCACCGAACCAGCAACCCTCCTTGCTCGCTAGATTGATGGGCCATTCGGAAACCAAGCCCCCCAAAGCCATGGTGACCATGACATCAGTAACAGTAGATGACAAAGTGGTCTTAGTTTGAAAGGTCGAGGTCAAGGTTCTCATTTCGCTTCAGTGGTAGAAAAGTCTGTGATTGTCATGGTCAGTATTCTCTAGGTCTGGTAAAAATGGACGTAAATAGACATGCCGTTATACATCAATCTCAGTGATTTAACGTTTCATGTCAATCAAAGTGTCTCGGGCATCTGCATCCAAGCTCTCACTTCACACAAGAAAAAATATATATATTTGATCAGTATTTAGTTTTTTTGTACTTCTTCAAATATCGGTATTCACTTGATTTTTAGTTGCTGTCATAACAGTCATTTTCAGGCACCTGGACTATTTTAGAAGATATAACAAGGAGCTCAGTCACTGCTAAGGGTCTTGTTTACCTTTGAGGGAGACTTAGTTGAGTCAACAAACCAATTAAAATCTTCTTGTCGTGGTAGTTTGACAGGATTCTTATCTGCCACTCTGCTTCCTCACACAATGATGTCCTTTGAAAGAGTGTCTTACACCACTTAACGTCAATCTGTCTCATGTCTGACATGTGTGAGCTGTAAACTGGTTGTCTCATCCACTTCCCCACTGTGTGTGTGGCCCATTTCTTACTGTCATCATTAGGCGGTTTCCCCTCAGAATACTGCCACTCACCTTGCTCTTAACGCTGTATCCCCTTCCATTTTAGTTTGCCATTAGCACTAGAGAAATGCACATTCATCTTCATTTGCACACCTCTAAAAAGCAGACTAATCACATTGTTGCAATTATGTGTGCCCCTTGCATAAATTCTGCCATTTAAAAGAAAGAACTAAGGAAATATGGTATAAATTACTAAACATTCACTGCCACACAGACAGAAATGCCCAAGATCCACTCCAAAGGTGTTAGCGTTTAGGTACACCTGCAACTGGAACCAGCTTCAAGCAGTTGTCACTTGTACTCTGATATAGTGAGAGAGATACATGTACATTTTATTTATAATATATATATATATAGATATTATATAAACAATTAAATGAATTATTTTTTATTCATTGGATTGATTGATTGATTTACTTTACATTTAGGGTCAGTACGATTGATTGATTGATATGGATTGACTGATTGATTGTTTAAGTATTATTTTATTCGGCAAGATGCATACATTGTTCTTTTGTACTTATATTTTATCAAATATTCGAAAAAAAGGTATCACGTTTGGTTCCACAAAATTATTAAGTACACAACCTTTAGGAAAATACCATAAGAAATGTTTTTGAGCCTCCAAAGCAGCATATTAGAAAATTCAGCTTACATCACCGATAATTACCTTTTAAATATATTATTTTAAACTGGCAATAACAGTTTAATTTTACTATTTAGTATTATTTATTATTGTATTATGTATGATATTATTTTTTTATGATCCATAATGGCAGCTTGGAAGCAACATAACCTTTTATTTCAAAAACAATACAGAGAATCTCAAATCCCAATTTTTAACACTATAAAACTACAAATGTATTTTTTCTAATACAAGTTTGGAAAAATAAATAAAAAGTAAATAAAAAAAATCATGAATTAGTGTTTAATTTATTAATAAAACACACATATATATATATTATTATATAACGTACACATTAATTCTATAATTTTATCTATCTGTATAGCTCTACATCCATCTATCTATCTAGATACAGGGATATACAATACAGCTACATCAGATGGTGTCTCTCTCCAGCAGATATCATCCACATTGCGCACATGAGCGGGTCTCCCTCCACACCGCTGCTCTGGAGCCTGAAATTGCTCATTCCCTCAGGCAGCCCCTGCAGACCAGCACATGCTGACTGCTATTGAATAGTACAGGGTACAGTTCTATTTACAATTTTTATCATCCAGCACGACATATTATGGTTCCTCCATCAGATACGCAACAATAGGATCTGATCAAATAGAACCATAGGATCCACCATACAGTTACTTTGTAATTAATATGATCTATTTCTCCAGTAGGGTCTCTAGAGTTCAGTCTGCTGTTGACTGGCATTGTCTCATATTTTTCTTTCTCCAGGAGCCTTTAAAATTGCTTGTTACCAACCTCACGCTTTTCAGAAATACCTGGAAGTAAGGCATGTTGATTCTCTCTGCACACCTTCCGCTGAAAACACCATCTGGTCTATCTGACAGCCCTCTCAGGCAGCCATTCTGTAAGGCTTCAGAATTACTGGAGCTAATTTATTTTGACCCCAAAGCTCTCACACAGGGGTTTCATGGTAAGGATACTGAAAAACAGGTGCACTGATGATGAGAGTCATGCTGCCCTTGCACACAGAATAATACAACATACAGAATCACAATCAGCTCATCTAACCTCATTACAAGTGGGTGTCAAGACTTTTGTCTTCATGCCCAAATCGGTTCAAAGGTTTACGTGTAAGCAAATATAATTACAGAATTCTAACAATTCTCAAGATGAAAGCCGTACTAAATAGACAGTCTCTGATACGTGCCGTTTTGCTTCTGTGTAAATTAAATTTACAATTTTTTTTTTTTTAAATATTCACTATTTGTTCAAGCACCTTATTGTAATATTGTCTTGATGTCTGCACTTTATCTCTCTATGTTGTGTCAATTTAAATGTTGCACCACGGGACTTTAAATGACTATGGCTGTAAATGTATATGGACTTTAAATGTATATGGCTGGTGTGACAATAAAGCTCTCTTGAATCTTGAAATGCAGCCTTAAACTTTGTCATTGTCATGACAGAGAATATATTATTTTTGTTATTTATTAATTTCATATTTTATTTATAACTTCCTAGTTTCTATATTCATATTTTGAAACATTAATTTTGAAGAATAATTTCTGCAATTGTAGTTCTAGACCTTCATGATCATTTAGGATAGATTAGACAGCCATGTTTGGCATAATTCCCACGTTATTGCAAAAATAACACAATCTACTGCTAAAATTAAACTGTATTATTTGTTCAAAAAATAGTGACAATTTTCCTATCTTGCCGTTATATATATATAATTATCTTGCCATTGTTAGCTATTTAAGCTAGGTAACTATGTAGCTATGTAAGGTGTCATTAATAAAAAAACTAAAGCACAAATGTTGTCTAGCCTCAGAAACATCCACAAGTCCAAAGGAAATGAAATGCTAAATTATTGCACAGTAAGCTGTCTGACCCATTTCTAAAGCAATTGTTTTATGTGCTGAAGTGCCCGTCTGAAGTGCCGGTGTAATTATGGCATTTGTTTATCAAATATAACAGGCAAAAGAGAAACCATAGCAAGGTCTTTGTTAGGCTGAGATAGCTGTTATTGCCCATGATAAATTTAGTGCAGTGTACTCAACTCTGAGGTTATTGAAGGGTAGAGATTATGAATCAAGGTTAGTTTATAATTAGCGGTTTAGACTAAAATGTATTTTAAAGGGACATTTCATCCAGTTTATGTCATTTACTCAGCCTCATGTTGTTCCAAATCAGTACGATGTTCTTTCTTCCACAGTCGAAAGACATGTTAGGCAGGATGCAAGCTGCTCCTCTCCATACAACGAATGTGGACGGTATGCTGTAAAGCACAAAAAAAAGCACCATAAAAGTAAACAAGTACAGTTCTTGACAATAACAGTGACAACATTCATGTTTTAAATCTGTTACGATTGAAGATAAAATGTTCAAATATTGCCTATTGTGTTTCATTCATATTTATTTCATTTATTTCACGCCCGTGAAATATTTGGCATGCTAAATATCTGGAGCTGTCGGCAATTCACAATCACGCTGTGTGAAATGAGTTCTGACTGAAAAACACATCGGCGATGACCTACAGCCAATGAGAGACAAAGATACAGGGCAGCGGGAAGTTCAGGGAGGAGTTATATGAAACGTAGTTTGCGGACCAGTGTTGCCAAATCCGCGATTGCCTCCGGTTGTTTTTCATGTCAGCAGGTTGAAGTGACCCCAATAATGTGATATTTAGGCCCTGGAATGTGAATTGTACCAGGAGAATCCTGCCAAAGAATGTGTGTTCCCCCCCCCCAATGTGATTTTTACTGGGGGACCTCCTCGAAAGCATTTGGGCTATTTTCAGGCTAGTTTTGAGTATTAATTGGGCGGGTTTTGTAGCGAAAATCTGGCAACCCTGCACCAGACAGAGCTGTCGGCGATTCTTCCTAAGTCATGCAGTGTGTAACCATTTGTCGTCGTTCCATCGTGCAGTGTGAACACAGCAACAACTGAATGCTACCCCAGATAGTCGTTCAGTGTGAAACCAAACACTGATGTGACGTCTTTGAAAATCGTGCAGTGTGAACTCGGCTTTAGGTTCCAAAACAAATCATGTGATCATACGTGATCGTACATGACACAATTACTTCCTCGACATGAGGGCCCAATCCTAAAGCAATTCAGCTTAAAAAATACAGTAAGTAATGGACTTCTTTGTTCAGTTAATTGAAAGAACACTCAAATGTAAAAATAATTGTGCAATTTGTATCCTATAGAACAGGGGTGGCGAACGTCGGTCCTGGAGAGCCGCAGCCCTGCTAAGTTTTGCTTCAACCCTAATCAAACACACCTGAACAAGCTAACCATGGTCTGAACGGTTACTAGGGAGCTAAAGGCAGGTGAGTTTTAATTAGGGTTGGAGCTGAACTCTGCAGGGCTGCAGCTCTCCAGGACCGGAGTTCGCCACCCCTGCTATAGGATATAAATTAACTTTACCTGTAATACAGAGTGATTCACAAGCTGTAGTCTATGTGCAATGTGAGAAACAATTTAGTGTGAATCAAAGTGAATCATGAACAGTTTCAGACCTTTAGCATTTTTGCACACCCATTTGACCGTTTTATCTGACATCACTAGTTTGATTCTATACAGCTGATATAAAACACATGACATGACTACGGAAATGTAGTCAGAAAATGCATAATCAGAAAGAATCAGAATGAGTATGTTCATTGACAGATAAGGAATGATCAGTAATATTTTCCCATCCATTATAGGAAGTAAATGATTACAGAATTTTCATTTTGGGGACAACGCCCATGAAGAGCGATGAAAGGATGCAAATGTAACCAATCTACTGCCAACCGTGATTCATAGATTTACTCCGATGTTTAAATAGAGCTGCAGATAGGGAGAAAGAGGGAGAGACATAAAGAGGAGAGAGAGAGAGATGAAGGAAGAAAGAGCCATAACACTGAGTGGATCACAACACTAAAGAACAACTGGAGCATGGCAGAGTGCAGAAGGTTGTGCTCCCTTTCTGCCACTTTATTCCTTATCAGCCTCCTCATCATATTCCGCCACGGATGGACACAGTTCTCCAGTGAGCTGTGAGCTTGATATACACAAGTTAGGACATAACCTTTCATGGACAGTGTGACAGCAGAGAGAAAATTCCTCAAGTATCTGTGTCCCTGGAGCTAAACTCTCTGTTTTATCCTGTTATTCTCCTCCTCACAGCTGGAGGCACTGCGTTCAACATGAGCAGGTAAGAAATGCTTTGGGACTTCTGACTAAGCACAACACTGCAAATTATATGGCTAATATTTATCTTTTCAAAAAACCCTTTGGTATTATTTTATAATTTAGTCACTGGAAGTATCTAGGGCTAAAAAAAAAAATCGCAGCAAAGTTGTTTAATTATTTTCCTGTCATATCCATCCAGGACCCGAAGCTTTAAGCCTGCTGGATTGCAGTAGAAATTGGAGCTCTGTGGTTGAAAGCAGGCAATTAAACATCTTGACTCAATATCACTGCTAACTATGAGTTAAGGATCAGATGTGGCGCTCAATGTAATGTGGTCACACAAATATTGGTATAATAGTTGCATTCAGAAATTGACGCATGTGCCTAAACCTTGTTTTGAGGACATCATAGCAGTTTTAACCCTCTGGTATTGTTCATTTGGGGGTAACACCTGTGTTGTTCACGGTCAAAAATGACCGAACACCTGAAATGTATCTTTTTTATTTTCAATCTAGGCTATGTTTTTGTTCAATAATAATTTTTCTTTTTTATTTTGTATTTTTGGAGATTTCTGAATTAATACATAGTATTTTACTGCAGTATTACGATAAATTTCCCTGTGAAATACTATATTCAAAATCATACTAATATTTCTATATTTTCCATTACGGCAGCCATGCCTTTAAAATTTCCATTTTGAAGGCGCGATTAGTGCCATCACTCACTGGTGGAGTAATAGTAAAACCCATCTTACCACTAATTCCTATATTGCTCTATAAAAAAGGCTTAATTAATCTCTAATTTTTTAGACATAAAATACTTATTTTTTATTAAATTGTGGAGTTTGGATATCTAAGTTGACATTCTCAAAGACAACTTTGAAAGGTTTAGATTTTTGATGATGTTGGTTCTTAAATGTCAGCTTTTTGCATTAATTTGCTACAGTCCCACTGCAACACCGCGAACGACACTTTGTTACACTTACCATCAAAATACCACAACAATGTAACAAAAATGACCAGGAATGGGTTATCAAAAGGTTTAATCAACTGATTTCAACCTCTTATTTATTCAATTTTTTTGCCATATGAGACCTTCAGCCACATATTTATGTTGTGTTTATAATAGTGAGTTGTGGTGTGGTGTGTGTGAGTGTCTGTTTTGTTCTTTTGATGTTTTACAGCATTAATTTCACGCATTTACAAAAACATGCTTTGTGTTACAGTCACGCTAGTCACACTAGGGTGGAGAGTGTCTGTTTTGCACTCTTGATATCAGGGGCGCAGGAGACATTTAAACTGTAAGCAAAAGCCCAGATAGTAAGATCATATTCCAGATATCGATCACTACTTCAGGCTCACCGTCGGACCACCATCATATATTAAACCTGCCTGACATTTAAAAGTACCCAGAGATGACAAAGACTCTAATTTAACTACAGTTTGCAAATCATTCCAAGCCCAGGGGGCATAAAAGGAAAAAGCACATTTTCAAAATTCTAAGCAGACTTTTAAAACTTTTAACCGCATGAACGATTGAGATCTAGTACAGTAACTATTTGTTTAAGAAATTAGGAGATTTGAAATATAAGAAGGCAACTTACCTAAAAGTGCCTTAATGAACAAATACATATGCAATTTCCTCCTATGATGTAAAGAAGACCATGCCAATGATTCGTAAAGTATAAAATGATGGGTACGTAAATCTGCACCACAAACAAAGCATAACGCTGCATGATAAACAATCCAATTTTCGTTAATAAAAATAATGCATGCATATATACTAGGTCACCAATCAACAGATAAAAAAAAGTACTATCCACTAATTTCCTTCTAGCCTCATAAGGAAAGCAGTTATTAAACTGTAAAATAACCCAAATTTTGGTTTAAGTTTTATCAGCAGATTATCAATGTGTACATTAAAAGTAAAAATGTTTCATCTAACCATATCCATAAATATTTATATGACCCTACTCTTTCAATAGTTGTACCATCTAATGTTGAAATTACCATATCCATTGTCTTAGAATGAGTGCGACAAAAAATCATATATTTTGTCTTTTTTTCATTTAAAACCAGTTTCAACTGTAACAGTGAATGTTGCATAACATTGAATGCATTCTGTAAGTTTAGTAGGGCTTAATTTAAAGATGATGCAGCAGTATAGATGATTGTATCATCCACATACAAATGTATATTGGCGGAATCCACTTCAAGGCCTATATCACTGATAAAAATAGAAAACAAGAAGGGACCTAAAATAGATACTTGAGGTACTCCTTTTTTTACTTGATTAAAAGGGGAACTGTAGTTTTCTAAACAGACACTTTGAGTACGCTCAAAAAAGTAGATTTCAAACCATTTTAGAGCAGCTTCACTAAAACCTAGTAACATGAGTTTCTGTAACAATAGATTGTGGTCAACAGAGTCAAAAGCTTTCGAAAGGTCAATAAATAATGCTGCTCAGGACTTTTTGCTGTCTAAGTATTTTATAATATCATTTGTAACTAACAGAGCTGCAGTTATGGTACTATGACCTGCCCTAAAACCTGATTGATAATTATTAAGAATATTATTTTCAGTTAAAAAAAATTGTATTTGATCATTTAACAATGATTCAAAAACTTTAGCTAAACCTGGTAATCTGGAGATAGGACGATAATTGTTAAGATCTGAAGGGTCTCCGCCTTTTAACAATGGAATAACTATTGCCAATTTCCACATTCTTGGTATTGTATTAGAGATTAAGCTTAAGTTAAAAATAGAAGCAGTTGGCCCTGCCACAATATCGGCAGACATTTTTAAAAAGTAGGGCTCAATTTTATCGACTCAATTTTAATCAGCTGATTTTTGTGTGTGTGTGTGTGTGTGTGTGTGTGTGTCTAGCTTCACTAGAGCATTATAAACCTGGTGAGTAGTAATGCGAGAAACAATTAACATTTGTTCAGGGCGAGAAACATTTAACATTTGTTCAGGGCGATAACTATCAGGATTTACAGATTTCATAGAAGAATAGATATCAGAAATAAAATTCTCAGAATTTAAGCCAACAGAAAAATAATTGCTAAAAGTATCTGCAATATCTTCTCTATCCCTTTACTACCATTTTATTGACAATTAAATGATCTGGAACTTTAGATGATAAACTGGATGTCGACGTAGATTTAACTAGCTTCCAAAACTGTATAGGGTTATTAAGATTTTCATTTACCATAGAAAAATAGTATTCACGTTTTGAATTTTTTTATTACTTTAGTGCATTTATTTCGTAGTACTCTAAAGCAACTCCAATCTAGTGGATCGTTAGTTTTCTTCGCCTTGGTCCAGGCAACATTTCTGATAAGGGTAGAGACCGTATCACTAAACCAAGGGTTATCTTTACCACTTATCCTAAAGCGTTTAGGAGTATGCTTATCACACATAGTTAAGAAAAAAGTCTCCTTGAAATAACCCAAAGCTAAATTTACATCTGGTATATATGAAACAATGCCCAGATCACTATTATAAAGATCATATAGAAAAGCCTGTTCCTCAAAATGTTTAAAAACTCTTTTAAAAATAAAATGAAGAGGTAAACTCTTCGGCATCTTGCAGTTTCTCACACAAATAACTGCGCAATGATCACTAATGTCATTACAAAAGACACCAACTGCCGTAAACTTGTAAGAAGCATTAGTTAAAATTAAGTCCAGTAAAGTTGATCTGTTCAAGTCCTTTTGGTTATCTCAAGTTGCTGAATTTACCAGATGTACCAGGCAAAGAGAGTCGCAAATCTCTTTAAAAGGATCCAATGAAGATGATAGCCAGTCCCAATTCAAGTCACTTAGTATAATTAGTTCAGATCTATTCCACTCAAGAAAGAAGTCTGCAAGTAAAGTACCTATTTCACTTGAAGGAGATGAAGGTGGATGACAGCATGCAACCACAATGATGTCAGAACCAGGTGAAAGATTAAATTTTATTGCTAGTAGTTCAATTTCATTTGGCTTGCTTATTGGCTGTATGCAGGAGCAATTTAGATTGGTTTTCACATATATTACAACTCCTCCTCCTTTCTTAGCATTATCAGATCTTAAGATATTATATGCACAAATATTAACCATATCGTGTGTGGTTGATGCTTTTAACCAGATTTCAGTGAAGACCATTATATCTGCATCAGTCAAATCAGCCCATATTCTTAAAGAGTCAATTATATTAATCAAATTACGCACATTGAGATGAAAAAAAAACTGTAAACTTTTTGCAGATTTGCACTCATCAGGTGTTTGAAGTTGAGTTAGCGCTGGTCCTGGATTAGGATGGAGATTTCCCGATAGTAAAAGCAGAAGAAAAACTAACCCTTTTCTCCTTGCCGTACCAATGTAAGAATCCTTCCGAACAATCGATGACGCATAAGGTGAAAGACTCCCGTTTCCCCGCAACCACAGACAGCGCATACCTCGCAATTCCGCTCCGGAAGAGGCTTGCAGCTCAGGAGGAAGATCACTCCAAAGTAGCCGGATCCCCTGTGTATGACTGTTGAAAACCACTGACGCGGTCCCGGCATGCAGAGCGGGCCGCCGAGCCCATAACCAGAGCGCCGTTGACTCCAAATCGCCCCCGCCGCTGTCTCAGATGCAATCCTCCATGCCAGAAGACACACCTGCCTCCGGTGTCAAGATTAGGCCGCAGCAAAGGTAAATCCATAGGATAAATAGCCGCATTATTTAAGAGAGAAAGAGAAAGAAAAACAAGAAAAATACTAAAAACAGTACTATACTAGAAAAAATAAAAATAATAATATTGCGCAAATGCTTATCTTGCACGAAATTAAAACAGATGGATGAACAGACCGACAAACACACGTCTAAAAACGAGCCACCAACTTGTTTGATTTGATGTTGATTTGATAGGAAACATTATAATTGTTACTTATTATTTGCATCATTGTACAAATTGAGAATTCATTGCACTGATTTTAAATTCAGTTGAGGTATCTGACATAAGACATAACATTGATATTTATATGCAGTGTGTCTTAAGAGCCATATAGGCTATATGCAGGTGCATCTCAAATTAGAATGTCGTGGAAAAGTTAATTTATTTCAGTAATTCAACTCAAATTGTTGAATTGAACAATTTGAGTTGAATTACTGAAATAAATGATCAACAATTTGAGTTGAATTACTGAAATAAATGAACTTTTCCACGACATTCTAATTTATTGAGATGCACCTGTATGTTAGATAAACAGCGCTCAGAGGGGTTGACCAATCAGTTAGACAGACAGACAGACTATGTATTTGTACAAATCATCCAAGCACCCCAATCCCAGCCATTTCTAATATACATTTGATTAATATTGTTAAATATTATTAAATTGTAACAAAATTAAAGATCCATCTTTGATTGTCAAAATAAATCCAGGTTCAGTTCCCTCTCAGCCAATTAGATTTCACAAAGCATTTTAATCGGTCAGTCGTGGAAGTCTGATTGGTTGATAACTTTTGACAACGTTTAATCCAGGTGCGAAAATAATGAAGGCACATTATGTACGTTTTCGCCGCGAGAGGGCACGATTCAAAAACAAACAAAGAAGGAAACAAAGGCGTAGTTGTGACTCCATGACTGGGTGTGGAATCATGGGAGCTGTCGTCTTCATCCCCACAGCCAATGCAATCTGACGGGACTCGGGAAGAAATTATGTTCATGGATGAGCTAATGTATTAAAAATGTATTAGCATCATAGTATGAAGCAGAGTGAGGCTGAAAGCCATCGAAGCGAAACGAGGCCGCTGAAGCAATTGCTAATGAGAGACGAGCGCGACACACGGTTCGAAAGCAGCGGAGCTTTTATTATGCCATAGTCGAGCGCTTCCGCTGCTTCCGGTGGTGCGTATGTGGGGTAAAGCAGCGCTGTTTTATCATAATAGATACATTTGAAAGTTCTGTTATAATGCTATTCTGTGCGGTCGTCACCTGTCTAATAAAACACATAACATATTAAAGCGTCTTTGGTGTTTCCATGTTTTCTACAAAACAAAACATAACGGCCGCAAAGGGGGCGCTCGCGAGCAACCTTCTGAACGCTAAAATGACAAATGGGACACCCCATGGTCTCGTGGACTTAACGGACCTGCGACACGGTGGGCATTGTAAGTCCGTTAAGACGCCGTGCACATGAAGTGTTCCATTTGGGACAGTGTCATTCGCGGTTGTCACGGGAACATTTTAAGTGTGCAAACACCCTCTGGGTTGCGAGCAGCGTCATGAGCGAGCGACGGTTTGTGGAGAGCAGGAAAGTCCGGTGTGTGCGGAGAGATTCCACTCGGGCATTGATATTAATGTACTTATGCGATACATACCGTTGTGCTCTGAATGATTGTCGTAACATCACGCCATTTTCTTATCCCAATAAGGAAGGGTGTGTGTGTGGTTGAGCACTTGTCTGTCTTTCACAAATTGCGGGTCAAGGACCCTGTCCCCGTGTCAACGGCGCACCTGCTTGATATTTTAGTGTTACTCCTTCATTGCTGTGCTTTTTTTTTGTCTGCATCGTGAATGATTTGTAGATTATACACACAAACAATTCTCTGTATTTTCGTATTTTTGCATATTTCCTATTAATTTCCAATGGCGGTCCGTGAACAACACAAGTGGACTATTTATTTATTTTTTATTTTTTTTTAAATTGTGTGTGTTATTTGGTCAGATAGCGACTGCCATAAAAGTCGAAAATGAAATCGAAAATGAAATCGAGTTTCATATCATTCCAATGAGGTAGCAATTTTTTCTGGTCTAAAATGACCGAACAACACCAGAGCATTAAATAGTTTCTTTTTATGAAGATTCTAGTGCAATTGTTGCATGTTGTTTGCCAGTATCCATTATTAGGTAAATTTCCCTTTGAGGCCATCTGTCAAGCGAACACGTTGTGTGCATGCACACGCTTGAGTGTGTACATGCCACATGTGCACATGCATATCATGGCACATTAGTTGTGAGCATTCACGAACACTCACAATACAATGCAAGCTGACTGCCAATATGGCTTCTGTTGCTCAGGTGTGAAGTGAATTTATGTTGATGATACGGGAGTTGGGTCTCCGCCAAGCAATATGACATTGTGCAGCTGTGTTCAATTTGGAGGCAATGTCTTTGAAAGAGTAAGTACTCAAAGCAGCCCCCGGCTCAACTTCTGCCTCCGACGATACAATCTGCTGCCATCTTCATTCCATGGAGCACAGAGTTTGTGTCCAGCCATATTGCTCAATTTATCAGATAAACTACAGAAATAACATTATATCAAAGATAGACTGAGACGCTGGATTTGGTCAGATAAATTCTGGCACTTTGATATTTTTATTGCTTTTCTTTAAAGGTACAATTTCTGTTTAATTAATTTAGACATTAATTGTTGATACATAAAAATGCATTCAAAACCACACACATACACACACACAAAAAACCATTGTTATATTAGTATTATTATTGCTATTTTTAATTTATGATAATCTTCCCCCCGATTCTTTGAGGTATATAGAAAATTAAACGAAAATTTAATTTGTCTTCCCGCCTCTGTTCGACTTTTGGACCACATCTCAATGCAACTGGCACTATAAAAGTGTTCATTTCTGAAAAAAAAATTATAATAATAATTTCTAGATAGATAGGAGAGACTGTATGTCTTTGCAAGGTACAGATGCATAGTCATTTGTATGTGACTTTTTATGGAGAGTCAGGTTAAGTGCTACTTATTTATCAGTTCCATAAAAAGACCAATGATCTCATATTGCACATCATTCATTACCCTTGTTGTCTCATTACATTTGGAGGTTGTGCCACTATGAGGCATTGTGCTGAGAGGAAATGGGAACATATTAAACAGGGTATTGTCAGCACACTCCATCTACTCAGTCTGAATGACATGAATAGTGTTTTGGGCATCCAAGTGAAGCATATTTTTATTAAGCAAACAATGCGGTTTTCTGTTTTCACCAAAACACGGTCTTGGAGCAGTGTGGCATGAAGTGCCTCTTTGTGCTAAATCAGTAGCACAAGAGTGAGGTGTCATGCACAAACATGCTCTGGAGAGAAATCTCAGCATCTCTGTGGTTGCCTAAAATATTTAAATATATATTCTGGTTGGAGGGTTCGGGAAAACAGATATGAAACTGCAGGTGAATAGATAATTCATGAGTTAGAATTTGAATTTAATTGACCACACCCACAGGAGTTGAAATGGCAGGAATTCAAGTTCACAGAATTGTAATTCAGAGTTTAATGAATTCTGGGAAATTAAGTGTTCTTGTTAATTTAATAAATATGATAAAACATATAAACTAAATATAAAATTTCAATACAGATGTTGGTGGCATTTTAATAAACAAACAAATAAAATAAAAATAAAAATATTGTATTCATTTACCTATTATTAATAACATTGGCTATTATATGTATTTATAAATATATCCATATATTATTATATTAACACTTTTAAATGGAGACCTTTTTCCATAATTTTCAAAAGTATTTGTTAAGCCAACATTTAAAGTTTGTCTTGACAATCTCTGCTTTTCATTTCAATTCATTTTAAATTTCCTTCTAAAAATTCAGATTTGAATTGCAATTATGCATCCTGTTTGCTACTCTCTTTAGCTGATTATAATGCACCTCCTAACATCTCGTCTTCATGTTGCTCAGTATTACATCTCATTTAAATGTATGCAAACAACTAAGTAAACTTACTCCGAAAAGTCATTTCCACTGTCAATATCTAACTGGTGAATGTCATCCGAGTCTTCCCCTTGCCAATAAGACTGTGCGTTAAATGCAGCTATGGGAGCAGGAACCTTGTTATCCATGGAAATGAGATGGTGCTGATGAATGGCTGTGATTAGTGACTCTGAGCATGTGGTTTTATGGCTTAGCAGCGTCTCTGTTATCACTTAAACCTGAGGCAAGATGCTTCATCATGGCCTGGAGCAGCTGACAGGTCTCGCATAAAACAAGTATCCAGTGCACCCCGCCCCTCCTACAAAATACAACCATCCTGGCCCCAAATAAGCTGCCATCCCCCCCCCCTCCCACCCCTATGGAACCCCCCCTGAAAAAAAAGACAATTAACGGGTTATAGTTCTTATACATGGGGCCATCTATATTAAATTGGCTAACGCACATTTTCATGACTTGCTACCATGCCTAATACAATGTTCCACCCCCCCCCCTCCCCCCCCCAATACTACTTAAGTTTGTACTCCTATTCAATCAGAGGTCGCGAGCATGGTCACTTCAAACAAATAACCGTATTTCAGATGGTTTGTACTGTATGTGTCAATAAGCTTGACACCAAAAATGTCATTAACAGTTTTCACAACATTTAAAGGGTTTGAAAACAGCACTCTTGATAAAAGTGTCTATAAAAGAATCGATGCATGTTTTGTTCAAAATATTGAGTGACTTTTTAATGAGGGCGATATGATTGTATCTGAGTAGTTGATTTTAGTTATCTCTGATCTGCTATCCGCTCTCCAGTGTTAACTCACACTAGCAGCTGTTGAGCGGGCATTCCCTTCATTAACTTTATTTACCGACTTGACGACACGTGGATTCTCAGAGGGTTCTCTGATTCTTATGAACGCGGTGTTCGATGCTTAACATGCTGCGTCACAATAATTTCAATTGAAGCACCAGATTCAATCTGATAAGCAGTCTCAACTTGTGAAACAAACCAAATGAATAAATGTGCTCCACACCATCCCAGAGGCAAATGTTCTTTTTCAGTTTCATTTGGCATGATTCATTAAAATCTAATTCACATAAAAGTAAAATTTATATAATAACAGGATTTATGACAAATTACTGTACTTCAGAATCATTCTATTCATGATTCATCTTTATCATACAGGATATTGTGAAAAACATTTGGTTTACTTGGATAAGCAGAATAGAAGTGTCATCAGTTAACACTCAGTGTTTCTGTATTCTGTCAACTGAGTGCAAAATGTATGTTGGTGGTAGATTTAACAGTTTGGCAGCAATAAATAGCTGAAATATGGGAAGTGGCAAGCATTTACTTAATGTAGATAATCACTTAGCAGTCATTTAGCAGACAGATACTTTTTATACAGATTGACAGTTATTACAAGGACAGCAGAGCAAAGGCTGCATTGCGAATTATGTCTTATACATACTAAATAGTATGTAAAACGTTTCTTGTTTGTGGGAAATAGATGGAAATGTTTCAACATTTACTGTATTTTCATTACAGCACTTTCATCATGTTCCGTTTTCAAAGGTGGACATGTTTTTTTTTTAATATGTAAAGAGATAATTCACTCATTATATTTACTCACCCTCATGTAATGCCAAACCTGTAATGGCTGCTGAAGAGTCAGCTTTGCTATATCAGGAATAAACTACATTTTAAAATATGTTAAAATAGAAAACAGTTATCTTGAACAGTAATAATATTTCACAATATTACTGTTTTCACTGTATTTTAAATCAAATAAGAGATACTGATGTTGTACACCCTACAATCTTGTTTAACCCATCCTCTCAATCTAAACTACCAAACATTTTTCATGTATTTCTAATTAATGAGTTTTCTCATTTTGGAAAAATTAACATAATACTGCCATAAGGTTACGTATGTAACCCTAGTTCCCCGAAGGAACGAGACGCTGCTTCAAGATGCTTTGGGAACGCCTTCTGAATGACCACGCTCTGAATCCCGTGTGTAATCAGTCCAATGGACGGCAAGGACAGGGTGACGTAGTGACCAGGAAGCTATAAATGCCCGTGCGTTGGAAACAGCGGCAGTTTCTGGTAGAATGAGGGAAGCGCTCGCATGGGATGCTGGAAGTATGGCAGGAGACGAAACGTCTCATTCCTTTGGGTAACTATGGTTATATACGTAACCTTGAGGCATTTACCTTCAGGAACTCGAGCTGCATTGAGACACTTTGGGAACGAGAATGCCCATGCTGCCAGACTTTCAAGTCCCTGCGTAGTGTGTATGCACTCCGCACAACTACAGCAGAAGGATGGAGGAACCAGGAGTGGTACGAACGTCAAGGTTGTAGAACCTGACGAAGGTGAGCGGTGTAAACCAACCTGCAGCATTACAAATATCCTGCATAGCCACACCCAACAGGAAGGCCTTGGAGGCTGCCACACTTCGGATGGAGTGAGCCTTTACCCCCCAAGGGCAAGGGGAGACCAGAGGACTCATTTGACAAAGAAATGGCATCAACGATCCATCGACTGAGGGTCTACTTAGTAGCAGGCAGACCCCTCTTGGAAGGACCATAACAGATAAATATTTGGTCAGACTTCCTCCACATAGATGTATGTGTCCAGCGCTCGCACAGGATACATGCAGTTAAGCTTCTGCTGGTCTGGATTCCGAAAGGGAGGAGGACAGAAGGCCTGTAGTACGACGGGCCATGGCACAGAGGAGGGCACTTTAGAGATGTACCACGGCCTGGGATACAGAAAAGCTTTGGTTAAACCAGGCACAAAGTCTAAGAAGGAGGGGGGCCACTGACAGGGCCTGCAGGTCTCCTACTCTCTTTAGCGAAGAAATGGCTAATAGGGAGAGAGTCTTAAGTGTCATAACTTGATTTGAAACCTCCTCCAGTGGTTCAAACGGAGGTTTGCAGAGAGCCTCTAGCACCACAGCCAAATCCCACGGAGGGACGCGAGATCGTGCCGGAGGCCTCAGCCTCAGCGTACCGCAGAGGAAACATGTAACCAGGGGGTGTCTCCCCACAGACTGACCACCAAGAGGGGCATGGTAAGCAGCTATGGCCGCCACGTACACCTTCAAGGTGGAGTGGGTCATCCCAATGGAGAATCGACCCTGCAAGAACTCCAGCACTGAACCGACCGGGCAGTTAACTGGGTCAAACTGGCGATCTCTGCACCAGGAAGTGAAAAGTTTCCACTTCAGGGCATACAGTTTCCTCATTGAGGGAGCTCTGGATTGGAGGATATTAATAATAATAATAATTCATTACATTTTTATAGCGCTTTCTAGGCACTCAAAGCTCTTTACATTGTCAGGGGGTATCTCCTCATCCACCACAAGTGTGCAGCATCCACCTGGATGATGCGACGGCAGCCATAGTGCACCAGAATGCCCACCACACACCAACTTATTGGTGGAGAGGAGACAGAGTGATGAAGTCCAATGGACATCTCGCCCGTCCATTGGACTGATTACACACCTGATTCAGAGCGTGGTCACGCTGAAGGCATTCCCAAAGCGTCTTGACGCAGCTCGAGTTCCTGAAGGGGAACTTACTTTTTACTTCACTGCCTAGTGCATACCTGATGGTTTTATAATGATATACATTTACAAGGTTTGAAAGTTTTTTAACACATTTTGTCCCATGTGGGCTTTTATACAGTATATTTATGCCATGTTGTCACCACACATAGGCACAGAGGTGCATAGATTCACACTTAAACATTTGCAGACGATTCTTCATACATATTTTCACAAAAAGATACTGCACACACAGAATCTGTAAACATACATTCAGACCCACAGATTCTGTGCTTACGGCAGAATACTAAAGTAACAATAGTCAGTTTTACTGACGCTAACATTTTAGACTTCTCATTGTACTATATTTGTATTTACCTTTTGGTTTTTAATAATGTATGGTATATTTTGGTATTTTTCACTTTAGTATGACAGTGTATGACCATTTTTGTTAATAAAAAGGAACGCTTGCAGATTATTCATATTTAATGTCTGCATCCACTAATCTTAACTAACCTATTTAAGCTCTATCTGTGTGACTGGGTCATTCCATTCTTCGCTCTGTAAATAGGTATTTGAGCATGAGGAATGGAGCATATCGAGTTGAGAAACAAAAAAGCTTACAGTAAAGTCCTTATAGATCAATACTTTTAGCAGTTTATCCATTTCTGTAGGTGACATTTTAAACACTGGTAAAATGTGTTATTAAAAGCAACACTTTTAATACTTGTCTGGCCACCAAGCAAGAAGCTCAGCTTGACTGGGAAGAACATGTGTACCATCTTTTCAGTTCTCATAAAAGATCTGGATGATTCCTTAGCTACTATTCTGTGCCTGCCTGGGAAGATCTCTCGTGTTTAAGATCTCGCAAATGTTGAAGTCCACATGTTCCATGAAAGCAAAAATTAAGAGAAAGTGAAAGAAGAACCAGTCACAATAGAGTAGTCATCCTTGCATGCTGGTGTAGTCACTTGAGACTGGATAAACTATTTCCATGTTCCCAAGCAGCAGTGGCACAAGCAGCCCTGAAGGAATTCTGGACTACTTTCATCTTGGTTGTTTTGTTCCATCAGTGGGAAGATTCAGTTAACATTAGCACCATCCTTTGTAAGACCAGTACCTGAAACAAGATTTCTCATGCAATTTACTTTTCTCTGTAATGGCTTGCTTTAAAAATCTAGAGTGTTCTTACTCCAGGGTTTTCTTGTTTGGATCATTACTATTAATTAGTTATTTAGCAAGGTTGTCAAGTAACATCAGTATAAACAAAATATTCATGTTCAAAGCCTTCCTAAATTTGTTAGATGGCCAATGTCCATGATTGTTCTTTTTTTTATTTTTTATTTATTTTATTTTTTTTTGTAAAAATCAATATTTGATCAGTGGTCAATAGGGATGTAACGATTAACCGCGAGCCGGTTGAAAATCAATTCAAATATGTGACGATTCAAATCGGTTGAGATGCTAAACAAATCGCGATTAATTTAGGTGTAGGAGTTTATATGAATGCATGTCTGAGGGGAACTTACTGTCTTTATAAAAGTTTAAATGGTATTTTTTTCTTTTCATCTTGCCTCTGTATAATGCATATTAAAGTTTATAAGTTCAGCGCTGCTGTGTTTACAGCGGAAACCAATGAAAAATTTAAGCGCCACCTGCTGGCAGATATCAGGGCAACATGCCAATATCATTCAGCTTCTCGTCTGCTGGTTTCATGCAGACAGATATGTATCGCGATACCTTAGTTTCACAAAAACTGAAGTAAAAACCATTCTGTTTTTGGCTTCAAATCGAAAAAAAGTTAAATTAAAAAACTGCTATGTTGCATGTATGCAGCATCTTTGTTTGAATCAAGATTAAAATGCAGCGGTTGCCTCTAATTTTAAATGGAAAGAGCACAGACAAAAGCCATAGTTTGTTTATAGGGAGCCTATTTATTTTTTTTGTTGTAACCTTATTTATGTGATTTGCCGGCTTGTTTTAAAATTTCCGATGTAGTTTTGTTCAATACATTTACATTATATTAAATTGTCATTCAGCAGACGCTTTGGTCAAAAGCGACTTACAAAGAGGACAATTGAGGACAATGGATGCAATCAAAATCAACAAGAGAGCAATAATATGCAAGTGATATATTAGTATATTATTATGGTGTTATATTTCAATTTCACAAAGAAATTTGCAGCATTTTGTGCAAGCAATATTAAAAGGACATATTTAATTTATAATTTCTCTTAAATCTCATTTTGTAAAAAAAAAAAATTATAATTAAAGAATCGTGAATCGAATCGTGAAATCAGAATCGTGAATTGAATCGAATCGTGAGTTGACTGAATCGTTACATCCCTAGTGGTCAAAACACCTGAATTTGCAGTCATGTGGTGCCTTTGGACTTAACATAAATTGTCTTATAGGCAAGTGATTTATATCTGCAAACTAGCAAATTTCTACTCTCCATAAGTGACAGACATGTATGTGTTAATGAGAGCTTGATAAAATTGGCACCTTGTGGTCAAATATATAAAAAAATATTTGGAGCAACAGCCATGTATTAACATTACTTTTTAAATATTTAAGAATGTACGTAAAATTGTTGTTACCTTCAGCGCAGATTTTAATTCAGCCGCCTTCATTGAATGTAAGGGTGCTAATCCAGTTCATATATCAGTATAAGTCAGTTCTATAAGTATGAGATACACAAATGCTGCAGTGATCATGTTCAGGCAAGACCGGACCATTTATTTATTTATTTACAAAGAAAAAGTAGCCTAAGACCAAAGCAAAATGAATAAAAACTCCTAGGCACTTTTTTTTTTTTTCTTTTTTTTTTTTTTTTTTTTTTTTTTTTTATGTTTTCAACGATGAAGTATTAAATGACCTTTTTAGGCAAGATTACAAGAAAATGTCAGATTATCTCTCAAGAATAGCTGACGTTTATAAGGGAAGACATGTAAGAGGAACACATTGAACTGATTGAAGGGATCAGAAGAGGGAAATACTAAAAACAAGAGTTCTAATGTAAATTGCATCGCCAACATGAAGCCAAAAAGAAGAAATTGGAGTAGAGCAGTAGGTCGTATGCAAGACGGCATGCAAATGTCCCAGTAATCTGAAAGGATGCAGTGCGTCTGTTTATAAACCGTGAAAAAATTATATGAATGTGTATTTCAGTGCGCAATATTTTTCCTATTTGTTTGGATTAGGTATGTCGAAATGTAGATGAAGGTGACAAGATGGGTAGGGCGGGATGCAGAGTAAGACCGTCTACAATAAGTAACATTTTGGAACTACCATTTTTAAACATCAACATTATTATTATTATACTATTATTTTTATTATTATTATACAAATTGATATTTCCATGCTGAATGCTGATTGGCCAATAATACCATAACATCTCCCATAACCGATCATTACTTTTGCTGCCTATAGTTAAATTCTGTCTGAAACTAAATTAAGGTTTTCGGTCTCTTTTTATACCAGTTAGAATCTATTTACAGTTTATATACAAAATGTGCATGTTTTATGCTAACATCATATATCATCATTGTACAATGGTTTGAAATATATCATAAACAAAAAATGATATGGACAATACACTATATGAAGTGGTGTATAGAGGTCTACACATTCATTGACAGGAGCTCACGAGGATAACAGGCTGCCATAGCAACAGCAGTATGCAAGATGATGTGCACTCCTGCAACAGACTATCAGAATGCACACTGCTCGATCTGGATGAAAGTATGTTTGGGTCAAGATGTGTGCCAAGGTCTGACAGTCAAGAACCACTGGTCTTTGACAGCCTGCAGTATAACATTTACCACTGTCACTGATGGATGTGGAGGAAGAATACAGTGAAAATGCCAACCTGTTCAGCCCAGGAAAACATTACCATGTAGTTTTGAAAACCATACGAAATAATGTGCAACCCAATTTAACTAAACCACACAAACTCATCTCTACTCCATTCAACCGGTGCACACGCGTGCACAAAACGGACGATATTCATAGCAGATGGCAAAGGCCAACAAGGCAATCTGGAGCTGCATAAGGGATAAGACCTTAACGTGTGAAGTGTTTTGAAGTGTGCATTCATCCCCATTTCTTTCTAATTCAAACCTCCTCTGTTTTTATTGATCATCCTGCTGTGGATTTATGGTCATCCAGGCACATAAATGAAATCTAGGAATGCCTCTGATAGGCCGCTTGTTCAGTAAAAGGGCTTTTGTGTAATGGAGAGAGACCACTTCTGCTTACCTGTCCAGGTTATGTGCAGCTCTGACATATCGATGCACTCAATTTCCATCTACAACTTATTTCAGACAACAAAAGCATCTATAAAACAGGCAGTTGTATAAAACACACTGATGTATCTTTTGTATAATAGTTATTCATTTATTTATAAAAAATAAATAATCCTGGATTCCATTGTAAATAATAATAAATGCATAGTAGTTTAGAGCATTTTAGCAGAATTCCAGTTATACCATAAAGGCATAGTTCACCCAAAAATGAAAATTCTTAAAAATGAAAGTCAGTGGGGACCAAAACAACCATGGACTGCAATGTCTTTCATTGTATGAACCAAAAGAAAAAAAAAACCTTTAAGAAGAAGAAAAGTAGGGTTTGGTGGGAAGGAAAATGAGAGCCATCATTCATGCAATTATATTCAAATTATGGGTTATCCTGCATGGTTAATTCATGTTGTGAGAGACCTGGCTCACCTACCTAAGCAAATTAAAAGGATTTTAATAGTAAAATTGGGCATCCCTGACCTACAATGTAATCCGCGTGAATACAGTCATGGCAGGCTTTTTTTTTACATTTAACTGCTCAGTTTTCTCAGTTATGCTCAGAGTTTATCAGTACTGACATGAATACAATGCTGTTAGACCTCTTACACCCAGTTATTAGGGAATTTAAACAAACCCATGTCACTATACTACTACTAATATGAGAGCAGCATAAGGGCGCACAAATTATGTCTGATCAATAATGTTTTTGCTGAAACATTATTAACGTTAACATGTTATAAATGCTTAAGAATGTAGAGTGTCAATCTAATCTGAACCAATAAAATGGAGATACACTACCGTTCAAAATTTTAGGGGCAGTAAGATTTTTTTTAAATGGCTTTTTAAGGAAATACAAATTTAATAACTTTATTCATCAAGGACACACTAAATTGCTCAAAAGTGATTGTAAATATATTTATAAATACATTTTTTAACTTTCTATTCGCCAAAGAATTCAGTTATGCTATCACAGAAAAATGAAATTTTTAAATATATAGAAATAGAAAACAGCTGTTTTAAATTGTAATGATATTTGACGATATTACTATTTTTACTTTGTTTTTAATGTAATAAATGTGTTGCTGAGCATAAGAGACTTTCAAAACCATTGGACCCTTTCTAAATGCAAACCTTTCAAAAACATAAAAAAAAAACCTTACTGACCCCAAACTTCTGAATGGAAAAGGGAACTGTAAAACTTTTCAAGTCAGGTCACCTCTATTTATATAGTGCTTTATACAATACAGATAGTTCAAAGCAGCTTTCCAGTGATAAACAAGAAAATAGTGATTCAGTGATGCAAACAAAATTCAATTCTGCTGTAAAAAGAAGCTCTAAAAAGACAATAGTAAACATTCATTATTCAGTTTAAATCAGTTCAGTGGTGATTCAGTTCTGTGAAGTCCATCAATTTTGGAATGAGTTTCATTGCTCTATAGACCCTTTTAGGGCCGACGTCACAATTATGTCACCGCGCTAGCTGAACGCAAAACTAAGGGGAAACTGGAGCTGGACAATTCAGACCAGCGCAGATTCAGCTACATAAGGAGCTTAAAATATTGTCTTATTGTGATGTTGGGTGCCAGAATCGACTTAGTAGAGGCTCCAATTTTAAATTTTAAAGCATACCTGCTGCAACAGACGACAGCTGTGGATAAATGTGATAAAAACAAGCGGACTGGACAGAAACGATAGTCAAAAATGCTCGCGTTTGCAGCGCAAAATTCTTGTCAGAAAAGGTTAAATAAAGTATTGTCTTTTGTTGTTATGTATTATGGTTTGTGTCACACATCTAAATATTTCTTATGCATCTCAAGACTATGTCGCATATGAAATAATGTCTGTGTGCATGTGTGTAAAACTACAAACTGATGATTTATATGCTTAATGATCTGTAATTGTATATACATTGTTGTGATTGATTGTGGCTGGAATTTTTAAGAACTTGGTAAGAAAAAAATAATCAAAGACAGAAAGTTCAAAATTAATTTCTGGAATTTGTATTTCTAGAAACTATTCACATCTTAATTTAAATGTACTGTTTGTAAGGTAAAGGTATGTAATGTCCAGGGATTGAAATTAACTTTTTCACTCACCAGCCAATTTGGCTACTAAATGTTTGAGTTACCGGCCATTCAAGACTTTTCTTAGCAAAAAAAAAAAAAACAATCAAACCAAAAAAAAAAGATAAAGAAATAAGACAAAACTGCGTGAGGGCTTGTTATAGCTGGGCGATAGACAAGCCACACAAAAGCGACCGTTGCAAAACGTCTTAAGGAAGTCCCGAGTGGACAGACGACTCCTAAGTTTTTGACTATTCTGTCATATTCTGTGTGGTCAGTCACCAGGCCGTGATAGAAAATGAATCTGTTGTCAAAAAGTTTTAAAATGAATTTTTAACCTTGCATGGGCATTTTTAGCCTTTATAAAGCAATTTTTTTCTTAAAGTGTACAGTTATCTTTTGAGTCTAAGTTCTTACATGTTACCAATCAGTCAATTTATAATACTCTTCGTGTGATATATTAACGGTATTAAGGAATTAATATAAATATATACATTTTCTGTACCTTATCGATACTTAAAATGCTGATGCTGTTACGTGCACCCTAATTAGTCGTACCCCCGACTTTAATCACGAAGTAAGAGGAACGAAGGCACTCGAGTAGCGTTGTTTGTTAGTGTGTTTTGATTTGTTTTTGCATATACTCGCTTCTGTGCATGTGTCTTACGAGTTCCGTATTTGCGCCTAAACCTGCCCAATATTTGGGCTTGTCCGACCATTCCCCAAGAAATTAATGCCCTCCCAGTAAGCAGGGAACTAGAACCCGGTGACCCCTACGTCCGAAACGTCACCCGGCCATTGGGCTCGTGATTTGACGCGTTACCCGCCACAGGATTTGTTTACCAGCATAAGTGGATCAGAGGGAGAGTGTCGAACCTCGTTGAAATGTCACTGTAAACTTTAAATCACCCCATTTAGCGGGGACTCCTATGACTTCAACTACCTCCCCCTACCCCCCTCCCCTGTATGCCTTACTGACACACTCCCCTACCCATTTTCAAGAAAGAGGTCAAACAAGCACGAGACTTACAGTGTGAAAACGAGTGTGTGTCTACGCGAGAAGGATAGGCAGGGCAAAACACCAGAATACAGATCTAAGTAGCTTGTGAAATAGTTGGCCTGCCCTCGAAATTCGAAATATGCCTTTCATGACTGGATAGACACAGGTGAGTTTCTCTTTATTATAATGTTACACGTTAGGTTTCTCTATAGATGTGAATCACTCAACTGGAGGTAATCCTGTCAGATCATCCATGCTGTAGATAGTTGTTAGGTAGGGGCTCCCTTCATGTTTCATCAGTTAATCAGTTAACCTTTCAAATAACAGTACACAGATCCACACAGCAAGTTAATTGACGTAATGTGAATTGAGTGGATGGATGTGATCCATTGACTCACACAACTCCCCGCGACTGTAATCAGTTAATTACGAACACGGTAGCAACAAAGGTAAATACGTGTAGATGGTCACTAACATAATGCCATAAATTGTCAGATGAGAATCCAAAGCTATCAGTCTCTACGTTTTTCAGATGTTCTTGCTTACTGGTCTGTGTAAATACGTATGTACCTCGTCTTTTCTTCTTCTTCTTCTTTCTTCTTCTTCTATCATTGCTTCTTTTCTTCGTCTCTCTTTTTCTTCTCTTATCTTCTTATTCTTCATATCTTCTTCTTTTCTTCTTACTCTTCTTATTCTCACAGATGGTACCCTTTTGTAGGGATAGAAAAATGAGAATGGGGCATAGTTTACACTTGTGGTGTGTTGATGTATAAAAGCAGGGGGAAAAAAAAGTTTGAAAGAGTATTATATATATATAGACGCAAAGTAACATTGTACCCCATGAAGGGAAGTTAAGATCAATATTATAGTCTTTCACGGTAAGTTATAAGATGACGTGTACTTCCAAAAATGACATTAAGTATAGGATTTTAACTGTAAAACACAGAATTGATTGATTAGTTTTTCACTGTATATAGTAAGGGAACTTTCTCTACCAATTACAGTGTATATTCTAAATATTTTTTGAGGAATTTAGTTTGTTGACAACATTGTACAACACGTGTAAATTTGAAACAATTGATACATTTTTCATGAGTTTTTTTTTTAAATGAACACATTTATCTATTTTTAATGCATTCTTTGTGGAACCACTGAGTTATTAATTCAAAGAAATGTGCAGCCTATTGATGAAAACTGTGGAAAACCTTTTGAAGTAGGTGGACAAAAACCTTGTCCAGAGCTAAGGAACAATGGTGCCTCATTGTAGACCACCTGACAGTGCAGTTTTTTGCCAGTAGGAAGTGCTGTTGTGAGAATCACTTAATTGGACTAGCCATGTGACCTAGGCACATTATCTGAGTTGGGTCTGATCCAATGGGATATAATAAGTAATGCAGGAGAACAGGAGCAGACAGTGTAATAGGCCATTTGACCAGAGGCAGACATTTATCTCTGAGCCTGAAGAGGGCCAAGATGTAACACTGCAGTGCTGATAATATGAGAACAACTGTAGGTGGAAGAAACCAAAGACAAATTCACCTTCTACACATAAAGGGATAGTTCACCCAAAACTGATCATTTACTCACTCTCAGGTTGTTTTAAAACTGCATGACTTACTATCTTTTGTGGAACATAAAATATATGTAAATAAAGATTTCTTTATCTTTAGAAATCTTTTAGAAATCTTTCTTAACATGTACATAAACATGTTTTGAAGAATGTTACAGTGCATGGAATTCAATTAAGTCTAATGTTGTTTGAAGAGACAAACCAGCACTGATAGGTCCATAACACAAAATCTTCATGTCTCTCTTCCATTTTCTTCTTTAAAGCAGGAAACATGGCAAACCAGAACAAAGCTCATTTTAGCAATGCGGTGAGCACCGTGGCATGGAAAAATTACACCGGAGTGGTAATGAAAATGTCACGTTATTCAAGGGTTGAAGAGCTTCTTGTAATAAGAGATCCGGATAAACCTTTAGCACTGAAGATGATGAAATCGATCTAAATATAAAATAAGTAAAGGTCAACATTGTGTTCATGGACCTGTTCTCACCTGACTTTAGTTGCACATGTAAGTAGGTTATATTGCATGTGATTAGATCTGCTGAACACTGTTGCATCTTTATGGTTTTCAGAATTGCGTGATTTATATACGTGGGAGAAATGTAGGTATTATATATTGCTGCAGATTTAATGAACTGTAAATATGTTCAGTCAAGCAATTTAATAGAATTATGAGGTCTCCACCAAAAATACCACTGAATTTCATACCACACAATTAGAGCCATTAATGTTAATGTCAGTCTAAATATTTAACTAAAGCAGTTGTTCACCCAAAAAAAAGAAAATTTTCTGAAATTTTACTTACCCTCAGGCCATCCAAGATGAAGATGAGTTTGTTTCTTCATCAAAACAGATTTGAAGAAATGTAGCTTCCCCTTCAGGAACTCGAGCTGCGTCGAAACGCTATGGGAACACCTTCAGCATGACCACGCTCTGAATCACGTGTGTAATCAGTCCAATGGATGGTTGAGACGTCACGGGCGGGGTGACATAGTGACCAGGACGCTTAAAAGCACATGCGGTGGAACCGGCGTCAGCATTCTGTCATTCAGCAAGCGCTCTGTGTGTGTGTGTGTCAGTCGCTATTTGTTGTGAGTCTTATTTAGTGTTGTTTGTCCACTTATAAGCTCCATTAAGTCAAAGATTCAGCCAAGAAGAAGCATTTGGGAGAGAGCAGGCAGCGTTCAGGCTGCCTGCATTGCGAGCGTTTGTTACTCCATATGCTTGCTCTCCGAGGGCTCTCTTTGAGGAGGGAGCCTTCACCGGCGTTTCTCTCGGCGCCGGCCCCGCTTTCACCAAGGCAGAGCGGTGGCTGTGCTCGTGGGGTTCGCATATGGATCCAGCGCCCGCTCTCTGGGATCGGAAGCCCGTGCTGCGGTTCATCCCCCCCCATGGAGAGGGCTCCGAGGAGGTTGATGTGGAGGGCGTCGATGAGCTCGCCAGTTGCACAAGCACCAGTTGCACAAGCATATTAAGTCTAATATTATAATGAGCAGCAATACTGAGGAGCAGAGCTCACGCAGTCAGCTCTCAGGGGGCTGATTGTGCTTTTCCCACTGCAAAACGCTTCGCTCTCGCCGGGCACGCTCCAAGGAGTGTGTCTGTGCCTGTGATCTTGTGGTTCCGGTTCCGCTGCGTCTGAGGCACGGCAGCGATTGGACACACATGATCTGCTTGACGGGTTGGGATGGCTCTCCTTAGCTCCACCGCAGTCCAAATAGCGCTCTCTCTCGGGGTTCAGAAGCCCGCGCTGTGGTTTCTTCCCCCTCTGAGTGAGAGCGCAGCTATCTTTCTCTGAGGAGATTGATATTGTTTTATAACCGAGCGACTCGTGCACTGCCGAAGCAACGCGTGCATCACATCATTCTCGGTTTTTAATATGAATTGTATCACACCAGACCTTGTTTACTTGTCTGCTTGTTTGACTGCATTTAATAATGTGGAATTAAATGAATTATTTAATTGGACTATGAGAAGTTAGATATACAGGAGCTTTTGGGATGAAAATGTCTCTAGTGAGAGCAGGTGTTTAACTCTCTTCCTCCAAGGAGGTTGAGGTGGTCAGCAGGGGCTGCTGGGCGGGAGCAGTCCCAACCTACTGTGTTCCAGCTCCTCATTCAGGGAGTGTCACTTCTCGTACTCCCCAGAATTTAGAGTCAGAGTCCCAAGGCGAAGGCTTCTAGTGGAAGGTGTGTCTGCGGAATGTCATTCTCACTGGATAGTCTTCAGCTAAAATGTCCTGACGCCTAGGGCCTAGGGCTCTCACTTTAGAGAGTTGTCATGCTGAGGCCTCCGCTCCAAGAGTGGCTCTCGCTACAGAGAGTTTCTGAGGCCTCCACTCGCCAGAGCTCCGCTAGGCAGGCTAGCGTGGGGTGTAGAGGCCTCCTCTCGCTTTAGAGAGTCATTATGCAGAGGCCTCCACTCCTAGAGCTCGGCCCATCTCCATCCTTCCCCATCACAGGAAGTTCCTGAGGTTTGCTTTTTGGGGCAAAGCGTAACAATATCGGGTTCTTCCGTTCGGTCTTGCACTCTCACCCTGCATTTTCACGAAGTGTGTGGGTGCTGCTCTGGCTCCTCTGTGACTCTGGGGCGTCTGCATACTCAACCACATCGATGATTGGTTAATATTAGCTCAATCTGAGCAGATGGCGGTTCTCGCTCACATGAAAGAGCTGGGGTTAAGACATAACGCCAAGAAAAGTGCGCTCTCTCCATTACAGAGGACCACTTCTCTGGGCGTGGTGTGGGCTTCGACCACGATGCAGGCACGTCTGTCTCCTGCTCAGATCGAGTCGATCCTCGCTGCAGTCGAGACGACTTCTGTGAGAGAAGGCCGGTCACTCACTGTCCAGCAGTTCCAGACTGCTTGGGCTGATGAAAGCTGCGTCCAACGTGATAACTCTTGACCGGCTGTACATGAGACCCCTACAGTGGTGGCTCAAGACCAAGGGGTTCTCCCCAAGGGGAAACCCGCTCTGTATCCTCAAGATGCATGCTTAGACATGTGGAGGAAACCTTGGTTCTTCTCTCAGGGCCCGGTGCTGGGAGCTCCTTGTCGCCGCGTAACGCTAGCGACGGACATTTCCCTCATCGGTTGGGGAGCGGTCATGAGTGGCCACTCAGCCTCAGTCTGTGGACCTTCGCCATCTTCACGTGGCACATCAACTGCTGAAATGCTGCCGTGTTTCTATATAATTGAAATTGATCAATTTCTCACCGACCTAGAGAATGCCATGTGTTTGTGCGCACTGACAACACAGCGGTGGTTTCTTATATCAACCACCAGGGAGGTCTTCGTTCACACTCCCTTTACAGGCTGGCACACCAGATCCTTGTGTGGTCCCAAGACAAACTCCTCTCGCTGAGAACAGTTCACATCCCTTTGCATCTCAATATGGGAGCAGACATCCTGTCGAGGCAGGGACCAAGGCCCGGGGAATGGATGCTTCACCCCGAGGTGGTGAAGCAGATATAGAAAATGTTTGGCCAGGCTCAGGTGGACCTGTTTGCGACTCAAGAGACATTGCACTGTCCCCTCTGTCTCCGTCTTTACTGGACCTATAAGTACAGACTGGCTGAGGCTTCGTCTTTAAACCTTTCCCCCGATCCCTCTGCTCCCGGGAGTTCTGGAGAGAGTGCGTCGGGACGGGGTCCGTCTGCTGCTAGTAGCCCAGTTCTGGCCAGGCCGAGTATGGTTCTCAGACCTGATTTCCCTTTTCGATGGCTCTCCATGGGAGATTTCCGTCAGGAGGGATCTCCTCTCACAGGTGGAGGATACTATCTTCACCCCCGCCCGGAGCTGTGGAAGCCGTGGGTGTGGCCTCTGAGGGTTCCTCTCAACTGAGGTTGTTGAGACCATCCTCCATCTCGAGCTCCCTCTATGAGGAAACTGTACTGTAAAACTTTCCATTTCTTGGTGTGGAGACCGCCAGCTCAACCCAGTTAACTGCCCAGTTGGTAGAGTGCTGGAGTTCCTGCAGGCCTGATTCTCCACATGGTTGTCCCACTCCACCCTGAAGGTCTACGTGAAGGTCTACCATGCCCCTCTCGGTGGCCAGTGGATCAGGATGTTATTTAATTGCCTCGAGTCCTCTGATATCTCCTCTCCTTTGGGGGTCAAGGCTCACGCCTTCTGAAGTTGGCCTTTGGGCGGGATGTCCCCGCCTACTTTACCAGGTGGCTACCTGCATTTTGCGCCACTCCTGGCTCCTTTCTCTCGCTTTAGCTGTGCTCCATACTAGGCAGTCTGGCGGCGAGTGCATTCTCGTCCCCATAGCGTTTCGACGCAGCTCGAGTTCCTGAAGGGGAACATCTCCAGGTTACGTATGTAACCTTAGTTCCCAGAGGGAACGAGACGCTGCATCTCAGTGCCATACTTCCGGCATCCCTGCGAGCACTTGCTTCATTCCTTGAAGCTGACACCGGTTCCACCGCACGTGCTTTTAAGCGTCCTGGTCACTATGTCACCCTGCCCGTGACATCTCGCCCATCCTTTGGACTGATTACACACGTGATTCAGAGCGTGGTCACACTGAAGGCATTCCCATAGCGTTTCGATGCAGCGTCTCATTCCCTCGGGGAACTAGGGTTACATGCGTAACCTGGAGACGATTACATCACTTGCTCACAAATGGATCCTCAGTGAATGGGTACCATCAGAATGAGAGTCCAAACAGCTGATAAAAACATCACAACAATCCACAAGTAATGCACACAACTCCAGTCAATCATTTAATGTCTTGTGAAGTGAATAGCAGTGTTTTTGTAATAAACAAATGCTTCAAGATGTTTTTAAATTCAAACCATTGCTTCTGGCTAAAATACAAGTCCTCTATCTATAATATACAGTAGCTTTCTCCAGTAAAAAGTAATCTCGTCTGAATCAGGAGAGAAATATGTACAGATCAAGCACCCTTTACAAGTGAAGACAGTCCAAAACAGTTCTAAACAAATATGTTGGTGGATTTTGATGTGGAGGGGGATGGACCTTTTCACTGGAGGAAGTGTTATTATTATTATAAATCTGTTACAATGAAGAAACAAACTCATCTATATCTTGGACAGCCTGAGGGTGAGTATATTTTCAGTAGCAATGTGTCATTCATGAATGATTCATTCAATTTTAACAAATCTTTCATATGACTTTAATATGACATTGAGTTGTCTCAGCAAGGGATTCGTTCATTTTGTGTTGACCATACATACGCAACATGCTATTGGCTCTTTGCAGGAAACGGGAATGATTAGTTCACCTCTCAAGTCTAGTCAAGTCTAGTCAAGCCCCGTAGACTCGAGGCTATGCAGTCTGTACCAGAAAGATAAATAATTAGTTCACCTCCTAAGTCCTGAGTCCTGACTCCTGAGACAGCAGTAGTATTAGGATACATAAATTCCCAACCATCCTTACAAACTCGTGCATAGTCAGTTTTTAAACTCTTACAGTTCGTGATGTCAGTAAACAGAAGAATAACACAAGTAAATGACATTCACAGAGCTTTATTAAGGCTTCAAGAGAGGAGCAAGTGATGATCACAGGTGAGATAGTGGAGCTGATTCAACGAACAGGTAGGTAGCCAGGTAAGTTGAAGCACGCTAGTGAACAACACTGAACACTGAGCGCAGACAGGTAAAGTGCATCAGAATTATGGGGACTGTGAATGAGTGGGTGGAGCTGAAGGATCTGGCGTTGCTGGTGACTCTGTGACACATGATGCGTTTCTGGGGCCGTACGTATAAAGTCGCTCAGAGTAAAATTTTAGTCTTAAGCATGTAAAAATTCTAAGAATTATGTAATTTTACTCTTATTCCTAGACTTAAGAATAAGAGTGATTCAAGGTTACTAAGTGTTAAGACTAGCTCCTAAATTATTTAAGAGAGCTGGAGAGGTCTCCTAACCTAGTTAGGAGTAACAAGATGGCAGCAAATAGAAGGAGACACACACTTTCCAATGAAGATATGACGTATTGGAGTTATATAATGATATGGAGTTGATAAAATGATACAAACTTGATGGTCAGTTACAAAAAATAATTGACTATCTTGACGAAGTAAAAAAGTTAACAACTTCTTACACTCTACAAATCAATGCGTTAACTGTAACTGCCTGGAAAATTGGAAAAAATCAGCAATGCACAGGTGATGAGGGTCATAAATGTTGTGCCACTAATCCCACCAAACACAACAGTGGCCAAAAGTGATGTGTGAAGTTTTTTATTTTTTTGAATGACTCTACATTTGACTTAAACCATCAAAATACGAGGGTAAAAACACTGAACATGCTGCCAACTGATTTCCATTGAAAGTAGCTAAAACAGTTGCCAATGTTACTAGATTACGTCATAATGGCGAGTTCACTGATCTATATACATATACATATAAATCAGTGGAAGAATCTTTGAATCTATAAGGTTTGTCCAAGAAATTTATTTTTTTTGCTCTGCTTTTGAAAAAAAGTCTCAAAAGGGACAAGGAATTAACTAAATGTAGTGACAAAATCACTAAATTGCCAACACTGACATTAACTACAACATAATCAGCTATAAATATTTAATTGGTCCTTTCTTGTTTTTGCATTTGTTCATAATTTCTTTGTATGACAACATGGCCAAAAAATTATGACTGCATTGGCATGTTGGCATGTTTCTTTGCATTTTTATCACAAATAAAACAATTGACTCAAAGCAACTATGCAATATGCTTACAAAATCTTTAACACATTTATGTTTTATATATTTTTTTTAATTAGGGGTGAAGATGTCAAATTTCCCATCACTTTTGGCCACTACTATATGTCAGTTCATTGACTTTCCAACTGACCGTCAAGCCATGCTGCAAAAACAAGTCACTTTTATGAGGATTGTGGGTTTTTCTGGAGTTGTTGGAGCTGTTGATGAAACTCATGTTCACATCAGTGCTCCAACTGTAAACGAGCAGACATACCAATAGAAAACAATTTCAAAGCATCAGTAACAATTTGTGATAATTTTGTTTTTAAATAAATTTAAATATTAAAATATTTCAGTGTCTTAAATTATTTTATTGTAGCTAAATAAAATGATTGGTGTTGTGCTGCTGTGACTTCACATGAGCAGGCTCACTACTGGCTGTTTCAGAGGTCGAGGGCAGCCATTTTGGGCTGACATCATTGTAGTCCTTAATTCAGAACACTTAACTGTCACCTCGGTCAACTCTTTACAATCAGTCTTAGACTTTACTGAAATTTGCTTTTAGCTTCTTTATAAAAGTCTCCTACTCTTAGACAAGTCCTACTTGTAACTAAGAATTTTTTTACACTTAAGTCAAAGCTTAAGACTATTCTTAAGAGCATTTTTGTGCAGTTTTATACATACTGTCAGGGTTCGGTTTGATCTTTCTCTTCTCCTGCATGTTTGTGTTTGTGTTTGCACGTGCCTGGCCATGATCAGCTGATCAGGTTTCGTGATCGGCGTGGTTGTGCCCGTGTTGGCAGCTGTTTGTTTTGTTTTCATTTGCGCATGCCAGCCGCACTCAGCTGATTGCATTTTGCAATCAGCGCAGTTGTTCATGCGTTCACAGCTGTCTGTTATTTTCTTATCTGTTCTCTCCTTATTTAAATCTCATGTTTTCTCTTTATCTTTGTTAGTGTGTTTTGTCGTTTACGCTTTACACGCATTTCTTGTTTTGGTTCATCAGTTATTGGTCTTGTTGTTTTCGTTTTTTTCTTCTTTTACCAAGTTATTCCATTTGATGTCTGGACTGCCTATGCTCCTTGACCAGTGGTCTGTTCATCTGGATTTTTGGACTCTTGCTCTGGATTACTATTTATATTTGTATATTCTCTCCTCTCCTCTCACCGTTCACTTCATGATACTTACTTAATGGACAGCAGCTCATGGCATTTACTCAGATCACTGGTCCGGTGAGTTTGATTACCTCAGGTAACCATCAGAAGGAACTAGAATTTAATTTTATTTTATTTAATTCCTAATTCCTTCTGTTCCTTTTGTGTTGGTTCACCCTTGGCTTTCCCTCCATAACCCGCATATTAACTGGGCAGATAACATAATTCTATCTTGGAGTTCTCGTTGTCATGCTTCTTGTCTTGTGTCTGCTCCATCTTCTGTTTTTTTTCTTCTGTGTTGCAGGAGGAGGAGGTGGACCTCTCTCTGGTCCCTGATATGTACCACGATCTGCGTGCGGTCTTCAGTCTTTACTATGCTGCCTCTCTTCCTCCCCATCAACCATATGATTGTGCAATTGATCTTCTTCCCGGCACTTCTCCCCCTCGCGGACGTCTTTTCTCCTTGTCTGCACCCGAGCGTGTGGCCATGGAGAAATATTTATCGGATTCTCTAGCAGCAGGTTTGATTCGTCCCTCTTCCTCTCCGGCGGGAGCGGAGTTCTTTTTCATGAAGAAGAAGGATGGCTTTCTGCGCCCCTGCATTGACTATCGTGGGTTGAATGACATAACTGTTAAGGACAGGTACCCCCTGCCTCTTATGTCCACAGCCTTCGAGGTCCTGTGGGGCGCAAGGTTTTTCAAGAAATTGAATCTACGCAATGCTTATCATCTGGTTCGGATTAGGAAGGGGGATGAGTGGAAGACGGCCTTTAACACACCCACTGGGCATTTTGAATATTTGGTTTTATCTTCCGGGCTGTCCAACGCCCCATCTGTCTTCCAAACGCTCGTCAATGACGTGCTTAGATATATGATTAACAACTTTGTATTCGTGTACCTGGATGATATTTAAATTTTTTTCTCATTCATTCCAGGTGCACGTTCAGCACGTCAGGCGAGTGCTTCAGCGGTTGTTGGAGAATCAATTGTTTGTGAAGGCAGAGAAGTGTACTTTTCATGCCCAGCCAGTTTCGTTCTTGTGATCTATCATCTCGGTGGAGTGGACATACACCTGACTATGCATTCTTATCCTTTTCTCAGATGAACTGAAAATAACAGGAGTGTGTCCATCTCACAAATGTAGAATCCGTCTCTGCAGTCATCTCAACCATCTAATTCCAGCAACAGGAAACAGACAAACTATTTTACCCGCGGAATTTTTTCTCCTATGCTTTTTTGCGGTGTTGGTAAATTCACCAATTAATTTGGATTTAAAATGTTGTAACTTGCGTTACTGAGATTGTAATGAGTAATAATATTACCCAAATTGTATTAGTAATGCGTTATATTACTGCGTTAGTAGTATTAATATACTACTGTAATATTATTACTTTTGTAATGCGTTACTCCCAACACTGTCTATTTCCGGTACAGACTGCATAGCTTTAGCTGAATGAACGACTCAATTCTGTTTCTTGTATACGACGGTCCTGGAGAGCTACAGTCCTGCAAAGTTCAGCTCATCAAACACACCTGAACAAGCTAATCAAGGTTTAGGTTCTACTATAAAGCAACAGGCAGGTGACTTTTAATCATAGTTGGAGCGAAACTCTGCAGGACTGTGGTTCTTCAGGACCGACATTGGCCACCGCTGACACAGCCTGAAGCAATGAAATAATCGTTTCTATTTCTCATTTTTATTTCTCTTTGGCCTTGGTTGCGTTCTAGTTTTTTTTTATTGATTTTTTTATTCGAAATGTGATCAATGTTGCGTAAGTAGTTGTGTTGGGGCATTTGGCTATTAACATTTTAATTATATTCTGGTGAAAAGATTTGTTCATTTTGATAAATGAGATTCAAATATCTGAGTCAATAAAATGTTCCGAACTTCCTATCACTAATTTTCACCAGATTTTCATTTTTGGGTAAAATATTCCTTTAAAGGGGTAGTTCACCCTAAAATAAAAATTGTTATCATTTTTTTTCACCCTCACATCTTTACAAACCTGGATAAAAACACTGGACCCACTGATATTCATTGTTACTTTGAAAAAAAAAATTGTTTTAATTGTTTTAAAAAGAACATCCTATTATCAGTGGCAGCTGAAGCAGAAATACAAATGTATCGGATTTAAATGTCATCTTTGGAGCTGAGTGTCTAGTGCTCAGATGATTCATTGTTATTTGTGTGACTTATCTAATGCATATAAGGCACATATTGGATTTCCTGTGAGTGTAGGATGTCACGTGTTCTTTTCTCTGTTTGTGACTCACTAAATTGTTTTGTGCCCTAGAGAACAAGCATATGGCTTATTGAGAGAGAGAGGACAGAAATTGTCATTCCTTAGTCATGCCACTTCACACATCTCAGAGTGAACATTTACATTTGGAGGCAACAAGGAACATCAGTCACAAATTTGCACGGAATCTCTTAACCTTGGGAAGAAATGTCTAATTTAAAAATATATATATTTTGTTTGAAATCACGGATATTAACATGACATAAATAAATATAGTTATGCATATTCAGATAAACATATATATTAGAACAAAGGCACCTGTACTGCTCCTAAATACTACTGTGGATTCATTTCAAATGAAGTAGTATTCACTGTGAATGAGACTTTAGTGAAATAGGCAAATATATTTAAAAATAACATCAAATCTGTGCTTTAAAGCTAAACCAGAAAACTCTGAAAGTAGGCTATAGGCAGAGTGACAAATGTTTAAAATAGGATTTTTATACAAGGTTGTTAAAAAGGGCAAATCACATGTACCTCTATTTGTGCACCATAGTGTTGTATGACTGGCAGATTGTAAAGTAATAGCATCAAATTAAAGTTTCCCATCTGGATTCCTGCTAGATTATTGATCATCTAAACTATCATATTTATTAAATCGATTGATTTAAGCATAACTCAAATTGATCTGGTTCATGATCCTACAGTGTAAAGAAGTTTAATATATGCTCAGTAATTTCCTTCAGCCTGAGGCAGTAACATATTTGATAATAAGCACAGTTAGTTCTTAAAAAATCCACATGCCAGTCTGCTGCTTTGGCACATAAACACAAATACAAGCAGAAAAGCCCTCACCTACAACAGCCTCACTTCTGTTAAAGTGAAATGCTGTCAAGTGAATTTGCCGCTAGCCGATTTGGAGGAATTTTAAGAATCTTATACAGACATTTCACTGGGAACATGCATATGTATGTTTCATTAACTTTCAGTTCATATTTTGATTATGTCCTTTCTGTAGCACTTCACATAAAAACGAAATAGCAGAATAAAATGTTCATGTTTGAAATTGTGAAAAACACCCACCAGAGCTGACTTAGTAGCCTTTATTAAGACCTTGAACTTGTGTTAAGATATACATAGCTGCTGGACTTCAGTATTTATATGCTAAAGGATTGTGGGTAATCATCCCTGCATAGCTAATCAAGCCAATCTTTGTTGAATTGCATCTTGGGCATTGCACACTTATATCCAGATAAAAGACATAGAACAAGCTAATTCTGAACTGAACTTTAATTAAGGATAAGACTTCATAAAATCATATCATAAATGTGTTGAGACAACGACAACATCCTTAGGTGAGATATCATGACAGTTTATGAATGTTAACATGGCAGGGTCAGTGAATGGTTTATTGTTACCGCTCACAGTACAATCTCATTCAATGTAGCCTAAGGTGATACTGATGCTCATCCACCAAAACAGACAAGAAAATTTAGCGTCTTTATATGGATTAAATGGGCATTCTGGCATGTGGATCTGCATCTTTAAAATGCATTAAAGCTTTTGAAGAATTTCCTTAAAAATGATAGCAATCAAATTACTCTGCACCTAAACTTTGCATGGGTCAAAAGACAAATTTTCCATTTAAATTTTTTTTCTTTTTAAATTCTGCTTTGAAGACAACAAAACAAGCTAGTATCCAGCAAAAACGCTGTACTGATCAGTGCTGAGAAGATGTTTCTTCTATGCCAATACTTAAAAAATCTACCATCAGACAAAATCACCACATCTGCCAATCTTCCCTTCCTCCATTAGATTAAACAGCCTCATCTGCCTGTGTCCGGATTGTACAACATGCAGGACGTGGAGTTTAGTTTAGAATCTGTTTGAAAAGTTTATTAAAATATCCAATTAAATATAAAGTATGCAAATTGTCAAGCAAAAGTTTCATATAAAAAAGCAAGCAAATGAAAGCAAAATTCAGTTAATTATTTTAATACAATTATTTTATAATATACTTTTTAATATAATTGATATAAAACAAATTATAATAATAATATTAGTATATTGTTACTGATAGCTTTCTACATTGCGATTGACTATTTTTAGCAGAAGTTCTTAATGTGCTTTTTATTTAAAATAATTCATCTTTAATGATGTATTAGCACTTAATGATTTAACTACATGAAATGTTGATAGTCTATATTAATTGCAGGCCATTATAACGGATTGTACCAATTGTCATCTGTTCTGCTTTGGTATATTAACTGTCCCTCTAAGGCTGTAAATGAGAGCGAGACTATCCATAATTTATAAGGCCAATTGCCAAATACGGTATTAAAACCTTCCTTATTTGGTATTATCTGTTATTTTTTTTTAGTTCTCATTATGTGCAAGATGTGAAAGGGTTTGGGAGTTCAAGGTGTGTGCCAGATAATGGCCACCATTAGATGCTCTCTAATCAGCTTTTCCCTATTTCACGTGAAATCTAAGCACAGTATTGCTCCATATGAAGAGAGATTAGATTGAGTGAGAGCTCTTTGCTCAGATTAGTGGTGGTCTATCAGAGAGGTGGGTATTTGTTTCCTAAATGATTGAGCTGGAGAAAATGGCTGCTCTTTTCAACAGCAAAGAAGCTTTAACCATTTACCAAAGGTCAAGAGTGTATGCAGAGATTTACTCGTAATTAGAGCCTCCATTGGTTCACAATGATAGTCAAAGTTGCTTTGTTCAGGGAAAACATTTATTTTCTAACAGCTTCAAACAGCTAACAGATATTGACTTTTTTAGCAATCAGAACTTTGCATGTCAGGAGAATATGCATATCCAAGGTTTAAACATGAAAGTTCTGTGCGCTATTTATTGTCTTGTGAACTGAAAAGAGAGAGCGGTTGATTGGCAGGCAGACTGTAAACAGTTCCATCAGTGCCTTTCAGGAAAAATACATTTAGAAAGTCTGTCAGTTTAGCAGTTAAGCATCTCTTTTTGTGCTTTATTCAAATGGTAACCGTAGTGTCCCATACAACATTTCACTCTGTTTGATTTGCATGAGGTTTTTCAAGGGCAGAACAAAGAGTGAGGGCAGCCACTGCCAGGCGTCTATACCAGCGAGCCATAGACATTGATCACTGACATTGTTGCAGTGACATAAACCTGCTGCTGGGGCCAGGGCTTAGCCGCTAGCCCAGATCAAAAAGCTCTCAGGTGATTAATGCCTTCTGTTACAGCATGCTCTCTGGTCACTGTGTCAATCACATGGACAGATGCTTTGTCATAACACTACAAACCCAATGCTGTTGCAGAATCTATGAATCTAAGGGTGAATCATGTAATTTTCTCTTTTTTTTACAAGCTGATGTAATTGTGCAGTGAGAAGAAGTGTTATAGGTGTAGAGTCTGGTTTCTTGCAAAGTTTTCTACTCTTCTAACAGCTTTTTATTTTCCATAGTCACTCTTGGATTGCTTACTGGAAGGATTTGTAAGGCATTATTTTCAGTAAAGCTGTTTTGGAATTATGTGTATTATGGAAAGTGCTAAACAAATAAAATAATTAGGACGGCTTGAAGTAATTAGGGTAAATAATTAACATTTGTCTTAGTTATTATTATTATTATTTTTTTTCTTATTATATCAATCTTGCAGAAACTGTAGGGTTATCTAAGAAAATTACAAACAATATTGTTTTCAATCCAATTTATTTATTTTTTGTTTTGTTGTTGTTTGTTCAAGTACCTATGGATATGTAAAAGGTCATCAATAATAAACCACAAACAGTTCGATTTGAACTTAGGTTTCCTGCATACTACACTGTAATAAAGACATTTTCAAAGTTGTAAATAAAACACATTTCTGGAGTATGTTTCCACAAGAAAATACAATGTCAGTGTTTTTTACTTCAAAGTGCCAGTTTACTATAGTGTGTTTTGTCATTATTTGTAAAATAAAGAGTTTTCAAAGTATTTTTTTTTCATTGTACCAAAAAAAACTTTACCACTTGCCCAATACCATACACACTTTAACAGTGCTTAAAATACTTTACTTTACATGTCAAATATGTTTACTAGGCGCATAAACACTCCTGTTATATATATATTATATGTAGGATATATATTATATATATATATATATATATATATATATATATATAATATAATATATATATATATATATATATAGAATAACACTTTATTAAACACAGTATACCAAAGAGTCAAAGGATTAACTCTGTAATAACACAGTAATAACGCAGTAATAACACATTAATAACACAGGAATAACACAGTAATAGCAAGAAAAAACAGTAATAACACGTAATAACACAGTAATAACACATTATTAACACAGGAATAACACATTAATAACAAAGTAATAACACAGAAATAACAAAGGAATAACACAATAATAACACAGTAATAACACAGGAATAACACATTAAGAATACAGTAATAACACATTAACACAGAAATAACACAATAATAACACAGAATTAACACATTAATAACAGTAATAACACAGGATTAACACAGAAATAACACAGGAATAACACAGTAACAACACAGAAATAACAAATTAATAACGCAGTAATAACACAGTAATAACTGTAATAACAGAAATTTACTCAGATAGCAAGTAATAACCAGTCATTAACACCTTAGTAACACAGGAATAACACATTAATACTCCAGTAATAAGCACAGAAATAACAAAGAAAAACACAGTAATAACGGAATAACAGATTAGTACACAGGCATAACACAGAAATCACACAGGAATAACACAGTGACAACATAAATAACACAGGATAACACAGTAATACAGAAATTACTCGGAAACCAAATTAATAACCAGAAATATCACAGTAATAACATGGTATAACCGAAATTACTCAGAAGAACAGTATAACACAGACTAACACATTAACCCAGACCTAGCACAGGAATAACCACAGTAATAACACAGTAATAACAAGAATAACGCAGGGATAACATGGTAATAACAGAAATTACTCCGGAATAAAACAGTAATAGCATGGTAATAACACAGGAATAACTCAGTGATTACACAGGAATAACACAGTGATAACATGGTAATAACAGAAATAACTCGGAATAACACAGTAATAGCATGGTAATAACAAAAATTACGCTGTAATAAAAATTACTCAGGAATAACACAGGACTAACATATTAATAACACAGTAATAAAACAGGAATAAAAGAATAACACAATGCTACCACATATACACAGGAATTAAATATTAATAAACAGGATAACACAGTAATCATATAAATTACCCGGGAATAAAAACATTAATACACAGATAAAACAGGATAACAAATTATACACGAATAACACATTAATAACACAGGAATAACTCAGTGACAACAGAAATAACAGGAATAAAACAGTAATAACAGAAATAACACAGGCATAACACAGTAATAACACATGAATAAGATATACACAGGAATAAACAGTAATAATAAAATTACCCAGGAAAAACATTATAAAACAGTAATAAAACCGTAATAACAGGATTAACTCAGTAATAACACATTGATAACACAGTAATAACACATAAATAACTCAGTAATAACAGGAATATCACAGTAATAACAGAAATAACGCAGGAATAACACAGTAATAACACATTAATAACAGTAATAACAGAAATAACACAGGATTAACACAGGAATAACACAGTAATAATGCAGTAATAATACAGGAATAACACATTAATAACTCTGTGATAACACCGAAATAACAGATTAATAATAGGACTAATACAGGAATAACAAGGTAATAACACAGAAATCACACAGTAATAACAAAGGAATAACACAGTAATAACACATTAATAACACAGTAATAACATGGTATAACAAAATTCCTCAGGAAATGCACATGCATACCACGTAAAAACATGTAATACAAAATTACTCAGTAATACCCAGAATAACACATGGAATACTCAATCGTACGGAATACCAGTTTACCCCGGAATAACAAAGTAATAACATGGTAATAACAGAAATTACTCAGGAATAACACAGTAATAAAACAGTAATAACACATTAATAACACAGAAATAACACAGTTTTTTTAGTTTTTAGTCATGCTAAAACGTACAATTTAGACGTATTTCAACGTTTAAAACGTACAAATCGCTACGTATTTTTAGCTAAAAAACGTAAAAATATTTACGTATCTTTTATATCATTTAGATATTCATATCAATGCATTTTTATCATTTTATCAATAAGCGATTTAGATTTTTAGACCCCTTAACCTGCCTCCAAACCTAAACCTACCCATTTTATAACAGATATGCATTCTTATCATTTTATTAATAAGCGATTTCGATTTTTAGACCCCTTAACCTACCCCCAAACCTTAACCTACCCATTTTATAGCAAATATAAAAGGATATAAAACGCAAATGACCGAAATACGCAGGAAAATAAAAATTTTAGTAACAATATAGCATTAAAATATATTTATAGTCGCTAATTCCACTCCTACCTATAAGCCTAAACATTTCTGTACAGTATAAGAAAAACATGACAGACAGATAAATGCAATTACAATCATTTATTTATTGCAAAAATGTCAAAAGCAGCACTAAAAGTAAACCAAATGATGATGCGTTGCACCCGCAGTCCTCTCTGGCGGAATACAGTAGGTTTGTGTGATCCAGAGCAGAATTTATGTTGTTAATTGCTGAAAATATTATCCAGATAATTTTCCCGATCCACTCCGAGAACTCGTGAAGGCGCGCGCGCATCATTCAAACACACCTCACCAGAAACACGGCATGTCGCAATCTGTGACGAATGCAGGCGAGAGCCAATGAGCGTTCGATTATCCTGCCGTAAAACCTGTCGTTTGAAGCGGCAACATTTGAATTTGTAAAGAGCGCATCAGTCAGCGCGGGCTTCACTGGACTCGCTGGCTGCTCGGGATGGAGAAGCAAGCAAATCGCCAAATAAAGGCTTGGATTTGGGTCTGTTCCTTGCAGTCGTATGGATTCGGAAGATTTGGATTACAGCGCACTAATAAAATTGTTTCATTTCGCAATTATGTTGCGTTTTTGGTGTATTTTTTAGTTCTATTGTCAGTCACAGCATGTCGGAGAAAACGCCTTTTGTGGCCCATGGCAATCAAAGTAAACATTACATGACAAGTAAAGGTTAAACGATTGCAGAAATGTTATTTATTTTAAGGTTTAAAGTGAAGTCGTGTTTAACATTATGTAGGCATATTCTTGGAAACGAGCTGGCAGCAGAAATCACAACAAAACGATATGTTATAATTTCATAAGTAAACAATTTAATAATGCAATTGAAAACAAGTTAATTAATATGAAACTAAAAACTAGTAAAATTAATGCCGCGATTTCAATATTCATAAGGATTCATTTTTAGGTGTCGTCAATACGTCAGTTTTGTACGTTTAAATGCTGAAAATACGTAAGTATTTGTACGTTTAGAGGCTGAAAATACGTAAGTATTTGTACGTTTTAGTGCCTGTAAAAACGTAAGTAAATGTACGTTTTTACGAACACCGTCATAACACAGTGATGACACAGTAATAACAGAAATAACAGTATTAAAACACAGTAATGCCACAGTAATAACACTGTAATAATTCAGTAATAATGCATTAACACACGAATAAGCCAGGATTAACACAGTAATAACTCGGGAATAACTCAATAACAGAAATAACAGTAATGACACAGTAATAACACAGCAATAACACAAATAACACAGTAATAACACAGTGACAAAATAAATAACACAGGAATAACACAGGAAAACACAGTAATAACAAAGTAATAACACATTAATAACACAGTAACAACACAGTAATAACAGAAATAACACAGTAATAAACACAGGAATAAAACATTAATAACACGGTAATAATTCAGTAATAACGCATTAACACAGGAATAACACATTATTAACACAGTAATAACTCGGAATACTCATAACAGTAATGACACCGTATGCCACAGTAATAACACAGGAATAACACAGTAATCACGCAGTATTAACACAGGAATAAATCAGAAAACAGGAATAACACAAGAAAAACAGTAATAACAGAAATAACAGTATTAAAACACAGAAATAACACAGGAAAAACACAGTAATAAAACAGGAATAATTCAGTAATAAAACACAGTAAAACACTGTAATAATTTCAGTATAGCATTACACGATAAGCCGGATTAACACAGTAATAACACAGTAATAACACAGTAATAATATAAATTACTCGGGAATAACACATTAATGACACAGTAATGACACAGTAATAATTTAGGAATAAATCAGTAATAACAGAAATAACACAAGAATAACACATTAATAACAAAATAACAGTAAATTAAACACAGTAATGCACCGTAATAACCTGTAATAATTCATAATAACGCATTACACATAGCAGGATTAACCCAGTAAGAACTCGGGAATAACAGAAATACCAAATACCAGTATTAATACACATGTAGTCGTAACACGTATATAACCCGTAAGTATAACACAGTATAGTACACAGTATAACACAGTATACCACAGTAGTACACAGTAGTACACATTAGAACCGAGTACACAGTTGTAGTGAATCAGCTCAAAGGGGAAATATTAATTAATCATAACTAGTTATAATTATTTATGAATATTTTAGATCCGCTGTAGTTATTTAGCTGACCACTCAGGGTCAACCGTCTTGTCAATTCTAAGAACGTTATTTCCTGGTTAAAGGAAATAACCTTATTACTGTACAATTCTATAAGTTTGTACCGTAAATCTGCATGATTATTGACTCCGGTTATGATTAAACAATGAACACGTCAAGTGTGATACAAGTAATGTTTTATTAACTACATAAACACTTAACCTAGTCTAACATACACATAAACACTTAAACTGGTCTAACATACACCTACACACACACACACACCATACAGTTTGGTTCTTGAAAGGGTTAAAGTTTAACTCAGCATAGAAAGAGGCATAAAGAATGGATTTTTTGGAACACTTTGCATGTATATTCAACAAATCAAAGCCTTCAGGGATACGTCAGAATCTGAGTTCAAACACAAACCTTTGTAGAAAGGTGTAACTGATACTTAATGTATTATTTAATAAGACTAAGTTTGATACTTGCTAGTCTCTGCGGTCTGAACGAGATTCCTGATGCAAATCTTAAAGCATCCCGTAGATCTTTGCTGAATTCGGGACGATGAAAAGAACCAGTTTGAGTCAGTGTTACTTGATGAATGGAGAGGACTAGGCCGAAGAAAGGCCTGGCACATATGCTTTGGTATCCTGAAGCGTTTTCCTCACATCATCTTTGCTTCTGACTGAACCACCGACTGGGGCGGGTTCCTGGAGCCGGGCCTTTAAGGTCGGAGAAGATCTCCGCTTTTCAAGATGGGCTTGTCCAATGAGCCAAATGGAATTTCCGAGCGGGAGGTGGCATTTGCTGGAGGGTTTACGACCCTTTGTTCTCTAAGCTTGGTAATTTGCAAATGGACTTGAATCGGAATTACTAAAAGTTCTCAGGTCCCTAATATATATTGCCTATGTACCAACATATAATTTACACGCTTGTTTCGATCATAAGAAGGCTAATTCATAGATACTAAACAAGGTAAGTTTACATATAGTGAAAAGGGATGATCAGGGATGGGTTCCCTCACAAGCATACTAAATAGTCTAAGAATATCAAAGACAAAATACACAATGACAATAATATACTCAATGGCTGAAGAATATGTGTGTTCATTCAAATAACGTTTTTTTCTATGAATTAACTAGAACACATTCCATTTCTACTCTGCTTTTCCTTGGGACAAAGAGTGGGCTATCCTTCTCACCTTCCTGGGGGGTCATAAAACCAGTGACATCATGATTAGTTGTCATGGTGACCATAGCGCCTGGTGTTCAACAGACATCCTGGCATACAGTTAATTGAGTGAGGGGACTGTGACGATTTGTTAACCCTATGAATAATTGATTTGTTACTCAAATAAACATAGTGTGTCAGATTTGGGTCGCCGACCTACAAACACAGTAATAACACAGTAATAACACAGTAATAACACAGTAATGACACAGTGACAACAGAAATAACACAGTAATAACACAGTAATAACACAGTAATAACACAGTAATAACACAGTAATAACACAGTAATAACATTAATGACCCAGTAATAACACAGTAATAACACAGTAATAGATAGGCATTGCACACGAATGACACCTCCGTGAATTACTTAATAACAGGATTAACTCAGTAATAACGCAGTAATAACACAGGAATAATACATTAATAATACAGGAATAACACATTAACAACACAGGGTTAACAAAACTAACAGGAATAACTCCGTAAAAGCAGAAATAACAGGACTAACACATTAATAACAGAAAATGCACAGGAATAATTCATTAACACAGGAATCATTCATTAATAACACAGCAATAACACAGTAATAAACAGCAATAACAGGATATATAATATATATTAATAGTATTTTATACTATTGAAGAGTTCAGATGCAAAAGCCTCCTAAGTGCCATCTGAAAAATTCTAAAATTAGCATTTTTAATCAGGCTCCTATGTTTGTGTTCATTTATTTCACTTTAATGGCATAGAAAAGGACCTATACATTGCTATTAAAGTGAAATTTCTGAACCTAAACATAGGAGCCTGATAAAAATGCTAATTTTAGAAGAAATTTTCAGATGGCACTTAGAGGCTTTTGCATCTGAACTCTTCATACATATATACACACACACACACCATTGCAGAGAGAGAGAGAGAGAGAGAGAGATATCACGGCTAATACAATGACACTACAATGAGTGACCTGTAGATGTGTTCTAGGCTTTCTCTATACAGCCCTTGACAGAATTGCTTTAGTATCCTCTAAGCATCATCCCACAGACATCACACACTCCTCTGACATTTGGCCTGTGACAGGAGCAGAGATGAGGGCAGAAGAAATATTAACATTCTCCACCACCTGTCCATCTCTTACATATCTGACAACAGCGCCATGGGTTAAGACAAAGTGGAGTGACAGCGGGTCGAAATGACAATTCTTAGACAAGGGGAAAAACAGCCAAAGCCCAAAACAGGGAATGAAGAAAAGGAAACGTTTGATGCACTAACTGAATGCAAGGTCTTCCCGGAGATTGGCATTCACAACCTCACAACTCCTGCTTTGAACTTCTTGTAGGGGCAGACAGTGTGAGGACATTAACAGCAAAGAAAGGCAGAGTGAGAGATTGTGATGGAAATTCTCAGTGAAATAATCAGCACATGTTCGACGCTCCCAGCCATGGTGAGAGAAAGCAAAGAGAACAAAGCTTCAGCTCACACGGGGCAGGAGAGCATGGAGGAAATGGAGTGGAAGAGAGATCACTGTCGGCGTTTTCTCTTTCAGGACTGATCATGCTGTGAATTGTCTCATGTATTGCTGCTGTTTAAACACAATAACATGCTGATCTTAAAATAACAACGTTCAACACAGATGTTATTTGAGTTTCAGACTACATTATATATAATGCTTTTTGGAATACGTAATCGTGATTGGTCACGACATTGGGCATATTTGAATAATTAAATTTAAAATGTATTTTTGACATTGGTGATATTAAAACATTACTCTCACCAATGCTGCATTTATTTGACCAGCAATACAGTAAAAGTTTTCTATTTTACAAATTCTAAAGCGTAATTAATTCATGTGATGGGCAAAGCTGAATTTTCAGCAGCCATTACTCCAGTCTTCAGTGTCACATGATCAATGTTTGAAATAGTTTTGCTGATTAATATTTTTATGGAAACTGTGATACTTTTTTGAATGTATAGAAAGTTCAAAAGAACAGCATTTATTTGAAACTGAAATTTTTGTAACATGTATAAATGTATTTTCTATCATTTTTGATCAATTTAATGTATCATTGCTGAATAAAAGTATTAATTTCTTTCAAAATAAATAAATAAATGTTTGAATGGTAGTTGTAATGAAATATGGAATCTACAATGTTGAATATTAATACTTAATTTTTTTAAAAGGTTATGTTCTGTGCTGTCCACTGTTAAAATAAATAAATAATCTGTAGAAATACAGGTAATTTCCTGGCAAAAAAAATTTACATTCTGTAAAAAGTATGGACATTTCAAAAAACGGTTAAACTACGGTTAAAAAAAAAATACAAATTAATAATATGGAAAATTCCTTCATATTAACAGCACAATAAGCTGCATTTTTACAGAGTTTTTTTTTTTTAGAGTGTAATGCATGATTTTTCTAAGCAGAAGCTTAAATGAAATCTAAGATATTTAAAACAGATAATTTCTCCTCAAATAAATCTTTCTTTCATTCTTCCTTCCTTCATTTCAAGTAGCAGCTTAATAAGTGGGATCATGTAAAGTCAGCTTCTCATTATCTCAAAATAAACCCCTTCAGGGTGACACAAGAGCCCACAGCTTTGCATCAGGGTCATGATCAGTCCTGTCAAACGTTATTTTGCGATGTTGGCCAGCTGGCTATTATCACTTACTTAATGTGTATATATTTTTTCAAGATCATTTGAATTTTTCTCTGCCTCAAATTAACAAAGCAACTGAAAGTCAAATCTGAAAGCAGCTGCATCCGTCTTAAACACAGTGTCATCATCCTATGAAATTCTACTATAAAAATAATATTAATCAATCCATAGCTTCCTGTTGGGGTTGAAGTACTAGATCTGACTGAGCAAGATAAAGTTTAGAGCATACCAGCAGACCACCCCTTCACTTTGATCAAGAGTATTACCCTTGGAAAACAAGCAAGCTGTACAGAAATAAAGTCCTTCTTCGATCCCTGTCAGTGCAGCTGACATTGGAATCCATCACTGTCTGCAAAATGAGTGTCTGCATCAACACTATCCCAGGTTTAAGCTCAAAATTAACAGGATATTTCAGTATTTTGAGATAATACCCAGGCCCAAGAATGTTTCCTTTTAAATCCTGAATATTACCAGACACTTTGATGATTCTAAATAAATATTTTAAAAGGGACTTTCCACTCACAAAAGAACAATCTGTTATAATTTACTCACCCTTATGCTATTCCAAACGTGTGGTTTTATCTGTTTCAAACACAAACAGAGATGCTCAGGATGTTGTTGACATCTTTACTATATAATGAAAGTGAAGAGTGACCAGAGACGATCAAGCTTCAAAAATGTAACAAAAGACCTATAAAAGTAGCCCATACAACTCATGTGCAATATCCCCGAACCAGATTCCATTATTTATCTATCTTTCCCTCCACCAAATCTCAAAGCATATGGACTTCTTTCATGGTACTTTTGTCATTTTTGGAGCTTCATATAAAAAGTAGCGTCCTCATTTGTGACCATACCTTTTCCTGGCCATGTCCCATGTTTCAAAATTGCCTAAACTGTCCAGGTTTTGGCTTCCTGTTGTTTTCATACTTGCCGAATGACTGAAAAGTAGTTTGACCAATAGTGTGCAGGCATTGTGTATAATCGACCAATCATGGCGTGCAAGGTGGAATCGAAAGAGAATAGTCAAAGCAAAGCAAATGCACATACATATACAGTACAAATAGGCGCCATGTACACACTGCAAGTTTCAAGAGTCACAACCGCATTTAAATGCGAGAGCGAGTCCCGTAAATTATCGTTCCATGTGTGTACAGAACACAGTTCACTCCCGAAACTGCCATGAATTGCAGCATGGTAACCATAGCACTGTTGTGGCGTCTCGGAGAGAATGGAGGCCCGCAGATTAGCTAGTTTTGTGTTAACTGCTGTTGACAGAACAAACATTAGACTGCAAAGACATGCAAAAATCCTCAAAACGTTATTAAATCGCCTCTCGGGAGAGGTGTTGTAATCTAGTTTTGTTCTTTAAATTGTTGTTATTGAAAAGCCTTCACCTCTCTCCGTCATACTGTCAGATCTGAGGTAAAGACTTGATGCCTGACAATACACGCGCCTTGGAGTCCTTCACGTAACATCATTAACAACTAGTTGTTCAGTTCGGTTCCATACACACTGCATAGAATTTCTGTAAATGTGGTTGTCACTACCTGTATTTTGTGGGAGTTAATGCGGTTATCACTCCAGTATTTTAGTGAATTGTGTGTGTACAGAATGCAATTAAGGAGTAAAAGATTAACTGACAACCGAATTTAGCTGTAGTGTGTAGGTGGCCATAGTGTATCAGAACTGTAGAGAGCATGTCAATATGAAAAAGCCAAAACATGTCCGGGAAAAAGAGGACAGTCACGCTAGTGGATGCTATTTTTTTTTTTTTTTTTATATCAAGCACCATAAAACATTGCATTGTAATAAATGACACCCTAGCATCCACACCTGCCTTCTCACAGGAGAAAAACAAAAAAATCATACAGGTTTAGAATTACATGAGAATGAGCAAGTGATGACAGAATATACATTTTTAGGTGAAATACTATTCCAGCTGGCAAAATAAGATGTGGAGATGTTAATCCTAGACAGATCTACAATTAAAGAAAAGCATTGGCTACTGAACGAAGTTAGCAGAGTGCTAGAGTTGTTGTACTTCGACTATGTGCTTTTGCATTAATTGCATTGCAAAAACATTGCAAAAGGCATTCACTGAGTTAATTTCAAAAGGAGGGTGGGTAATAAAGGATAAAGAAGCTTATGTAGGATTGTCACGGCTGCTAACAGAACATCTAGCATCAAATGCAATCTCCCTTTGTGTTGACTGTGAATGTAAATGGCAACCAGTGATAGCTTCAGCAGGGGCTGAGTCACTTTCCTCCAAGCGCAGGTCCAAACTCTACTGCATTTGCCTCTTGGGAAGGGATTTCATTGCTCACTGGTTCTGAATTATCTCCTCAGCTGTTGGAATGAATGGATTAAGTTTACCAGTTCTGTACCTTACAGTTCTGTTGCATAGCTTCACTATATTACATTACCAGTTCAAAAAATGAAAACGCTTTGAAAGCCCTTTAGAATCATGCCCTTTTGTTAGTAAGAACTGACTAGTATTTTAAAACTCGGCACGTCTACTTATATCTTCAAAATTTTAAATTTCTAAATTTTTTAAACCTGTCTTATAATGGCCGTTTTTTTAATGAACTTCAATTCTGACCTTGTAACTCAAAAATGGCCACCAGAGTGACAGTGTCCAGATCAATGCTTCCTCTTTAGTGATCTCGTCTCTCAGAGCCTTTGCCCTGGCAATGGAAATAAATTACAAGTTGCCGCACCCATCTATCATGCTTAACTAATGCCAAAGTGTAGAATTTCAATGTGACACTTATCCTCAAATTCAAAAGATGTGCTGTCTCCCATCTCATTATAAAACCTCAGGAGAACAGCGTCCATAAACACACGACGGCATTTCTTTCAACATTGACAATCAATGTCTGAGGGTGTACTTAAGAGAAAAAAAATATATAAAAATAAACAAGCATGAGCTGCCAAACAAATTAAAAAGATGAGCTGTCAACTACGTTCACTTATACATTAATTAAATCTATAATGTTATGTTATAAAGATTGTGATGAAGTTGTGTATAGCATAAATATTTATTGTTTTAATATAAATTTATGTGAATGCATCTGGACATTCATAAATCATAACATAATATATTACAGGGGAACTTGAATAACTAATTAAATTAAAAATAATTAAATTAAAAATAAATTTAGACTGAACATTTTCTTAATAACTGAATAAAAATCAAAACATGTTATAATTATCCCTTCTCTCCCCCGCCGTCTTAATTAGTGAATATGGCAGCTATACTGCTATTTAACTATTCATTTTACATGCATTACAACCATTTATTCCTGTAACTACAAACACATCACCTTTGCCAGCTACCTGAGTTATAGCTTATATATTTAGATCCTCCTAAAATGTATCCGTGATTTGTCTCCATATGCCAAATGCTTGATGATGCTATTCAGTTTCTCTCAAAGAGGCAAATGAAACGGGATTTTCCATTGCTTAATGCAGACAGATTCTCATTGTCTGGCTATGGAACGGTGTTCATTTATTGGAGTCGAGCCAAAATTACAGTAAATGTGGTGAGGAAGAATCCAAGCAACATACTGAGGCATTACAAGGTAGAAGATAATCTGCCGGGGCACAAATTCTGTGGCCGGGGCTGAAATGAAAGCGCTGTATCAGTGTAAAAATGTTTATTTGTTTGTGAACATGCCATGATAGAAATCGTGCCTTTTTTTTTTTACGCTCATATACACACACACACACACACACACACACACACACACACTGATGTGCTACACACTGATGATGCACATATACAAGACGGGCTTCGACAAAAAAATGAGAGGCTATCATGTTTTCCACTGCTTGGCTTTTCTCCATTTCACTGAGGTGTAACACACACTGTTGTGATTGTCTCAGCAGAGCTTGTGTTTTGTCACAGCAGTATAGAAGCCCGCTAGTATGTCGTAGCACCACATGCACTCCGAATGTCAATAAGCTTGTGGCCTCTGACTAACCCACTGTCTAACGGACCATTACCCGCTGTGATGAATTCTGTGTCTATGTCAACACTTTGACCCCACACACTGTCTTGCTGTTGCTTTTCACATTGTGTGGACTTTATTACATTTAGCGAGGATAAGAGTATAGCTGTCATGTCTAGAATTGTCAAATTAGAGCATATTTACAGTTCAGCAATAGCCTATATACACACAAGGTATAAGTGTTGTTCTGAAAATCTTAATTTTCTTAATCTGCTCAGCATGGAATATCATGCCAACAACAATTCAATACACAAGAGGTTAATACTGAGTAGACACAATATTGCCAGGTGTCCATTTTTGTTCAGCCAAAACCAAAGCAGAGCTGTTGTGTTTCTCTGAGCAACACAGTAGTGGTATTTTGTTTCTGAATGAATCAGTGTTTTTGAAGGAATCAGTTGGCAGAATGATTCAATGACTTGTTTCATTCCTGAGTGAATTTTACGAATCGGTTGAGTAATTTAATGACTCACACAGACAACTTGTATATTTGCTGAATGAATCAGTGTTTTTGAAGGAATCAGTTGGCAGAATGATTCAATGACTTGTTTCATTCCTGAGTGAATTTTACGAATCGGTTGAGTAATTTAATGACTCACACAGACAACTTGTATATTTGCTGAATGAATCAGTGTTTTTGAAGGAATTCTGTTTTGGTAGGTAGAGATTCCTGAATGTGTATCAGTATGTTATTTTTTGTTTTTTTGTTTTCTGCTTGAATGATCAATGTTTTCACTCAATTCGGTTTCTAGCTGACTGACTTATTTTCAATAAACAGTCACTTGTCGCCACCTACTGGTGATAAAACTTGTGTAACAATTGATCATTTATTTTTCAAACTTTTAATTTCAAACTTTTCACATTGAAAAACTTTGGTAACACTTTAATATAAGGTTCCATTTGTTAATATAAACTGATTAACATGAACTAATAATTCTAAAGTAGTTAATAATTAATCTTATTTGATTTAAAACCATTATTTTATTAAAATCAAAAGTTGTAGGTTCTGTTAATATTATTGAATGGACCTACGCTAACATGAACTAACAAACGACTGTAATTTCATTAACACTAACAAAGAATAAATATACAGCAAATGTATTTCTTTATTTAATGCATTTAGCTAACATTAACTAATAGGACCTTATTGTAAAGTGTAACCAAAATTTCCACCACTAATGTAATTACTTTTGAGGAACATGGTGATACAAACAGTGAAAAGTCCCAATGCTGTTAGTCTGTCTGTCAACATTGTTGTAATGTCACTCCAACCAAATTCAAGGACCAGAAGTAACTGTGGTATAATTAATTATAATTACTTGTAAAATGCAATTAAATTATCTTTAAGCAGAACTGTAATTAGCATATCCCTCGTATGAGTTCTTATAAGAACAGTCCTGCCACTGATTTTGTACTGGATGAATACAAGTTTAGTTAATAGATTTGATTTGCTTCAGGGATAAATGCTCTGACACTGTACAACACAGATGCCAGATTAAGAGATTGGATAATGGGCCTCTGTCAAATCCGCTCGTTTTAAGTCATTGCTATGGCTGGAGGGTCTGGTTTAACGTCGCTCTGAAAGTATTGGGATGTCAGATCCTTTTGCATTAAGCTTAACACATACTCCAATCATGCAGCCAAATGTATTTATCATCACAGGCCACAGATTGCTGACATTGTCAGTCATGATGTAATTACATGTACAAGTACTATATTTGTTAGGAAGTATTTGCTAGAATCCTATATGTTAAGATTTGATTCTGCAATGAAGGCCTAGTCACACATGAGCTTTCCTGCATGCAGATTAAACCATTACCAATACAGAGAGTCATTCAGTTTCTGGGAGATATCTTAGATTATACACTGAAAGTTCTAACTTCAGAGACGACGGTCAAGTGACTTATGGGCTGCCGGTGGCACTACAGTATCTCACTAGTTCTGTAATGGGAAAGAATATAGTAATTAGAGGCCAGATGACTATGGTGAAAAGTCACTCAACAGACTGAGATTGAAATTGAGTCAAGAATCTGACCGCCACAATGAGGCTTCTAGCTGTGCAAAATGAAAGTAGTAATAATAATAATAATAAATTATTATCATCATCATTTTGAGTCAGAGTCTAACAAAAAAAAAAAAAAAAAAAAAAAAAAAAAAAAATATATAGTCTATTGAAAGACTATTCATCCATAAATAAACTGACTAAATGCTTAATCGGCTATGGAGCTAATGGGTTCTCACTTCGGTCTTGACAGCACGGGTCGTTTACCAGGTACCTGTTTAATGGATTTAAATGTATCCAACACATACTGTGACAAACCTAGACATGCATTTTTATATTTTTTGTTTGTTATTATTATTATTATTATTAGAGAGTTGCACAGTTGACCATGTATATTACAAGAAGTGCAAAAGGTAGAGGGTCCACGCATTCCCCTTGGAGCACGGGAAGAGGATTACAGCAATCCAAAGTCTTTAATAGAAAACAATCAGGCACACAGAACACGGGAAAAACAGAACCCACATTACCTTTAACGTCGTTGCTAGACACTAGGAACCCTGTGTTTTAGTTTGGAGCAAATCAATGGAACTGAAGAGATGATTCAACTCTCTACAACATACAGGTGCTGGAAACCTTAAATGAATCTATAATGAGGAACAGGAAACCCAAATCCTCTGGGCATAATCCTCTTACGGAGCACGAGGGGTAGGAAAACCAAAACACAACTCTTCATGGTAACAGATGTCTGACAATTACTCTCCCCTCCCCTCCTCCGGAATACGGCGCCGCATCCTCACGCCGCACAACATCCAAAGGGGAGGGTGCTCTGGAGGTCCCTCAGGACAGACACGGGTAGGGGACATTAACCGCTCCCTTTGTGTGGCCGTAGACTACATATCCTGTACACTTGAAACCCAGTTCTATGGGGTGCCCATTGTGGATCAGGCGTGGGAACTGGAGCCCTCCTTGGGCTGGACATGGGGATTGGAGCCTTCCTTGGCTACACTCGGGGACGGATCCCTCACTGGGTCTAAACTCGGGAACCAGAGCCCTCACTGGGCTTAAACTCGGGCTGGAGCCGCAGGACGAGCTCCGTGGGCCTGTCACGTGCTCCGTGACTTCTTATTATAGCATCTCCGTCAGGCTTGACACGACATGGCCGCAGGTTTGTTCTTTGGACCGCCGTGCCTCGGTTTGATTTTGTGAGCGGCCGGCGGGCTTGAGTGTGCCCGCGGTCCGACCAGGCGTGACAACGTCTCGGCCTGCAAGCTTGTACAGTCCAGGGCAGTCCTCATACCGCGGGGATAACACTGGAACAAAAAAAAAAAAAAAAAACGACTATTCAACAACGAAAACACCGAGAAGGGCAGAGGAATTCATGTTGTATGTCCTATATTGAAAACCATCTATCTCGTTCTCTTGGTTGTAGTCTTCTGCCTTGCCCCGGAACACAATTTAAAGGTGCTGTATGTAGGATTGACACAGATTGGTTGAATTAGGTATTGCAGTCCAAATTAAAAATATTGGAGAGGGTGGATATTGGAAATTCTTCTCAGACTTGATGCACTGCCAGATTGACGACACCAACAGGAACGGGCGCACTTGACGATGAATTAATTGAAATATGCTGCGTTTTCCGCCAACTGGCAACCCTGGGTCCCGAAATACAATTGGGTAAACTGGGAGTGGGCGGGTTTCACAAACCAAAACAGAGACCTACATTCTGGCCCGGAACGCATATTTTCAAAGGAGAATAACTGACTGTAGCATTGTTTTTCAGATAAACAAGTACGTTAACTTAGCATGTTTCTTAAATATCTGCAAACATATTATGGTATTTTTATGCTTTAGTAGAGTCACAAACTTACAGCACCTTTTTTTAGAGAAGGACAGTATGCCCATGTGGTCTTTTGTTTTGGCCTGAGCAGCTCTGGTGGGTAATACAGGATTAAAGTGATATGAAAGCATGCGAGGACGGGCCTCGGACCATCCTCCACCTGCGATAGTTTCGCAACCCAATTAAACATGCATCTCAATTTAGCCCTGAATGGAGATATTGGATTGAGGTGTTTATATCATATTATGTAAGCAGAATTGTAAAAATCATCCTAGCTTTCGCTGTTGAATGTATCCTCTTTCTGTGGGTGCTCCATGTTGCACAGTGAATTTGGAGATATGCAGAGATCGCTATTCCGTTTTTGAATGATCATCACCTGCCTCCTCCTTCCTTGCACATTGGCATCGGTGACTCTCCCCTCCTACTCATGGTCCAGCGCTATCTGCAAACAGCTCGTCTCCGCTCTTGTGATATTCAGTGCCGCTTCCCCTTTACTCAGGTTTTTCGCTCCTCCGAGTCCTCTTTTTCTAAACCATGGTGTTCACTGTGAATTTAAGTTTATTTTTTTGGTTCAGGGATCCTTTCAGTCTAAAATGTTGTATTTTGGGATGTATTGGTCTTCCTTCTGATACACCGCAAAAAGAAATTGCAGGAAAAGTATTTCACCAAGCCATTTGCACCACGTTCTTTTGTCACTTAATACTTTATTTTGGTGCATCAATCTATTTCAGACCATGGTTTTATACACTAAGGAAAATAATTTTCTACACAAACGGTTTAAATTAGATTGATTGTCCCATTCGGGACAAAGAGGCAAACAGACAGGTTAACATAAGTCGGGAAGTTAATTCAGAGGAACTTAGGAGGAGCTTCCAACAGAAAAGAGTCAACTGAGGAATAAATGGAAGCAGAGAACACAGTCTTATCTGAGTTTGGCACTGAGGTCCTTCGGCCGAGAACTGAGGAATCCGAGACGTGACAGGTAGATCGGGAGGCAAGGAACCCATAGAGAGCAGCTTGTAACCTTGAGACCAGCCAACGAGTGACTGAGGTGAGTGTGTTTTTGACTGGTGTGGTAAGTGGGTGCAGGTGTCCATGGTCAGTAATCAGGGGATTGTGAGCGGGTGTAGGAGGCTGATTCGGCTGGTGAGGCAGGTGTTTCCGTGACAGATTTAAATATATTATGAATTAAATTAGATTAATTCATGCCAATGAAAATGTGATTTATTTGCCATTTACCACACATCATTTTTTTAAATTATGAATTGTGTTGAATTAGTTTTAAAATATTTTTTTCCCCATTAATTTTAAGAAATTTTAATTATTGAATGAATAAAATGAATTATTGTCTGCTCTATATAAAGTTTACTCAAATGTTAATTCAGCTTGATGGAAATGTTCCATACAATTGAAATGTGTAAACAAAAAGACTTTAATACTCTTTATTTGAAATACGTCTCAACATTTGGTTTCTGTGGATATCAATTTGTATTCACTTCAATTCATGCTTATTTGTATAACACTTTTCACAATACATAATTGTTTCAAAGTAGCTTTAGAGGAGATGTTTAGGGGAGATGTTTCTACTTTAAAATTAAGAGTAATTTGTTATCAGAAGTGACCATTTCAAAGTAATGGCAGAAATGTACAGTTCTAGGATAAAACAAATCATTCAGTTAATGGCATGTATTCAAGCATAAATTATGAACATAATTAAGGAATGATAATGTAAGGAATTTACTGTATATTGTTTACAATATTGCAAAAATAAATCTATAGAACAAAAAAAATAATGATAATAATAAAAAAGAACAGTAAAAAAGGGGAATCTATTTCAAATCGTTGAGTGAATGTGGTCATTTATCACCACTATTGACACTCACTCATGCTTAAACTCCACCTAAGAATTTGACATAAGATTCATCCAAGTGCATAATCCATTTTTTCCCTCAATTTGCTGAGCAATGATCTGGTCTATTCAATATCCAAACTCCCATTTGCTGTCTTGTGCATGTCTTCACAAACACCATCAGTAATGTTTCTAATAGTTAGTGAGCTGTTGAACTGTCAAGGTGATGTGTTTTGTTTCATTATCACTTCGTAACACTTATGGTGAAAAAAAGTTATGTTTCAACAAGCCATTCGATTTCAGCACTTTTTTTTCTTTCCAAAATGATCTTGCAAATCTGTGTTTATCATAGCATAAACTTGACACCTGGTCATTAATTGTTTTATAATTCTGATACAGCTTTAGCTATGTCATGCTTGGCTGGAGATAAAATAGTTTTGTTTTTGCAAAAACAAAAATATATTTGACAACCAGACTGCAAAGTTGCTCAGATAAAGAATAATTTTCTTAATATATTATATTATGTTATATTATACAATTTATTATGAATTATGATATTTGTAATTTAATTTAAAATTGGCATAAACAAATATGTGCATATTTTCATGACAGCATTTAACATGATAATCTTAGTGCAGCATCATTTTACATAAGTCATTCTCAAGCCCACCTCCAAGGACACCAGCGGAGCTGACAAAGGGGTGGGGGGAATGTAAATAGAGTAGAAAAGATAAATCATCAACCTGTGCTGAGGCTGAAAAGAAAGGGGGAGACCTGGAGGTAAATGATGGATGGCCTCCGAAAGCAAGCTGAGAGTTTGATGACTCGAAGTTGCGGTACATAAAGCTCCTTCTTTTCCCTCAAGGCCTTTGTTTTATCAGATTTTCATTTTACCTTTCCACAGAGCTACCACCCTGTTCCTGATGCCCTCTGTTATGTTATGAGTTGACAGGGTAGCCTTCCTTCTGAAAGAAAAAAAAATGGCCTTTAGTCTTGAGGGGCTCTGCGTACACAGGCTTCACATCCTTCTTGCTTCCCCCATGCTCCCTCTATATTATTAATTAGGTTTCCTTCTGGAGCCACATTATTGCCTTAAACCAAACACTGCCTGCACTGCTCACCATTGAGAACATGTGTGCCTCTCCTGGCTGCAGATGGAAGGGGAGAGAGAAAGAGACTAAAAGATAAAGTGAGCAAGGTAGAGTCAGAGATGTAAAGCGAGACAAAGAGAGAGAGAGCGAATGGGTAGGAAATGTGAGAGGGGAATAAAGCAGAGCTCACTTTCTGTGTGTGTGTGTGGATATGACAGCGTGTGTAGCTGGCCAATCAGAGCGCACCTCCTGAGCTGCAGCAGGCTGGCAGATTTGGGAGCTCTAGCGGTTCTGTTCTGGACTGGATTGAGCTGCTGCACACATACTCTCTGTGTGACTTAAAAAATGTGGAGGGACGTTAGGAGCGCTCCTCCATATTCCAAAACCTTGTCATCTTTTAAGGAAAGACTGAGAAGGTAAGAGGCACTCTGTGTGTTTTTTTTATCTTTATTCATCTGCTGATTGAATCGTGAGTGCTGCCTCTGTTTTTCTGGCTTGTGGTGAGGCTGTATTTAGTGAAAGTCTGAGAGATGGTCTAGTGTACATGTGGTTGTAAACAAAACGGAGCAGTGGGATGAGGGAAGGAAGGCAGTGTCTGTCCATTGATCTGGGCCTCTTTCATTACTCCAGCACTTTATTGTGGCCACATGCGAATCTTCAAAGCTCTGTCTCACTTTCCAGTGAACAAACAGCACAGCAAGTGCAGCTGTTGAAAGCCCTTGTATCTGATTCTTTAGTGTTTCTTGATTGCCTTGAGAAAAAAGGACTACAACTTGTCTTTCTTTCTTATATTCTTTACAAATATTTTAGTTTTTTTTCATTCAGATAATAAAGAATAAATGGTTACAGTGGACTTCAAAACATGTGAAAATGCTTGAACATTGTTTTATATATATACACACACACAGTACATAATGATAATTTTAAAGCATTTTCACACAACACACATAACTGTATATATATATATATATATAATATATAATATATAAATATAGATATATATATATACATATGGTTCATTCTGAAATCTAGATGGCACCGACCCCCCGCCACTGTTTGTTAACGTAACGTCAGCTGATTGGTGCATGCTGCATATGCAGACAATGAGCTTACAACCTTGCATTGATATGGCTGGCTAGCATTCACTAGAGATTCCTGCAGTGCGCTTTCAGAGTTTCTCTGAAACCCTCCACCTTCCCCAGCTCCACCTGTATAGATCTGTTATGGGTTATTTTATATGCTATGTGTGCAGCAGCAGTATGTCTTAAATACTCACGGCAAGCTACAGCTACAGCAATAACCAACAGCAGCAGCAGCAGCGTAGCAGATCTATTCCGCCAAGACCAAATACATTAACTTTGTCATATCCATCACCATGCTAAAGTCTTCAGAGAGTTGTCATGATAAAAGTGTGTGTGTGTGTGTGTGTGTGTCCATTCTTTATTGTTCTCATAAATGCATTCAGGCATTCAGAGTAAATTGAGAATGCCTAACAATCAGACACTGAGGGCTGTCTGACAATGATTAAGTGATTAGACCAGCCTGTATTTGATAGCTGGGGGAAGTTGTGTTGTGCTTGAGCTAATGCCTCCATGCAGTGGACACACTAAGGTGACAAACGCACATTAATTGATCCCTGAAGTCCCTCCCCCGATATTACTAATCCTGTTGCAGGCAATCAGCATCACCTTCTCCTCATGCCACTGGATTGAGTAAAAACGGCACGGAGAGCTTTGAGGTTACAAAACCACTTCAGTTCTATAAAAAGAACTGCAATTTAGTGCTGTGAAGTGAATAAGACATGAGAAGTAGAGGGAAAAAATATTAAATTGAATAAAGTGGGCTAAATTAACAACACTGGGGAAATTTGACTGTTTAGTGTCTCGAAGGTGAAGGTAGAGCAGGTAGTCTCTGATGCATGAGCCGACTTTAACATTGAAGGAATATTAGGTTGGGTTTAGTTAAGTTAAGCTCATTCGAAAGCACTTGCGGTACAATTTTGATTATACCAAAAATACTTTCTACTCGTCCCTTGTTTTCTTAAAATAAAGATATAAAAATATAGGTTACTGTGAGGCACTTATGAGGGGGTATATGGGGCCAATTTTTGAAATGTGAAACTCAGAATTTTATAAAAGCATCTAAAACTTGTGTATTATTAAGTTATGGTCATTTTAGGGTTTTATGTTGCCATGGCAACCAAGTTGTGAATTTGGATATAACTTTACACAGAAAAATGAGAACAGCACTCTAAAATAATGTATATTGTTTACTAATACAATTGAAACATGGAGTAGTTTAATGTTTACCTATTGACTTCCATTGCAAGTTCCTCGTTGTGACCCAGATATTTTATTTATTTATTTATTTTTTTAAAGAAAAGGAGGGGCAAGTCGCACAGCTACTTTTTGTGGGGTAAGCTTGCTGTGTTGATTTTACGCTTAACTTGCACTGCACACAGGAAATAGTCCTTAAACGTTATCTCACAATACAGAATGTTCCGATAGGAACATACATGAAAAAATGTCATTGTGAAAAGATGCCTCTCAGCCACTGTTCCATCCGATCCTCACTCCATTCCAATTAGCATCCTAATTAGCTGCACTGAATTCTAATAAGTATTACAAATTTGTTTTGAAAACCTAGAGAAACCTGCGAGAATCAGTCAAGACCCTTTTGCTCTTGAAGTGCAGAACAAGGGCATGTGAGTTATTGCTGCCTCCTGGCCTACTGTGGTTTCAGGTGTCGCTGGAACAGTGTTTTGTTTGTATGTGTAACACCCTTTTCTCTTGCTCAAGACGTGTCTTCTTTAATCTTTAACACCAGATGATACTGTTTCTGTGAATCTGTACTCAATTCACTTAACTAATGAATTGATTATTTCTGTATTCTGCTTACATTTGACACTACGGCCCAAATCCATTAAATATTTTGTTTTTAGAAGGCTTAAACTTGGAAACTGATCATTATATAAAACTGGTCGCATTTGGAAAATTGGTCAGGACGTCTAATATCATGGACAGATGCCATTTGGATAGCAAATTGAAAAAATGAGTGTTCAGCAACTGAAAACTTTGACAATTGTCTGTTATAACATAAAACACTGGAACAGCATGAAAGGAAAGGGAGCTGTCGCCCAGTATTAGTCAAAATGCACTCAAAAAGCAATTTATTTTCAAGGCAACACAATAAGCTTGAAAGAGCGAATAAAGGCTTTGCCCTCCATCCTCCTCTTGAAAAATCTTCAGCAAGACTCAGTTAATGAAATGCATTGAGACTCATATTGCAGTGTCTTAGATTCATTCATTAATTCCGACTGCTTATATTTCGGCTACTGAATTATTGACCTATGTGCATTAATGAATACACATAACAAATGCAGCTCTAGAAATGCTGAATATTGGCTTCAAATGCATTTTCTGCAAAATTCCTTCAATAAAAAAACAAAAAAACAACCAAAAAAAACAGTGTGAGGTTTTCTTGGGAGATTAAAGTTGCATTCACATGTCACACATGCCATCTTCCCTTACAAACAAAAGTGAGTCTCTCAAATATCTCAAAGTCAGTTTTGTGTTGCACCATGAAATATTTATTCCGGTCATATAATGTTAGATGCTTGGGACATGGCTTCAGCATTACTGTGACTATTTCAAACATGTCTTGGAAATGAAATGTTCAGATGTTGCTAAGGTGACAGGAAATGCCCACCCTGTAGCGTTTCCACTGTCGTTTGTTTATTTGTCCTCTTCTTTTTTTAGAATTCCCACATCGCAATTTCCATTAGTTTTGAGAAAGACAAACCCTAAAGCACTAGGTATTTCACTCGTTCATGTCAGTAACCCTCACGCCATTGAAGAATGAAGAGTATGAGGTAGTTTCTCCTCATCAAGTGACAAATCTGAATTGACAGGGAGACAGAGGAGTCGAGGAGTCTCAGCTCTTTTTATGTTTTTTTTTTTTTTTTTTTTTTTTTTTTTTTTTTTTTTTGTTACCAGGGACTATGAAGTGATCTGGAATGCATTTGGCCTTTGGTAGGGGATCGCCTGCTGGAGCTCTCATTACACATCTCTTGCACCAGCATTCATGATCCCTGCTATTATACTAGAACAGCTGTTCCATCAAAAATGTATTAGATGTTTCGCCGAATAGCAAACAGCAAGATCGCAATGGGCTTTTAGACCAATTTTCATATCTTAGATCTTCACGGGTAACAGCTAATCCCAACTTTTCAGTGGAATTAAAATGTGATCGCAGGCTTTGTTTCATTTCGCCCCCATAAAAGTACAGTTTGTCCTCTTTCTTTCAAACAGATGTTTCTTGGATATCTGCCACGCCTCCAGTGAGTCTCCAGTGGACGCGGCTCCCCAACGAATCAACACGTCTCGCTCTCAGCCCACAATGTGAGTGCTGCCCGACGAGTCTCTGCGACAACAGGATTTTAAACCATGGCCATCAGCCAAGCCCTGCGAACTGGCCCGATCGGCATCTAGAGCTGCCCACCGCAAGAGTGAGACCTCTGGGTGAGCGAGGGGGAGTTCAAAAAAAACAAAAAAAAAAAAAAAAAAACTTTGCGACTCTTTAACATGAGAGCAGCCAGCAGCCCTGCCTGTCTGTCCCCTCTGCTGCTGTGCCTGTGTGTGCTCCAGAGGAGCAATGGGACCCCTTCTCCGCCCAGCCCCACATTCATCCACAACCAGACCAAACTGCCCGACGGCAACAAGGACTCGCACCATCGCCCTAAGCGAGGCTGGATCTGGAATCAGTTCTTCGTTTTGGAAGAGCACATTGGGCCGGATGCCCAGTATGTGGGGAAGGTAAGAGCCCTATTTTTGTTTCGATCTGTGTGCAGGTGTGGGAATTGTGGTTAAAACACAGGTGATTATCTGAAACAAACTGAGCTGTTGTGTTTTGTATGGTTTGTTGAGCAAATGGTTTCTCGGAAGACTGCTGTTTTAACCAGCGACAATGGCGGTGCATCATGTTTTTGGATTCCAAATGAAATGTGCAATGTCACCATGTTCTTGTAATCATATTTTCTTGGAAGCGAGTAAATAGTGCAGGTGACTAATCAGAAAAAATATCCATGTTTCTCCGAACAGCATGTTTTTGTCAGAAAATTGAGTTGGCTTGCAAATTAAAAGCTGACCCGTTTCATCCATCCTGCTAATAAGAGTGTAATTATGTTGACTGTCAACTACAGACAAACACAAGAATCCAGAGGCCTTTTTTGTCTCTGTTTATTTCATTGTCTTCATAAACAAGGTTTTAGACAGCTAACACTTTCTTATGATAATCATTTGGAGTACCTTTTATTCTGGGACTCTGGAAAAATTCCAGAGATCCCTCAGGCTTATATACGTCAACAGAGGCATAATCAATTATTTTGCCCATTCGGTTCTGTGAAGACTGTCCTATGGTCAAACAATGCCCATAGCGCCACTTGCTAAAGAAAATTAAGTATTGCAAACGAAAATTAAAGTATTGAGGAAAAAGTAAATAAATGTGCTTTTTGTAAACAAAAATAAAGATTTGCAAAATATAAATGAAACAACGCAAAAGCAATGATTTTGCATATCATATTTTCCATGGCCATAGCTGTTAATGTATTTTCAACGCTGCTTTTATTTTGCGTTTCAGTCAAGTGTGAGCTCGCAATATAATTTTTTCCCTTTGCACTTCACGTTCTGTGCATTTCAGTTTCTGCCAATTTGACATGGTGGTGGAGTCAAGGGACTGGGGGAAAACAATTGTGTTTAAGGCTAGTGAAACGATCACCCGCATGCTTGCCAAAGATTCTGCTGGACAGGTCGATGGTCTAGGGCATGACATAACTGCAGAGCGTGTCCATCCTGTTGTACACGCCCCAGTCCCTTGAATCCACCCCAATGTCAAAACAATGCCAGAAAGTGAAACACACAGAAACGTGAAGCGCACTGGGAAAAAACAAAATTGTGAGCCCTCATTTTTTTTTTAAAAACCTGGGGGGGGGAAAAACCTGGGGAAAAAAAACAACCCCAAATAAAAAGTAGCATGGCAAATACATAGGGCTGCGTTTACATTTGGCATTAACATGCAACCTGTATCCGGATGTTGTCCACATAAACATTGAAAATACAAGTGTAAACGCGCTTCTGATCAGAATGTTATCCAATCAGCGTGTCCTTGAACAGAGGTAGTCGAGGATGCATTGTCGGATCTCAGTGTAAAGTAAACGCAATCCAGCCATCGTGTCTGCATTCGCAATTTCGACATCACACAAAACACCGCCCCCTCTCTCCCAATCTGTCGGAAGAACAGAGTGCTAGTGAGACTCGTACATTTATTTTGATTTGTAAAATGTACCACAACTGAAAATAGTTTTCAAAAGAAAACCCGCCACTTCAGGTTGACTTTACACCGCAGACTAAATATTGCGCAGGAAATACAGATCCAGATCGGTTATACAGATCGAGAAGTCGATGAGGTTGCATGTGAAAATCACGCCGTGTCCTGATTGACTGATGATCCGATCTGCTTGATCAGATCATGGTGATCGGATGTAATGCCAAGTGTAAATGCAGCCTTAGTAGATATGGCCGAGGAAATGATGAGGTGCAAAATCATTTCTTTTATTCTGTTTCATTTATATTTGCAATCTTGGATTTTGTTTGCCAAACTTATTTTTTTCTGCAAATACTTCATTTTCTTGCAATTTTTTTATTTTGGTTGGCAAACTATTTTTTTCTCGCAATGACTTAATTTTCTTTGATTCTTTATTTTTGTTTGCAAAAAGTACATTTCTTTTTTCTCTATACTTAAATTTTAATTTGCAAAAGTTTATTTTCTTTTGCAATACTTCAATTTTTTTGCAAGCATGTGTGGCATTGTTTTGACTCCATACTGGCCTACTTTGTCGGCTTAGATGAAACTGCAGATTCCTCTTCAGGAACTCGAGCTGCGTCGGAAAACGCTAGGGGAACGCCTTCTGTGACCATGCTCTGAATCACATGTGAAATCAGTCCAATAGCTGAGTGGGACATCACGGGCGGGTGACGTCATGACCAGGAAGCTATAAAAGCACGTGCGGTGGAGCCAGCGTCAGCTTTCTGTCATTCAGCGAAGCGCTCTGTGTGTGTCAGTCATATTTATTGTTGTCTGTCTATTGTGAGAGAAAAGTCTATAAGCAGCTATGTCTAAAGCTCACGCTAAGACAAAGCATGCAAAGGGCGAGTGCAAGCCACGTTATAGGTTGTGTGTTCCTCCCTGCCCACGTTACATCACGAGTGGGGATACACACAGCCTGTGCGTGGTTTGCTTGGAAGCGAGGCACGCAGAGTCGGCTCTTGAGGGGGCCGGCTGCCCGCATTGCGAGCGCCTCCCACTGCGTACGCTTTGCTCCCGGAGGGCTCTCTTTGAGGAGGGAGCCTTCGCCAGCGTTCCCCGCGGTGTTGGCCCTGCTTCCGTCGAGTCGGAGCGGCGACTGCATTCATGGGGTTCGCAGTTGGATCTGGCGGAGGGAATGGAGACGGGCGAGTCCCTATCTCCTTCCGCACCCACCAGATCCAGCGCCTGATCTCTGTGTTCGGAAGCCCGTTCTGCGACTACTTCCTCCCGGGGTGACGGCTCGATGCTCCTCCTGTCTTCCTCCGAGGAGGTTGACGTGGAGGACGTTGAAGAGGTTTCGCCCCCTCAATCGCCCCAATATGAGGAGCTAGTGGAGGTGCTTACTCATTCTGTGGCCAAATAAAAAATCGATTGGCCCGCCAAGAAGCAGGCCGAGCTGCAGCGAAGCAGATTGGATGAATGCTTCCTGCGCGCGAAGCCGCCACCTCCGTGCCGGAGCCTGCCATTTTTCCCCGACCTTCACACCGAGGTGTCGAGGTCGTGGGCCAGGCCTTTTTCGGCCCGCCTCTTCATCCCTGCCTCAGATTATTATGGTAATGTGGCAGGGCTGACTGAGCGTGGCTATAAGGCGATGCCCCGGGTTGAACAGACGCTAGCTAGCTATCTGTCCCCAGGCATGGCATCGTCTTTGAAGGCTCCGGCACTGCCCTCTAAGCCGCTGCGTACAACATCAGCGCTGGTGGGCAAGGGGTACGCGGCAGCGGGTCAGGCCGGTGCGTGTCTGCACACGATGTCTGTGTTACAGGCGTACCAGGCCGATCTGCTTAAAGAGCTGGATGAGGGCGAGGAGCTTAGCTCTGATAATATTGCAGAGTTAAGGAGAACCGCTGATCTCTCTCTCCATGCCACCAAAGAGACCGCCATTGGGCGGTCCATGGCAGCTATGGTGGCAGCAGAGAGGTATTTGTGGTTGACCCTGTCTGATATGAAAGAGAAAAACAGGGTCTTCCTCCTCGACGCCCCGCTTACGCCTTCTAGTCTGTTCGGCTACGCTGTCAATTTAGTCGTCGACAGGGACCAGGAGGCTTGTAAACAAGCGGCGGCGTTTCAGCGGTTCCTCCCTCGCCGTATTTCAGCTCCAGGGGCTGCCGGGTGGCAGCAGTCCCCACCGCGTACCAGCTCCTCACATAGGGAGATGCAAAAACAGAGCGTTGCCACCCGTGTTCCCCCGCGTCGGGACAGGAGGCAGAAGCAACGCTCTGGGTCGGGGGCTTCGAAGCCTAAGCCGGATCTGCGGACCCTCCCCCCCCCCCCTCCTCAGGCTAGGTCCCGACACAAAGGTCCTGACTATTGAGTGTAGACTGCGAGGGCAGGCCCTTCTGGGGAAGAGTGGTTCACACCGCATTACACGTTGTCCGTCTCTCCCCAGTGCCCTCGGGAGATCGTTCTGCCAACCCTGCCGGTGTTCCAGGGTGCAGCGGTCTGCAGCGAGCATATCTGTCAGTTACCGCCCGGCGAGTCTTCCACACTAGGGAGAGACTTGGAAGTCTGGCGGCGTGGGCATTCTCATTCCTCTAGCGTTTTCCGATGCAGCTCGAGTTCCTGAAGAGGAACGTCTCAGGTTATGTATGTAACCCTGGTTCCTCAAGGGAACGAGACGCTGCGTCTCGGTGTCATACTTCTGGCGTCTCTGCCAGCGCTTGCTTCATTCCTAGAAGCTGACGCTGGCTCCGCCGCACATGCTTTTATAGCTTCCTGGTCAGCTATTGGATTGATTTCACATGAGATTCAGAGCGTGGTCACGGAAGGCTTTCCCCTAGCGTTTTCCGACACAGCGTCTCGTTCCCTCGAGGAACCAGGGTTACATACGTAACCTGAGACGGTTTCATGAGTTGGAATAATACAGGGTGACACTGACAGCTTTTAACATTGGCTCAGTGAGGTGAAGGTTAATGTGAAGATAGTAGAGTTTATGAAGAAATGGCTGAGCAGCCATCAATTGTCTACACCTACATCCCTCAGGAACTGAGCCAAGTGTGTGTGTGTCATGTTTCCTCAGCACCATTGGACAGGTTTTCTTCAGATCTGCCCACTTGAGTGTAAAGATGAGTGCTAGGGATAATAAATTATTCCAGTTGTATAACGATTCCATTTATCATGATTTTAGTACTTTTAAGAAATAAAAATAAATTTTATTTCCAAATGGTGATGTCAATAGCAAGTAAATTTACAACAATTAAATTGACATTCTTTTAGTGGCAACATTAATACAGTTCAATAATTGGCCTTAGCTATGAACAACAATATTAAACAAACAAAATACTATACAGTATGTGGTAATGTATTTCATTCACTGATGTTTACAAAATTCTACTGACAATATATTAAATATTTATATTTAGCTGAAAGTTTTCATTTAAACCAGTACACTAGATTAGTTAAGGATACAAGTTATTCATTCATAAGAGTCATTTGCTCGGGAATCTAATTAATCCAGTTGTACTGTATATGATTCTAAGTCACTGAATATAATCAGATCATAAGAGTAATTTGTTTGGGAGTCTGACTAATCTGGTTGCGCTGTAAGATTTAGATTCACTGAGAAGAACTGACTCATAGGAGTTTTTTTTCCAAGAAAAGAACAGATTCATTTTGAGAGTTATTTGTTCTGTAATTGGACTACACTGGTTGTGTTGTATGATTTTGATTAACTGATACGAACATACATATGGGAGTTATTAGTTCAGGAGTCTGAATATAATGGTCCTGCTGTATAATTTTAATTCACTGAGAAGAACTGACTCATAAGGGTCATTATTTCTCTAACTAGAAAACCGTGAAGTTTTTTTCTTCTTTTCTTCTTCTTCTTATTTTTTTTTAATTTTTTTTCAGGAAATACTATGTGATTTTGATTCACTAAACTGAGCTGACTCATAGGAGTAATTGTTTCTGTAATTGAACTACTTGTTGAGATGTATGGTTTTGATTCACTAAGAACCAATTCATTAGAATCATTTGTTCTGTAATTGCACTTCACTGTGCTGTATTGGTTTTAATTCACTGACCAGAATAGACTCATAAGAGTCATTCTTTCAGGAGTCTGACAACACCAGTCGCACTGTATGATTTTGATTCACTTAAAAGAACTGACTCATAGGGGTCACTGAATCACTGAGAAGAAACGATTCATTCGTTCTGTAATTGGACTACTCTGGTCGAACTGCATGTTTTTGATCCACTGATTAGAACTGGCTCATAAGAATCATTCTTTTGGGAGTCTGACTACACCAGTTGTGCTGTACGACTTTGATTCTCTGAGAAAAAAATGACTCAGAGGAGTCATTAGATCAGGAACTGGACAAGACTAGTTACATCATAAGTAGTCTCTTTAAACATAGTCTTTAAAAGAGTCAATTCAACTGAGCTCTTACTGCAACAGAGCAGACTCGGTTAGACACCTTCTCCTGCCTGGTCCCTCCAGACCACCATCTCTCTCTCTTTTTTTTTTTTTGCTCTCCACTTCAGTGGTCAGAAAAAAAGAGGTTTTGGGGCCCAGGCAGACCTGTTCTACTAAAACCCTGCCTGTCCTCAAATATCTAGTGATAAGAACATAAACTATGTCACTTTATAAAAACAGATGAGAAATTTCAGTGGGACCAAGTTTTGTGGGTTAGAAATTGAGCATAAAGGGAGGATATTTGGTTAGAAAGAAATTATCCTGAAATGTGTTGGATGAAAACAATTCAACACCCACAGAGCTCTGGAAACTAGTGATATTGTTGCTTTTTGGTCACTACATTTTAAAATAATTTATGGTAAATTGCAAAAAGCACATGAATAAGGTATGATTTTTAAGATTTTCTAAAGATTTCATTCATTATGTTCTTACCAGGTCAATGTATTGATGCCTCATTTTCAATGGGAAGGACGTAAACAGTGTTATTTTTTTTATTATTATTATAATTAATAATTATTAAATAAGTTGACATGGTTTTTGTTGTAATCATAGTTTTTTGTCTTTTTATTTGATTTGTCTTTTGTTATTTTAATTCAATCAGTATTTCGTCATATTTCATTTATTCATTTTTTTCATTTTTTCTGACTAAAATGGCATATGTTTGTATAGTCTATGAAAATAACCATGTAGTTGATAGTAACATGCAAAATGACATCTGTCTAACTATAGCAGACCACATTTTCAATCAAGAGGACTCAAAAAGGGGACGAAATATAAATATGTATAAATATAAGTTTTAAGTCAAAACATGACTGTTAATTAAAGCAAACTATCCAAGTACTTGAATGCATCTTTCACCACTGAACCCTTCAGCAAACACTATATCGTGATTTGCAAAAGAGCATCAGCCAAATGAAAAGAAACTCTTTTTTTCTTTTGTCAAGTAGCATTATGCTCATTGTCTGATTCTTGTCATAGAAGTGATACATCAGTGGTATCCATTGGTTACACAATCTACACAATAGCAGATGAAGTTTCTGGCTGAGCGAGACACACAACACTCTCATGAGGTTCAATTCAGCTGCTCTTTGATTTATTCCACGCTTCTCTTTTATATTAAATGAATAACGTGAAAATGTTGCCAGCAGGTACTCGAGCACTTCTTCAGTTTGAAAAAAAGCAAAACAGAAAATATTTGTTTAGTGTATTTTTGCTTAGCAGATACAATTTGTTCTTCATACTGTAGATTATTGCTGTGGTAAATATGCTCCCTTTTCATGTGGAAAAGCACATACACACACACACACACACACACACACACACACACACTCATCCAGAAAGAGATGCATACGCACACAAACAGCTTAAGCTTTGAAATTTGTAATAGAGAGCTAGCAAGCTGCTGGCGCTCTGGAAGGTCTCTTTCTCTGTTAATCTCTTTACCAGCAGACTGGTAGCACCACATTAGTGTGAGTGTGTGATAACTAGAGAGGGTCTACAATAACATAAACTTTGGAGTAGTGGAAGACAAATAGAAACCAGTTCGCTGCAGTTCTATTGGAGTCTGTTCGGCTGATGAATATCTGTCACTGCAGCTTTTAAGATGGAGGATTACATTAAACCACTCAGCTCCTTCTCACTAATGGCAAATTACCAAACTCAGTGCCGCCCATGCACGCTTCCTTATTCTGACGTGAACGGCTCTTGGTGCAGTGTAAAATTGACCTTTCCATCAGCACGCCGGCTTTAATTTGCGGTTAGCGGCGAAGGCTGAGCCCTGATTTAATCAGTCCTTTCCTTCTTGTAGCGTGGGCAGTTTATCAAGCCCCTGCACAAGGCAACATGTGCTCTTAGGTCTGCGGCAGCAGTAACCGCAAACCCTGCATCATGGTCATGTCTGCAGAAAGAATTGTTTTCCGTATGTTCTTTCAGTGCATTCTTAATGCAGACATTCCTATGAATATTAAAAAGACTGTCGGAACGAGGTCGGTCGACGCAAGACACCTCTAATGAGGGGCTTGTTTTGACAATATAGGGCATTGTTTCTTCAAAGTCTCATTTATATGTTTGCACATTAAAATGCACTCTTAAAGGGATAGTCCACTTTAAGAGTCCAATGAAACATCTGTCATTTACTCACCCTCAGTAAGTCTTGAATGACTTACTTTCTTCTGTGGAACATAAAAAAGTTATTTAAAAATGTTGGTAACCAGTTTTGGTTTCTTTTGACTATCATTGTATTTTTTGTCAGTGCAATGAAAGTCAATGGGGACAAAAACCTGCTTGATTACCAATATTCCTCTAAATATCTTCTTTTTTTCCCACAGAATAAAGTCATATATGTTTGGAACAACACAAGGGTGAGTAAATTTTTAGTGGACTAGTCCTTTAAAGTCAGCATGAAATGGAAGCTGCAGTATTTTCTTCCTTATTGTGAGATGAGCGTGAAACTGAAACTGTTTCTCAAATGGGAGGAGGGAGGGGAAGCTATTTTGGTTAAAGATTACGAGGGCACATGCATTTGATAAAATAATGATGTGCACAGATAAATCATTTAAAAATAAACTGCAATATTTTTTTTTTATTTCATGGTGGCTTTAAAGCACTGAAATGTTCATGTTGCAAGATTCAGTAGCATCACCTCCTAGCATGCATACATTAAAAGGGTTCTGATCCATAATTGGTGCTCTAATGGATCTAAATGCATCACTTTCGCACCATAATAAAATGTCTTGAATGAAGCGTAGATGAGTGTGGGTGTGAGTATGTGTTTGACAAGGTGTGCAAACACTCAGTGGTCACCATTATAATTTAATAGGAAAATGTATCCCGAGCCAGATCAGTCTGCTTAGCATGCAAGTTGTGCAACACACCCAGTTTGTTTCAAATGGTTAATGAGTTTCCATTGTGCTCAAGTGTTTGCTTTCATTCATAATCCTATTAATCGCATTTGATACATTTGTATTTTCTAGGCTGGCTGCTTTCAGATTTGAGTCTATATCTGTCTGGCAGGTTTCTCAAAGCCTTTCATTTGTGTGGTAATGTTGTGCAGGGGAACAGCGTCACACCTTCTGCTGGACGAGTCAATGCATTCTATCTTCCACTCATCGGACTCTTTTTTTATGTGACTTACCTTAGTTTATCCTTCTTCTGAATTTCTAAAAGGTGATGAATTTGCTTAAGGTGATGATAATATTTTTTTCTTATTTTTAATTTTAATAATAATAATCTTCATCTTCATCATCATCATCATCATTATTTTGTTTTAAACATAATGTATTCCCTTTATAATGACAGTAACAATAATATTTTTAATATTAATAATATACTTATATATACCATAATATTTATTCCCCAAATTACTCATTCATTCCTTTATTTCTTTTGATTTATTAACAATGGTATTGATTAGTCATTGTAGCTCATCCATTTACTTTGCTCATGCTAAATTTCCAAGTGCCAGTTATTTTCTAGAAGAAAAAAAGCATGCTAAGTATGGCTAAACAGTGTTTTTGGCTTTTGATTTAATTGACTCAAACCTGCGGGAGGAGAGACGGGCCTGCAAGAACTCCAGCACTGCACTAACCGGGCAGTTAACTGGGTTGAGCTGGAGGTCTCCGCACCACGAAGTGAAAAGTTTCCACTTCAAGGCGTACAGTTTCTTCATGGGGAGAGCTCTGGATTGGAGGATGGTCTCAAAAACCTCGGTTGAGAGACCGGAAGCTACGAGTTGTGCCCCCTCAGGGGCCACACCCATAACTTCCACAGCTCCGGGCGGGTGTGGATGATCGTACCCTCCGCCTGTGAAAGGAGATCTCTCCAGACGGGAATCTCCCATAGAGCTCCATCGAGGAGAGAAATCAGGCCTGAAACCCAACTCGGCCCGGCCGGAACGGGGATACTAGCAACAGACGAGCCCTGTCCCGGCGCACTCTCTCCAGAAATCCCAGGAGCAGAACGATCGGGGGAAAAGCGTACAGACAAAGCCTCGGCCACGTCTGTACCATGGCATCCAGCACCAAGTGGAGCTGAATGAGTCAGAGGACCAAGAGTGGGGAACAGTGCGATGTACTCTGAGTCGCAAACAAGTCCAACTAGGGCGCCTGGCAAAAAAACTCTACCAGATGGATTACCCAGGAATGTAAATTGCTCTCAGCGAGAGAAGTTTGCCCTGTGACCACACAAGGATCTGGTATGCTAGTATGTACAAACGACGTGAGCGCAGATCTCCCTGCTGGTTGGTGTAAGAGACCACCGCTGTGTTGTCGATGCGCACCAACACATGGTGACCTCTCAGGTTGGGGGGAGGAAGGGAACCAAGTTGTACTAAACATGTCCAAGGAACGTAGGCAATCACCGCATGAACCTGGATCATGCCCAAAGCGGTTTTCCCCTCGGGGAGAACCCCTTGGTCTTGAGCCACCACTGTAGGGGTCTCATGTACAGCAGGCCAAGAGGTATCACGTTCGACGCTGCTGCCATCAAACCCAGCAGTCTCTGAAACTGCTTGAAAGTGAGTGACCGGCCTTCTCTTACTCTTGCGACTGAGGTGAGGATCAACTCGATCAGAGCAGGAGACAGACGTGCCTGCCTTGCGGTCGAATCCCACACCATTCCCAGATAAGTGGTTCTCTTTAATGGAGAAAGCACACTTTTCTTGGCTTTTAGCCTCAACCCCAGTTCTCTCATGTGGGCGAGAACGACATCCCGATGTCGAACCACCATCTGCTCTGAATGAGCTAAAATCAACAAATCGTCGATGTAGTTGAGTATGCGGACGCCCTGGAGTCGCACAGGAGCCAGAGCAGCATCCACACACTCCGTGAAAGTGCGGGGTGAGAGTGACAAGCCAAAGGGAAGAACCCGATATTGGTACGCTTTGCCCCCAAAAGCAAACCTCATGAACTTCCTGTGACTGGGAAGGATGGAGACATGGAAGTATGCGTCTTTTATATCGATCGTGACAAACCAGTCCTCGGAAATGATCTGAGACACGAATTGTTTGATTGTGAGCATCCTGAACTTCAGTCACAAGATTGAGCGGTTCAACTGACACAGATCTAAAAACCCCCCATCCTTCTTTGGAACTATAAAGTACCAGCTGTAGAACCCAGACTCTCTTCCACGAGGAGGGACCACCTCGATGGCCTCCATCCTCAAAAGAGTAACTACTTCTGTTCAATGACCAGAGCCTGCTCGGGACCCACCAGCGTGGGCGTAATCCCGTTGAAACGAGGCGGAGGAGAACCAAACTGGATTCTGTAGCCTCTCTCTACAGTATGCAGAACCCACTGAGACACATTTGGCAGTAGTTTCCACGCTGCTAAATAATCTACTCAGGGAATCAGTCTCTCGAGACTGATCTCAAGTGCAATACGAGCAGCCGGCTCGGTGCCCTGTAACGGCGAACCGGCAGGGACAAACCGAACCCGCTGCTCTAGAGACCTCTGCGGAGGTGGCGAACCTCTTAGCACCGCTACGTTGCCGGGCGGTAACTGAAAGAAACGCTCGCTGGAGACCGCTGAGCCCTGGAACACTGGCAGGGTTAGAAGACCGATCTCCTGAGGGCACTGAGGCGAGACGGACACCGTGTAATGCTGTGAAACCCGCTCCACCCCAGAGGGGCCTGCCCTCAGAAGTCTGTGCCAGTTGCGTTCAGGACTTTCTGGGCAGAGGACCTCTTAGATTAAGTACGGTCAGCAGATTGGCTTAGACTTCAGAGCTCCGACCCAGAGCGTAGCTGAAAAGCGGTCCCGCGCAGAGGAGCCAGGAGGCGACGCTCTGCTTTTGGGTCTCCCTGTACGAGGAGCTAGTACGTGGAGGTGGCTGCTCCCGCTCAGCAGCCCCCAGAGCTGGAGAGCGGTGAGAGAGGAACTGCTGGAACGCCGCCGCCAGTTTACGAGCCTCCTGGTACCTATCGACGATAGAATTGACTGCGTCGCCGAACAGGCCCGAAGGCGCAAGTGGGGTGTCCATGAGGCAGACCTTATCTCGTTCTTTCATATCTGATAAGGTCAGCCATAAATGCATCTCCACCGCCACCATAGCTGCCATAGACCTGCCAACGGCACGGGCGGTCTCCTTGGTGGCGCGGAGAGACAAATCAGCGGTCCTCCTGAGCTCAGTAATATCATCAGAATGGAAAACGTTCTAGCTCGTCTAGCTCTTTAAGCAGGTCGGCTTGGTAAGCCTGTAACACTGACATAGTGTGCAGTCACGCACCAGCCTGACCTGCTGCCGAGTACCCTTTGCCCACCAGCGCTGATGTAGTTCTTAGCGGCTTGGAGGGCAATGCCGGAACCTTTAAAGATGATGCCGCGTCAGGTGACAGATAGCTTGTGAGCGTCTGTTCTACCTGGGGCATCGATCTATAACCGCATTCACCCAACCCCGCCACATTGCCGTAATAATCGGAGGCGGGGATAAAGAGGCAGGCCGAGAAGGATCTTCCCCACGACCTCGACACCTCGGTGAAAAAAGGCAGGCTCCGGCGCGGAGGTGGCAGCTTAACACGCAGAAAGTGCTCATCTAATTTACTTTTCTGCGGCTCAGCCATTTTCTCTGCGGGCCAATCGATGTTCAACTTGGCCACCACACAAGTTACCACCTCTGAAAGCTCCTCATACTGGGGTGTTTGAGGGGGCGAATCCTTATCGACGCCCACCACATCAACCTCCTCGGAGGAAGACAGGCGGAGCGTCGATCCCGTTCCCTGAATAATTATGGAAAAAGTAAACGTATCAATAAACAGCAACAGGGCATTTCCTAACAAATCTTTACTTTATTTATCCTCGGTTTAAGGAGTTCTTTGGTAATATGTAAACACGATTCAAATATTCAGTCCGTCTCTTAAGGTAACCTGATGTATTCAGAGTGAATTGTGCTTCCATAAATATCAGAGGCAAGTTCAAAACAAGAGTCACTCTTTTTTTGAAGTACAATGTAGGAGGATTCTCCAATCTTTCATACTGCTGGATGCAGCATGTGAACATGAGGATACACAGCAGGATGAAAGAGGCGGATATGACCATCCTTAAACAGTTGTTTGGGTTCGGGTCTCAGGTTTAGCTATGTGCATAAGGGCACATTTTTGGTATGGTTTAATACTGTATAGGTCCTGCTGCATTGCACCAGTAGCCAGGCATATACTCAAAGTTTTGTGGATAAAGCAATGGCCCCAGAAATAGTGTGGTTTCAGGCCCTCCTGCCATATATATCTGTGAAGGTGAATGTCCCTATTAACCAGGGGAAAAGGTGTGGAATGTGAACGTCATTCTGACTAATTGCTCACTGCGGTGGGATTACACAGGCTGCCAAGAATTATGGGAACACAGTGAGAAAAAGAAAACTGCTTGAATAGCAACCCAGCAACATGCAAAGTAAGTTTTTTTTTTTTTTTTTTCTCACACAAAGGGCCATGCTCTGCCAATTCCTGCTGCTCAATTTTTTTTTCAAGGCCTCATTAGTGATCATTAGCAACTGAAATGGCAGCATTTATTGTTGGATAAGAGGCGTCACAATAGAAGTGTTCCTCAGTTTCAGGTGATGGTCTCCTCCAGCTTCCTGTTCATCCCTTGTTGAAGCTTTCTGCTGTTTTGTATGCATATCGTTTTGCGGTTAGTGTCACAGTAATTGCACAAGCATAGCATATGAGATACTAATGAAGTATGTGCCACAGATGGTTTCATATATTGATTTTACACTGAAAGCTGACATGAACAGAAGTGATCATTCATGATGCATCTCTGTAAACATATGGATCAATTACATACATGAGTGTCCATGCTAAAGAAAAGGAAAAATCTTGTTTGAAGCACATGTGACTTACGCCTGTTTCACACCTCAAGCGTAAGCTTCGCATCAGCTTCACGTTAGCATAACTAGCGCCATATCACTGCAGCTGCATGCAGACTCATGAGAGTATTCACACCTGACGTTTGTACAGCATCACTGCAGTGGCTCCAAAGCTACATATTTCTTTACAAAGATGCCTATAAATTTGTTTTTAGAAGTTGGTCAGTTATAAATTTGAAGTGTAGAAGTCTTGTTAACATGGGGATTTGCATGTTAACGCGGGGATTTGCATGCAAACAACAAAAACAGCTCAGATCATGTCGTTTCAGTCATATAGAATGTGCTGTTTTTAATGTTTTTTTTTTTTATTACACCATACTTTAACACAAACTGAATAATTAAAAACCAGTTTAAATGGGTAAATCTTCTATACATATTTTTTGATTCTTCATTTTCTTTTCTGATATATTCCAATTCTATGTTCTGACATATTCATATTCTGTTTCAATGTAATGTCTCTAAAATGGCATGTTATTGAACCATTGAGTAAAAAGTAATAATATATTTCCATTACATTTTGAATACATGTAATTGTACACAATCATTATTTTAAAAAATTAATAAATAAATAAAAAAAATGTAAAAAGCTTAAGGCTTCTTAACATGCACCAATTCACAATAAGTAGGCAGTAAAGAGTACATTTATCTGTGAAGGTCTTGTAAGATCTTCACAACCATCTTGTTTTATGTGTGAATAATTAATGATGTTTTATTAAGAAAGTTCGGGAGGAGCACGTTAGATACTTAGCCTAATTAGGGGGGGGGGGGTACTCTGGGTTCGGGCCAATTCCGAGCTCGGAGCCCTCCCCCGGACAGCATGCCAAATATGCATTAATATACTTCAGCTAATTATGTGTAAGTGTGAACTTGTGAATATGTGAATAATTTTGGGGAAGTCGCTCCACATGACCACATGATTTTATTGGCGAGAGAATTTTATAACATTGTACCCATATTTGGGAATATTGACATAAAGATAAAATAAGTGGTCAAACATGGAAAAGTCAACAGACCAAGGGCTGTAATTTATATGCTATAGTGCGTAAATAAATAAATAAGAAGAGGTCTTTGAAGGATCAGCAAAATAGCTGTAGACTGCATATTTCCTTATGCAAATTCTAAATACTTATTTGGATATTTATATCCGGCATCACAGAAAATTCTTACCTTGAGGCAGAATAAGCAATATTCTGTTACAGAATCTCTTATTGCGTAACTAATATGAATGTGCTGGGATTAAGCCATGTTTACTAGGAGGTATCCTTTCACCCCTGTGATGCATGTGTATTTCACATGAAACTCAATTTGGTTCTGGTTGAGAGCCATAGGATTTAGCCCCATAATGTCAGTGTAGTGTATAATGTCACTGTATACCATGCTCTTTTTTTACCCATGAGTTAAAAAATTTGTCATGAAAGAATTTATATTCAAAAGAGTAAAAAGGAGTAACAGCAAGGGTCTATATTTAGACTACTTTTAGTCTGTGGAAATTGTGGAAGAATGACAGTCATTTCCTCTGAAAAGTATTTCCTCAGAGTATATGGGGTATCCTTGTGCTAGTTTGGTACATGTAATGTGAGTTCTATTTAAAGAGCATGCTAATTACAAATCAAGAGCATTCTGTGACAGAAGCTGGGACATGTCACACACATCATTATCGTGATAGATTTGTCATAAAAAAATTTAATCTTGGAATGTTTGGAATGCTCTGGTTACTAATGTAACCTCGGTTCCCTGAGATAAGGGAACGAGTGTTGCGTTGACAACTCTTATGGGGAAACTCCTGTTTACTCTGATACTGAAGTCTGATTTGTTCACGTTCGTGTAGCTGCACGAACCAATGGCACTTCGACCCGCCAAAAAGGGAGGAGCAACCACTATATAAGTCGGCTCAGAGTGCCATTTCATCAGAATCTGTCGACTGAAGCGACAGTCATTGATTTGCGTGCAGCCTTATAGCACGGCAGCCTATGCAACACTCGTTCCCTTATTTATAGAACCAAGTTTATGTTAGTAACCGTATTGTTCCCTTTCGAACGGTCTCTCCCATTGCATTGACATGCTTATAGGGATCACGTCCAATAGCCCCATGCTATAAGCAAATGCAGAACGACGCCGCTCTGCGAGTCTAGTCCTGGAGCACTGAGTATGTAAACATGAGCCAATAATGAGACCCAAGCTATTTAGGCTGAGGACTACATAACATAACCCTCTCCACTTATAAGGGGATTAGCTAGAATTAAGCGGACAAAATCCGTGCCTGCAGGGCAGGGACGTCCAAGTTATAAAACCTGGTAAAGGTAGACGTGACGAACAGTCGGCAGTTGCACAAATATCATAGAAATTCCGCTGGACCAAGCCCAGTGGAGAGACTGGAGCGGCTCAAATGGAGGGAGAACTATAGACAAGTCCCAAGTTGGCACAATAAGAGGACAAGGCGGATTCAATCTCCGAGCTCCCCTCAGAAACTGAAACTGATTGACCAGCCACGAGTGAATAATTCGCTGCAATGGCTGCCATATACACTTTGAGCATGGAAGGGGTGCGCCCCTTATCCAGCAGCTCTTGTAGGAAGGTTAACAATATGAGGCAATTAATAATTAATAATTAATTCATTTTCATTGGGTAAAAATTAAATTATTATTTCTTTTTTGATAGAAGTATAATTTAAAATATTAAACGTATATAAAATAAATAAATTTTTTATTTATAAAATAAAGAATCATAATATAAGTAACTTTTTAATAAAATACAATTTTATTTTTTTATCAATTTTATTTGTTAGGAAAAAATTAAAAATAATAAAAAATACAATCAATAGTTTATTTCATTTGTTTATTTTTTTAATTTTATATGGAGTTGAAAACATTGGCTAAATATATTATAATAAAACACAAAATACAAAAAATAAAGCAATAAACATTTAATAAATATTGTTATGGGAAATAATCATATTAATAAAAAATAGAAATTTAGTCAAAACTCAAAATATAAACAAAAAAATAATAATCAATTCATATAACTAATCAAAAATAAAAAAAAAAAAATTTATTTTTGGGACACATCACAAGAGGACGGGTCCACGTTCCGTGCTGCACACCAGTCAGAGAAGACTGACCATTTTAGGGCATAAAGACGTTTTGAACGAGCTCTAGCCCTAAAAAAAAAAGTCCAAAAAACAAAATGGTATTAGATACACTCGCTGGGGGGCTGCAAAGACTCCCATCGAGGGGCCCAACATGAAGATTCCACAGCTCTGCTAGGGATCCACCATGTTCATTTGCTTGCGAGAGAAGGTTCTCCCTCGTGGTATGGACACGGGGCTGCCGATAGCAGCTTAATCAACTCAGGGAACCACATCTGATTCCTCCAGAGTGGGGCCACCAGGAGGACTGAGCATCTGACTTCCCTGACCTGAGGAAGCAGGACAACCGGGAGGAAGGCATACAGGCGAGTGCTGGGCCAATCGTGGGCCAGGGCTCACTGTCTCAAAAAGTTGATTGGGCAGTGAAAGTTGTCTTCTGAGGCGAAGCGGTCCACCTCTGCCCTCCCAAAGACAGACCAAATAATTTGAACTGTTTGGGGATGTAGTCTTATTTCTCCTGAAACTACCTTGTCCCTGAACAGCATGTCTGACCCCTGGTTCAGTCTGCCCGGCACATGAACTGCTCTTAGTGAGAGGAGTTTACCCTGCGCCCATAGAAGTAGGCATCGAGCCAACCGGTGAAGGGACCGTGACCTGAGACTGCCATGGTGACTGATAAAGGCTACCACCGTCATATTGTCAGAAAGAGGAGGCATCGGTCGTGACCACCTTCCTTCTGGAGGTCAGTCCCAATGGGAAGCCTGACTGAAAGAGGTGAGAGGTTTTCCAAGGGGCCACGACTCTGATGCAGTGGTGGGTTACCCTGAGAAACGTTCCAGGCACCAAGCATGGGACGGAACATGGGCTATTAGCCAGTACTGAAGGGGCCACATGTTGAGCAGGCCAAGATGAATCACAGAGGAAGTGACATGAGGTGGGTAAGGTCAGGTAGGGTCATCAGAACTCTGGCTGGACTCGTCCATGGTGCAGAGAAGTTTGGCCTCGAACACTTGCAGCACGCCATGTCCTGGTGAGTCCCTGGTGAGAACTGCCGGCAGGAACGGAGTGGCCATTTGCGGGAGGAATGTTGACCGCGTCCCTTTAGGTACCACTCGTCAAGGAAGCTGCGGGCGGGCTCTTCTGGAGCCGAACAAGCCAGGTTTAGATCCTCCGCAGTCTTAGAACGCGGATCATCTCTCTGTCTACGCTGGACCGTGTTGTCTGCATGAGAGGTGGGGTTTCGTGCTCTTTGCCGGAACACGCCCACTCTTCAGCATCTGAAAGCGTTCATGACATGGAGTCATCCAAAGCGGCTTCCTCCTCAGATGCGTGGGCATTGCTAAGACAGGCGACACACTCAACTTCGAGCCACAGTATGCCACACTTGCCGCACGACATTTACAACAACTTTGCTGGAAATTTGCTCAGAAATTTGCTGTTAGTGCTGGATTTCCACAGTTGAAGCATTCTGGCTTCTTCTGCTGCCGGGGCTCCTTCTACTGCAGCGAGCAGTAGGCTAAGTTGAGCTTCTTCCTTCTTGGGCTTCTTGCTTGCAGAGTCAGCGAGGAGATTATCTTCGTCGCTGAAGGAGAAAAATTCTGACGAAATAGTGCTCAGAGCCGACCTATATAGAGGTCGGCTCCTCCCCTTTTGGTGGGTTGAAGAGCCATTGGTTAGTGCACCTACACAAACATGAACAAATCAGGCTTCAGTATCAGAGTAAACAGGTGTCCCCCCATAAGTGTGTCAACGCAATGGGAAAGACCGTTCTGAACGGAATATCATTCATCCCCCATAAAGGTTATGACAGAAGTATATTCATGTGTTTTCATTTACACATATAAAATTATAAAATTGATATAAAATTGCAGTTCAGATCTGAATGTAAGGAAGTTCCAATGATTTTTTTTTTTTTTGAAAATAAAATAATGCATATACACTCTGCTGGGTTATTTATTTATTTATTTATTTATTTACCCAAATGCTGGGTTCAGCCTGTTGGGTCACTATATGGGTTATTTTTTCATATTTTTACCCAGGTGTGTTTTTCTTTAACTCATTGCCACCTTGTCAGTTTCACTTGCGCACATAATACCGCCCACTGCCTGAACCCACGATGGTTGACTTACTGTTATATGTAACTAGTTTCGCATAGCCAGACCTTCAGACTGACTGCGGAAGGTCTGGGAAACTTGGCCGCTTTGAGTGACCAAGGACCGCCCAAGAGGCAATATGACTGACAGGTAAAGCAACCAATCATGTTTAATTTTGTGCCACATCATGTTTAAGGGTGTGGAAATGTCCCCACAATAACAGACCGGTGTGTAACACTCTTAGACGCATTTTAAAGAGTCTATGCTGTGAACTTTACATATTTCACATACTTTTGAAAATTCAGTGCTTAGTTGATCCTGAACCTCACTGTCTCGCTTTCTAAAATACTGTACAAATAATCTGCATTTCAGCATAACACGATGTGTCAGAATAAGTAATTATATGGTTTTAACACCACAGAATATTTACATTTGGTTAAAGGCAAAATAGCAGTGCTACAAAAATAAAACTATCTTTATTTTGTCACTTTCAGTTACACTCAAACTCAGACAAAGGTGATGGCTCCGTCCAATATCTACTCTCTGGAGAAGGTGCCGGTAACATATTCACAATCAACGAGTTAACGGGTGATATTCATGCAAAGAAAAGCCTGGACAGAGAAAAGAAGAGCCATTATATCCTCCACGCTCAGGCTGTCGACCGCTTCACCAATAGAGCCGTGGAACCTGAGTCCGAATTCATCATCAAGGTCCAGGATGTTAACGACAATGCCCCCAAATTCCCAGATGGCCCCTTTTCAGCCTTCGTGCCTGAGATGGCAGACATCGGTAAGCCAACACCGGGAGATGGGGGGCAGTGTCTGGGGGCAGTGCTCGTGGACCAGACGAACATTTTGTCAGTAGAGCTTAGGTTTTTATTAGCTGGCTCATCAGGTTCAGACCGCAGAGTCTCAGTCCAGATCTGAGCCTTTCTGACCAGGACTCCAGCTCATCTCATGCTGCTGGTTGGTTGTGGTAGATTTATAGTGGGATTTATTAAAGCTATTGTTTCTTATATAAAGCCTCTCAAGAGGACACTATTTATTGTCTGTTGTAGAAAAAGTGATTTCAGGAGTAATGTCAAAATCGAACCAGCATCTCACATAAAAACCTCAAAAGTATATTCACTCGCACAAGGGGTGCAAATATTTTGAAGTGCTTCCAAACTAATGCAGCATTCGATAAACAAAAACCAGCTGTGTTTACCTCTTTTTCCACCCGTATCTCAATTTGAAACGTCAGTGTTTTATAGATCTGTGCTATACACCCTAATACATGAGTAATCCACGTGCAGAGCTTGCAGTCTGCATCAATTGCAGTCCACATCAACCCTGCAGTAAATAGACTGACAGGAAAGTGCTAATTGTCTGCAGCGTTCTTCCTTCCTGTCCGAATCAATTGGCTGGACTCAAGCCAAAGAGCTTTTAAATTATCATTCCTCACAACCTGTCGGCACAATGTTCCCCTCTGGGCACAGCTAGGGTTAGGCCAAGGATTATTTCTCACTTTTGGCCTTGAATCTCTCTCCTTCACCACTTTTAAAACATTGAGTCTTTAAAACTAGTTGATTCTTTAAAAATTAAACCCAAACAGAAGGTCATTATCTGTATATGTATCTGTACCTGTTGTGATGACAAAATTATCTGTACAGCATTCGGGTGAAACTAAATGTGAACAACACTGGATGTGCGTCAAAACTTAATTATGGTTTCAATGTAGCGAATAGGTTTAATGTATCAATTATATATATAAAATAAAAAATATAAATCAGATCAAAAAATAAAATCAGTATTAATGCGATGAATTATTTATTGTTTTGGTTTTAAATGTTTTGGTCAGCAAGAGTTTTAAACATTTTTTTTATGTTTTTAATGGCTGTATTTATTTGATTAAAAATACAGTAAAAACTGTAATATTGTTAAATATTACTTTTCTATACGGTTTTTCTATTTTTAATATATTTTAAAATTAAATTTATTCCTAGATCCTAGTGAAGATAAATTTTCAGCAGTCTTTTTCATTTATTAATTTATTAAGCACCAAATCAATAAAATGTTTCAAATTCTTAATATTTAACAGTTGTGTTTCAAAAATAAGAAAATGTGTATGATCTAGAATACTCATGTGATTCAAGTTTTTGGAAATATCAGATAAATAATAACTAAAAGCTGATGATTCAAATCAAGCTTCAAGCTTCAAATCAAACTGTGCAAATTTTCAATCATAAATTTCTCACTTTAATTATATTCGCTTCACAGGCATGCCATTGCATTATAATTTTAGAAATATCGCTTTGTTCTATGTTAAATAATTCGCTTTTTTTCCACCTATTGTTTGATAGAATTTGTTATCCTCAAGTCATTATTTGTGCCTTTCCGAGTAAGACTTTCTGCTTCGGGTACAGAACAAGCACCAGCAGTCTCTGACTCCACTTTACCAAGCTGTGATGAATTAATCATCAGCAACACAGAGCCATATAAGCTGGTTGAGGGCCTCTGGCCTTTCAAGAAGGGCTATCCTAGAGTCTGGTGCCTTCTATTGTGTTTGTGTTTTTTTCTTAAACTGCGAATGCGTTTCTGGCTAGATCAGTGTTATCGCCACCATCCAAGCCCCACACACTTTGTAATAGCATTATGCTTTAAGGCTTGGAGGAGATAGGCTCATGACAGGTGAATTCAACCTGGTACAGGTCAAGGAGGCATGAGATGTGTCACTTGAATTAGCAAGCGGCAAATGAGTACTGCCTCTGTCGGAGCATGCTTGTGGCATGCATTAATGACAATGAATGCAAATCTAAGAATGTGAATAATTTTAGCAGTTTAACGTGGACATCTTTTTTATGTCCTCACAGGAACGTCAGTATTCCAGATCACTGCCACAGATGCCGATGATCCCACCTACGGAAACAGCGCCAAGATCGTCTACAGCATTCTCCAAGGGCAGCCTTTTTTCACCGTCGACCCCAAAACTGGTACGCAAATACCTCGCTTTCTACAAATAACCTGTTTTATGGACATTTTGAGATGCCTTCAACTGAAGAAGGCTGCACGTGAATATTTTCTTAGTGTTCCTGTCAGCTTGTGTGAAGTCACCAGCGGATGAGTCATTCCACAATAATAGGCTGTAAGAAACACAGATACATTTTCTCTGTAAAACAGCTTTCAGGCTCACAAAGGAACTCACAATTTATTGCGCTACCCTATTTGGATAATAATTAATGGGTTCTCACATTGTTGAGGGGCTTTCATACATGTTGTTTCCAATTTGAAGAGATGTTGTTTTCTACATGTTGTTTTCCTCTGAGACTGAGGGAAAAAAAAACTCCCAACCAGTACCAGAATGCGTCTTTTGTCGCCGAGACTTCAGTCAAGCATTTAAAGAATATATTTGGATTTGTATGCTTTTTTGAATGAAGCTTGGACTCAGGCATCTACATTTAAATTCCAATAAATCATGCGGGAAATATCATTCTCAGTTGTATCTCAGAAATAAATCAATAAACCTACATTGAGGGCGATGAATATGGATGGTTTTCTTTGAAGACTTGCATGGTACACTCAATTACTCTCACTAAGTCCGGGTGGATAAATAAATAATTTTCATAATATTATCAACACATGATTGAAACGTCGAGAGCACGGCACCGTGTGACCCTGGACTACACTGTTCTGTGGAGGCTTGAAAACACCCGAACCATGGCCTACTTGTTATGATGTACCGCTCGCCTACAGTGTATATCCTAATTTAATGTCTCCCTTCCTCACTCGTTTTCATTCTGTGCTTAGTAGCCATTTGGTTCAATTTCCACAGTGGTGGTGTTTGTTTATGTCAAGTTGAATGTGCCTGGAGGGTGTTTGTCCCAGTTTGAAAGCGCCAACCTGCAGAGTGTTTATCCCATGATAGAGCCTATTTGGTGCAGGATAAATTTGCTTGGCTTTTATGCATTTGAGTGTGCCAGCGTGGTGTGTATAGATGCACAAACGTCTACATCAGCAGTGTACAAGGTAAAATGGTGAGCATCTGTTCCAGCTGTTAGTGTGTGCATGGTTTTTCGTCAAACGCCCTGTCAGCAACAGCATGAGCTGCTGACCCAAGAGACTCAGCTTAGTACCAATACATACTTCCATCCCTCAGATATTCACCACGAATCCACGCCAATTTACACAGAATTGCTTCATGGGTACTCCACTGTGCATTTATTTATTATGTGTAATTGCTCATTCAGTCTCCCTCCCGCTGGGACCCGTGGGATTGTTGCCGTCCTCCACTGAAACGGCAGATCACTGATGGCGTTTTGTCTTTTATTGGTGTCTTCGGCGCTAAAACTATGAGATTGGATGTATTCCACTCCCTCCATGGTCTGTCTTTCAACTCTTTTCACATCTCTAATCCCCTGTTTGTGGCTGTCATGAAGGTTTTGATGGGATTAAGAGGCCATTTGATAATGTTCACATCAGGGGTTATTATCGTAGGGTGCTGGTTTTAGCGTTGCACTCTTGCATATCAGTGTTGCTTCCTCATTTTGACAGGAAGTGCCTATACCCTTAGCACTGAGAGCAGTGTATAGTGCTGAGAGCACTGATAGGGTGTTTGAAATAATCTAATACTCCAGGTCTAGAGAGCCTCTTTTGCTCTAGGAGAGAGTTAGAGCATTGATGGAAGCTTGTCTCTTCTGCTCTGAGCATCACAGCTATGAAACTTTTTTACATTTTGAGTTTATCTGTAGATATACAGTAGGTGGTGTTGGAAAAGCTACTCTTGAAAGTGTGGTTTGCCAAGCTACAAATTGAGAATTTGATGAGAAACGTATTTGGTACAAAAAAAAAACAATGAGTGTTTTTGAATGAACAACGTCAGTAAGTGTCAATTATTCTATTCTAATTCATATTTAATAATATGAATATTGAAAAATCAATATTTGTAGAATATTTCATATTACTGTTAATAATTGTATAGTATATTTAATCATAATTTTATCATATTTAATATTTTACTTAAAAAATGTATAGGTTACATTATATGAGAGCTTATATTATATGTATTATACTTTATATCTGCTCCAATCATTCTCTCAGGAGATAGGGGATAAGAACATCTAGTAGTTTAGAAATGTGTAGAACATGCAGAAAAAATGTAGAAACAACTTAGTAGTGTCAACTCTGGATATATGGCTGTACTCAACAGTGGCTTACCAGCTTCAACTTTCTGTAGTCTGTATTTGGTAATGATTAATTGTGATAATTAATGCTATCTGTTATAGATCTTATTGTGAACAAATCATCCATGATGTAAGTTTATTTTATATTACTTGTTTGTAAGGTTTTCTAAACTATTAATATAAGGATCCAGTGCCATTTTTAGTGTTAAAATGCTTTTTCCCCCCGAGTGTTTTACTTATTCTAGTCTAGTCTGTTCTTATAGAATACAATATTTATCATATAATGTGGTATGTTATATAGTACAGTATGGTGCAATATTGCATAATATAGTATAATGTGATGTACATTAGAATATTGTGTGGTATAATGTAGTGGACAGTAGTGTAGTATAGCATAGTAGAATATGCTTTAGCTGTTTTTCTTCCTACTGTAGAAATTACAAATTGCCCAAGCTACTGTTTCTACCATCCACCTCTATAAAAGTACAATGACTTGCATCATTGTGTCTAATCCTCTTAACTGAGAATTACCTCTACTACACCTATGTGTAGTAGTAAGTTCGCCCCATTTACCGGCGGGTGATGCTTAACCAGTGTGATGTTTCATACTTCCACTATAAGGTTGACTGTCTATTGTTCCATAGGAAATCAAACTCTCAGTACAATGAACAGGGCTTACCCAGTTCTGCATCAGTGTCTGGTCCTGTTTGCTTTATTTACTTTCTGTCTCTGCTTCGTGGCTACTAGCTGAATACTAAGAGCCTGTTTAACATGAACATTTTGCTTTTTTTTGTGTGTGTGTTGTCCGCTGAAATCCCCTGTCCTGGCAGGTGGTGTCTGCTGTCAATGGGCTGCGTGCAATCTCTATGACATTCTCTGGGGCTGGCGTGTGTTTATTTGTTCTGGCGGATTGAGATATCTGTTTGCATATTTTTTCTCACTCCCAATGGTCGTGTTCGTTTAAAAATGGAACATTGCATGTTCGAATATTTAAACTGTCCGTCGGATGCTAGAAATGTACTGTTTTCTACACATCCTTCTTTCCTTCCTTTCTATATAATATTAAATTTCTGTATACCTTTTTAGGTCTTCTTCGGTTTTCAGCAGACAAAGAACACCATAAATGAACCTCTGTTATATATTAGCAGATCATCGGGTTACACCATTTTAAAACATCAATAGAAAAGAATGGGATATGTCTTACGTTAATAGCTTGGCTTGAAAATGCACACTTTTCTATGATTTCTGGATGATGGATAACCTTAGTGGCGGCTAGTCGGGGGAGGCAGGGGACACAGCTTCCCCATAATTTTGAGGTGAAAATGGGAGGAGGACGTTTTAATGTTAAAGGGGTCATATGATGCTACATGCACTTTTACAAGTTGTTTGAACTGAAATGTGTGTTGGTAGTGTGTGTACACAACCACCCTAAAATGATAAAAATCCACCAAGTGTTTTTTTTTTTTTAAATCTGCTCAAATCGAGCCGATCTCTGATGACTGTCTGTGTGATGTCACAAAAACAGGCCCCTCCCACGATAGTTTGATTGACAGTAGCGTATCAGCACAGACTGGACTGGCGTCTTACCTTAGACCCTCCCTGAGTGAGCTGAGCTGTCATCAGTTCGCCATTGTTTCACCGCCGGAGCAGATGTAGACAAGAATGACTCCTAAGAGAGGGGTTCTGTTGTTGGACTGTATAAGAACCTGAGCAGTCATCAATTACTCCGACATTGAGCGTGAAGCCGCCGGGGATTATGTTTGTTTTTTAAGAGAATGCTCCCCCAATCTACATAAATGCTTCTATGTTTGCCCGAATCATTCTTGATCCAGCTTCATCTACAGAAGAAGTAAGTGTAATGTGCTGATTAGCAAGTTTCCGCTGAATGCGGCAAGTAAACAGTCCCTCATAGAGCGGCTGGGAAGAGAGGGACGGGGTCAGCATAGCTCATTAACATTTAAAGGAAAATTATTCAAAACTGCATGCTCTGAAAAGAGCTGATTTTGACAGGGTAAAAAAAAGTGTGTTTTTTACACTACCATTGAGAAACTTTAACCAAAATATGTTACAGACTTTTCATTAAGACCATAAAGAATCATATCAACTTGTGGAAAATGGACATCCTATGCCATTCCGTCATGTCTCATAATGTGTATTTTTTGTTTGTAATTTCAGTTGTAATATCATAACGTGAAAGCTCTGCTTTTCTATCGCGAATGTGCCGAATATGCTGATGTAATTATAACCGCTAGGTGATAGAGATGGGGAGGGGGAGGCCGGGGGAGAGCTGAGCTCTAGTGCCTCCGTTGGTAAAAAAAATTAGCCAATCAGCATCGAGTGTTCACATTCAGCGCTGAGGAGTGTTGAGAAAATAAACCTCGTAGGGGAGGCTAGCCTCCTTCTGATATCCACCAATCTCAAGAGCCGTAAATAGTGTGAAGTCTCCCGAACAACGCTGATAATGTACCAAGTACATATGATGAGTAGCGATATTGAATATTTGATTGCCAACAGATTAACCAAGCTGTCATTCAAACATTATATATACAAATTTAGGGAAAACAGTTTAAGCTGGATATAGGCTACAGCAGTCAGGCAGCAGGCAGCTCTCTTTTAACACAGACTTTTAAAAATCAAGGCATTTCATACACAGTTATTGATTGTAAAAAACGTCAAGATAGTATTCCTATAATATATATATTATATATGAAGAGTTCAGATGCAAAGCCTCTAAGTGCCATCTGAAATTATCTTCTAAAATTAGCATTTTTACCAGGCTCCTATGTTTAGGTTCAGTAATTTCACTTAATGGCATAGAAAAGGACCTATACTTTGCCATTAGAGTAAAATTACTGAACATAAACATAGGAGCCTGAGAAAATGCTAATTTTAGAAGAAAAATTCAGATGGCACTTAGAGGCTTTTGCGTCTGAACTCTTCAATATAGATATATATATATTATAGATATATATATATACTAGATATATATAGATATATATATATATATATATATATATATCACTAACAAGTAAATAAAATTATTCTAGTGCCTATATACTGACAGAGCTTACAAATGTTTGAAATGATGTTATTGATTTCCAGTTGTTTTTAAACAGCCCTTTGTTTGCCCATATTTGTGAACTGGGGCCTGGTTGTATCATGTCAGTTGGTGCTCATTTCTCAGCAAACATTACCATAGGATCTCATGGTGTAAAGGGGCACAAATGCAAGTTCACATGGCAAACTCAAGCTGTTCTGCTTTCCAGCCTTTCCTTCATCGCTGTCTTATCCTCTATCTCCTGAGGGAAGTGTTGAAGCAGATGGCAGACTTTGCTTTAGAGCTGTGGAGTATGCAGGAGATGATCACCAGCATGCTTCGTGTGTGTGTGTGTGTGTACATCTGGAAAGGAAGGTTCATGCTAAAGGCTTAAACTGCATAGGAACGGTACATGGAGGTGAGGGGTCAGTACTCGCCTGCTGGTGTGTTTTCAAGCTCGAAAAGAGCCTCGTCAGGTCAGAGCAGGGTCAAAACAGAGGATAACCACTTGCTGTGAGCTCACGCCTCAATAACTAGGGGTCAAAGATCTGCAGTGTGTACACATGATATTCTGGACACACACCCTTCCTATGAACGGGGCTCTTATTGTTGGAAATGCCATCAAAGGGCTTTAGCAGTTTGATTTCAAGCGATGATTCGCCCAAAAATTCATTATTTACTCATGATCATGTCTTTCAAAAACCCATTTAACTTTCTATTTTCTGTGGAAAACAAAACGAGATGTTAGGCTGAATTTCCAAGCAGTTCGTTTCCGCACAGTGAAAATAAGTGGTGACCATGGCTATCATTTTCTCTGAATAATGACTTCATATCAGTCTGATCCTCACAGAGATATACTCTAATATGGCTTCAGTAGACTTAAAATATAGTGCATGTGCTGTGTGGACTACTTGTATTTTGCTTTTATGGTGCTTTTTTCCTTTGTAGAAGCTTCACAGCTCCAGTGCCTCATTTTCGTGAATTGTATGTGAATTCTATGGTGACTTTTAAGGGATTTTCTACCATTTTGTGGGAATTTCCATAGAAAATGTTCAGTGTATCTTGACGAAAATAAATGTTTTGTCCCGCTTATACAGGAATAAACTGTTATATATAGATATATATATATAGATATATATTAATATATACTGATATAGATATATTAATATATAGTGACCCTGGACAAAAAACCAGTTTAAGTCGCTGGAGTATCTTTGATACCAAAGCACAAATACACTGTATGGGTCAAATTTATAGATTTTTCTTTTATGCCGAAAATCATTAGGATATTAAGTAAAGATCATGTTCCATTAAAATGTTTTGTAAATTTCCTACTGTAGATATGTTAAAACTTAATTTTTGATTAGTAATATGCATTGGTAAGAACTTCATCTGGACAACTTTAAAGGCAATTTTCTCAATATTTAGATTTTTTTTGCACCCTCAGATTCCAGATTTTCAAATAGTTGTATTTCGGCCAAATATTGTCCTATCCTAACAAACCACACATCAATGGAAAGCTTATTTATTCCGCTTTCAGATGATGAAAAATTGACCCTTATGACTGGTTTTGTGGTCCATGGTCACATATGCTAATAATTATACTAAAAAGGGCTTTTGCAGTTTGCTGTTGCAAAATGCAAACTGAGAAAATACACACCTTGATTAACGTATACAGATAAGACAACCTTTTGTTTTCACTTCATTTGGAAGGCTCAAGACCTCCCTAACCTTTGCCTGGTATGCGAATATTGGCCATTTTAATATTTGTACTTGAACACCATAATTTGCAGAAAATGGCAATACCATTTTGAACATCCGATAATGGGATATGGGTTATGTAGGTCAGCGTGAGCTATATTTATGCTTTCTGCCCTCTGGGTCATAGGTGTCATCAGAACAGCTTTGCCGAACATGGACAGAGAAACTAGAGAGATGCACTCCGTCATCATCCAAGCCAAAGACATGGCCGGCTCTGTCGGGGGCCTGTCCGGATCCACAACAGTCAACATCTCACTGACCGACGTCAACGACAATCCACCACAATTCCCTCAAAGTATGTCTATGTCTTATGCTTCTCTCGATCTCTTTCACCATGGAAAAAATCTGGATTTTAGGCACGCGGCACGCACTTTCCATAGTAATCATCTAATCTTTAAATCCCTTTGAATGTACTGTGAATTTATCCCAAATGTCTGAATTCGTTTAAGCTTTATTTTGTGAAAGTAAACAACTTTTATTGAGCTTGCTCAGGTTTATCCCAAATAAACCCTGCAAATTAGCTGAGGGCAAGCAACACTTTTTAATATTCGCATCAAAAGATTTTGAATGTTTAATAAAATTGCATCTGTTCTGTTTGTGTTTATCCTCCACTTCAGAGAACTATCAGCTGTACGTGCCAGAATCTGCTCAGGTAGGGAAAGCAGTTGGTAAAATCAGAGCGAACGATGAAGATCTTGGCATCAACTCTGAGATGACATACAGAATTACTAATGAAGAAGGAGCTGCCATGTTTTCCATCTCTACAGACAGTGACAAGAGAGAAGGAATCATCTCCCTCAGAATGGTCAGAACTATATGTTCACACAAAGTCAATGGGTTCAACAGCCATGTAAATTCATGTATGCTTATTCATCCATGTCCTGTTTTTTCCCAAGCTGGCTAAACTGTCTTTTCTGCTTCTCCCTTGATCTTATTACTGATGTCCTTTCTAGCCTCTGGACTACGAGAAGAAGAAAGCGTACTCTTTGAACATAGAAGGTGTCAACACCCATCTGGATCCACGTTTTTCTTACCTGGGCCCTTTCAAAGACACCACCATGCTCAAGCTTATCATTGGGGATGTTGATGAAGCTCCAGTGTTTACTATGGACTACTATATCATGGATGTGTATGAAAATGCTCCGGCTGGGACAGAAGTTGGCATGGTAACTGCTCAAGACCCGGACAGCACAAGAAGCAAAGTCAGGTGAGTTTTCAAAGAGAATTATACTGGTATATGTGGTTTTGAGGTATATTTTCAATGGCTATCAATGCAAATGTCATCACCTGTCTCTGCCAGTAGTCTACCAGGGTTGTGCCCCATTCAGAATTTAATTGAGAATGTCTTTTAAATTTTAATTCAGTTCCTCAGTTTGATTGACAGTACCAAAGAGGCAGTATTGCAATTCAAATTGGAGGTTAAGGAAATACATATTCTCCCATAGCAAACTATGTTAATAGCAAACTCTTTTTTTGTCTTATTTCCCTAAAAATTTTTTTTTTTAAAAATTCCCATAATTTATTTAAAATACATTTATCAAATCCATGAACATATTTATTGACATATCACTTAAGATTTACTGATATAAAATTATAATTAAACTTTATTTGGAGTATTTCTTTATTGCACAATGAACATTTCTTAATATTTTGCCTAAAATGTTTAATATCACTATTAATGAGGATTGTATGATCTCTGTCTAATATCAGTCTTTAAATGCAATATATTTAAAGTGTACCTGAAGTATACTTGCAATAGTTCCACTTTAGCATAAATACACTTAAGTATATCTTTAGTTGCACCTCAGCACAACTTCCGCACAATTAAAGTGCAATAAAGTTTAGTTAGTCCAACAAAGTTTGGCGAGAGAATGTTGGCCTTATTTGAAAGTTTTGAAAAAAGTTTAAAAAGCCTTAAAGTTTAAAGGTTTATATATCAGAGAGATCTAAGAGTTTTATTCTACGGCTAGTTAAACACATTCACACAAATTTTCAGCTGTTTAGGTTAAATAAAATAAAATATATTCATAAGGCTTATTAGAATCTGCTTTTGTGATCATTTGTTAACAGGAAATAATTTTTTCAAACTCAAGGACACACATATGTTTTTTTTTTTCTTTTTTTTCTTTTTTTTCCGAGCATTAAAACATTTAAAGAATAATGTATACTCCTCATATGTGCATGTGAAACATCTGCCATCATAATTTGAATATGTTCTTTGAGTAGAACTTTTCTGCATTGCACTTTTAGATATTCCATTGACCAAAATGCAGAAGGTGATGCACTTTTCAGTATCGATGTTGACAGTGGACTCGTTACAACCACCAGGAGTCTAGACCGAGAGGAGGTAGCCTGGCACAACATCACAGTGATGGCTTCAGAGATTGGTATGTACAACTCTGAGGTCAAAATTATGTTTGTATGCATTGATTTAATTTTTTATGTGTTTATTTATTTTATTATTTATGTTTGTTTCTAAGGAAAACACAGGGAACCATTTTACCAATGCTATCTTTATATTGAGTCAAGCATTCTTGAATTATGGACTGGGAACATTATGTCCAAGAAGCTATCATTGGCGCTGAAGTCTGAATCATCAATACTGACCAAAACAAATGTCTCCTTGAAGGAATGTTGCATTGTGGGATTGATGCTGAGGCTGCTGTTGGTATGCTGATGTGGCTTTGAAGGTGGACAGGGTCAATCAATTTTTCTTATCTTTTTCCTATTTTTTTTTTCTCTCTTTCTTGTTTTTACAGATGCTTATCTAAACAATTATCTTTCCTCTACACTTTTCTTCACAGTGGTGTTCAGCTAATGGGCTGAAACTGCCCTCTTTAAATGCTTGCTGATAGTGAGCTGATAATGTTAGGTCACTGTAGTTAATCTCAGTTCCATCATACTGAACGACATTCCTCGCACGACTCCAGAATGGGTGTAATGTTTCCCACACTGATTTTAAATTCCCATCATGCTTCAGTGAATCCAATGAGAGCAGCATGAATCATATATATCTCACTGTATTGATATAAAATTATATAATGTCTCTCAACATATATTTCTTCAACTTCAGGCTTTTCATGATTTATTTTTCACATTTTTGCCTTTAGTGTATAGGACAGCAGAGGAACACGTCACCCCTGTGTCACGGGGCTCAGACCACTTTAATGTCTCAGGGGATGATTTTTTATTAAAACCTACACATTTCACCTTTTTTGCCATATAAAAACATTTTATAAATGCATTTGTACATATTTTGTTATTTTATCCTATTCACAGACAAAGAAAATGAAAATACATTATAGAAGTATGAATTATTATAATTAACTTTAATGATCCTTTTCAACAGTTATGGTGTCCAAAAAAAATACACAACAGTGTGAATGAAAAGCTTGAGGTGAAATGTGAGACATGTTATGTGGGCAGAAAAATCTACGTAATTATCACTTGTGAGAAGATTACCATTGCAGTAATTATATCAAACTAGTGTAAAAGTGTAAAAATATGATTTAACTGTGCATATTTGGGATACATACAAATACTAGCTGTAAAATTAGCAAGACCGATAAACCAGATATTTTGCTTTCAAAATGTTTAAAATGTAATTTACATCACAAACGATGCAATTAAACACATATGATACATTCACCTATGATGCATGTATGTAGCCTAGTGTTGAACATTACTATTGGACTAATAAACTAGTGAGAATATTAAATGTCCACACAGTTAAAGAACTGACAAAAATTGGCATTTGAATTATGAATAAATTATTTATGGATATCTCTGTCTTGTAAATAAAACATGGTATTCAAAAGCAAATATTGCTGATTGAAACTTTGTACCAATGTGTCCTGATATGGCATGATTTCAATCATGTGAAATCCCTCATACATTGAGTATTCATTGTTGTTTTGCCAGTTATTTTTTAATTATCTCAACAGAAAACATCCATGATTGAATATTTGTCATATTTTTTTCCCAGACAATCCAAATCTGGTGAGCTATGTACCAGTCACAGTCCAGGTCTTGGATGTGAATGACAATACCCCCTATATTGCCACTGACAGTCCTCTGGTTGTGTGTGAAGGCTTCAAGGCAGGCCAGGTTAGTTATCTCCTCTCAGTCCTTTTTTCAGTGTGTCCCTATCATTCTTTTTCGACCTGTCAGCTCCAATCCGAACCCCTGAAACCATTTTTCCTATCTGTACTCCTCCTTTTCTCATGTCCTTTCTCCTACCCTATTTCTGAACCGTTTCTGTTTTCTCAAACCATCTTTTTTTCATGTTTTAATTCCGTCTTTCTTTTCTGACATATGTATGAACACACACACTCCCACGTACACTAACTCCATGGACACATGCATAAATGACAAACACATACGCTGCCTTTATGATATGTCTGACACCATCAAGGATGGATTTATCTGTGGCTCAACAGACTTTGGAGGCTTTTAAACCTATAAATAATTCAGTGTGTACCAATGAATTCACCGGCAGATAGCAGTCCACATCAAGCACACTAGGAATGGCTCACAGGAATGTTAATCGTTGCACGTTGAAATCTAGGTTCATGTGCAGCAATGCACATCAGTGATGCGGCATAGCCATTATAGCTTTACCCTTGAATGAGATTACGATTTAAGCAGTTAGAAACACAACTCACACACAGTAGGCAGCAATGCATTTTTTTAGATTAAATATCAAGTGTCCTCTTTGAACATTTGTGTCTGTTGTGCTGGTGGTTAACCATAAAGAGTATTTAAAATGATAGGTCACTCAAATATCACAATTCTGTCATCATTTACTCATTCAAATTCCTGTTCCAAACCCATTAGACTTTGGCTAATCTTCAAAACACAAATGTAGATATTTTTTATGAAACTTGAGAGGTTTTTGTCCCTCCATTGAAAGTACAGGGAGTCAAAACTTAGACCATCCAAAAATGTCATAAAGGGGTCATAAAATTAATCCATAAGAATCAAGCGGTTTAAGCCAAGTCGTGTGATGTACAGTATGCTTGTGTGTCGATCATTGCTCAGATGTACATAAAAGCCTAAATTAAATCATCATATAAAGTGATCATATTTCTTCACAAGACCTGGATTAAACCACTCAATTCATATGGATTCATTTTATGAAGTCTTTATGACCTTCTAAGTTTTGGTTACTTGGTTACTACTTTCAATGAAGGGTAAAAACCTCTCAGGTTTTATTAAAAATATCTTAACTTGTGTTTCGAAGATTAACAAAAGTGGGTAACACTTCATAATATCTTTCATTAATAAATCATTAACAAACATTATATAAGTTCATGGGAGAATGACGTGAGTGAGTGAGTGTGTCCCAGCACTGGGTTTGCACGAGTTAGTGCACTGTCAGGGCTGGGTTGCGGCAGGAAGGGCATCCGGCGTAAAACATGTGCCAAATCGGTTGTGCGGATCACTCCGCTGTGGCGACCCCTGATAAAAGGGAGCAAGCCGAAGGAAGAGAGAGGGATATAATGCTTAATGGATCATTAGTTAATATAGATTCAAAGAGTTAGAAACGTGAGATAATGTGCTTGTTATTGTTTGCTAATTAACTTATTAAACATTAGATAATGTTCAAACTAATAATTTCATTTAAGTTAAAACGCTTTCAAATGTCATTAAACTTTTAATTCCATATAATCAAGCACTTATTGAAAATCTACAAATGATTGTAACAGATGTTATAAAATGATGTACAACACTTTTGCTGCTATTGAGGTGTGATATGGGTAAGGTTAGGGACAGGTTTGATGGTAAGGGTTGGTTAAGGGGTCAGAAGTGTACAGGGGTCAAATTGATTATTATAAGGGAACATGGTTCAATCTGTTTATATAATATTGTTCTGATAAATTAACAAGTATTTTCTTTTAAAAAAATTGATTTGATTTCCCGTTTATTTATGATTCAATGAATATCCTGTTTAATGATATACTGAAGAGTAGTATACTAATGTGAGTGTTGAGGCAATAAAAAATGTTTTGCACCAAAACTACAATCTGTTATGTCTTTAGCAAGCATTTAGCTAAACTTAACCAGCAACCCTTTACACAAACCTTGTTACATTAGCTAAAAGTCCAATGCCCCCATAAATATACTAATGATTAGTAAGCGTTTATAAACATTTGCAAATGATGAACAGTTTCCACTTTAGATTAGGTACTGCAAAAACATGAACAAATGATTAATAAATGGTGAATAGGATAAATTCAGCTCTTTCGGGACACTTTTTGCCATTGAGACAACTGCTCATAAAGGTATTAATGATTAGTAAACATGTATAAACATTTGCAAATTATGAATATTTTCCACTTTAGATTGAGTACTGCAAAAACATGAACAAATAATTAATAGATTATTTGTTAAGATGTATAAATAGAGGTCTACACAACAAACAAAGGCCAATTAATGAAGATCATATGAACTGAAAATTTACTGACATTTGTACTATTTTCAATTTATACTAAATAATCAAAGGCTAACCATTAGGTAATGTTTAGTAAGTTCATTACTAAACGTTACAAGAACATTATCTCATATTTCTAGCTATGTGAATGTATATTAGCTAATGATCTGTTAAGCATTATATAATGTTTGTTAATGATTTTAAAATGAAAGTTATTATAAAGACTTCATTCAAGCCCAATAAACCATTTACTGTCTGTTTTAATGCAGAGGTCCATTCATAAGCATATAAATTGTCTCATTTATTTTGACTTCTGGTCTGCTGGGCTCAAACATGAGCCCAGCCCATCTACTGTAACATCTAAATACAATCCTCTTCCCAACTACTGAAGTTCGTGATTGTAACTTTCTAAGATAATCAGGGATTGCTGTCATGCTGTGGCCCTTGATTAATTGTTTCCACAGAGATAAGGAAAAACCAAATTTCTTGTACTGGCATCAATTCACAGGAAGCTCTTTTCTTTTGATCTGCTCTGCACACATTCACAACAGTACGCTGCATAAAACAATGCACTGTAATTTGGGTAGAAATCTGTTATGCAGTGACACAGGCTGTTTTCACACCTGGCTCGATTGCTTTGTCCAGAGTTCTATTCTACTCCCTTCTCCATATAACGGTATGTCTTATTGAACTTTTGGGTGTAAAGTGCATTATGTTTACAAAATTATTTGTTATTGTCTTAAAACCATCAGTAAGAATGTGATGAAAACAAACAAATCTGTTTTCTATTTTAATATTTTAAAATGTAATTTAAAGCTTATTGTTGATTCCTGGATTGTCCTTTTAATTAACTACCAAAACTGCAACAAATGTGATCTGCTCCTAAAGGCAGTTTCTTGAGAAACAGTTAGCTAATTTGCATTACCCTATAATAAGTGTGAACTTGATAAAGTGTGATAGCTTGCTAAGGTGCATAATCATATATCATGAATATCAGTTCACTTTCGTTCACTTTAATAATTAGTCCAGACTCTTCATGAGGAGATTCCCACTTGCAGCTGATGTGCTAGCAGGAGCCAATTAGGTTAACAAGCTGACAAAACATCGTGAGGCTGAGCAATGCTTCAAACCAGCTATCTGTTCAGTGACTGTGATCCAGACACCCAACTGGCCGAGGGGCTTTGGGTCAGTAGTCTGAAGTTAATGTCTTTCAAAAGTGGAGAGGAAGAAGAAGCCCAGGTGATCCAATTACATTTCTGGGTTATAGGGAGTGACAAAACCTGTCTCTCAGAGAAACAAAAGCATCTGTTTTAGATATTTTTAGTGCCATTTTTCATTCAACCTTAATTCCGGAGGAAGAAAGAACTAAGCTTCAGCTTGTTTTCTCTTGTTCTCGGTGTAGGTCATTCAAACCATCAGGGCTACAGACAAGGACAACTTCGCCAATGGTCGGTTCACTTTTGCTCTACCAGAAGACCTTCCAGCAAATCCAAACTTCACTCTGAAGGACAATGAAGGTGAAAAAAACACACAATAACAAAACCACACTTCCACAGGATTTGTTTTGGCTTGGTAAGACATTTAATTAGAAATAGTTTGACATGTTAAGCCTGTATTTTAATAGTTGGTTACAAAAACAAATTCCATATTCAGTACTTAAGTTTTACACAGGTTCTTATGAAAGTTAAATAAGATCCTACTGATCTAAAAAGGCTCTCCGATGGCATCGCAGTAATGGAATCTTTCTAATGTGTTCCAGCTGATTTCCTGATGTTTGCTCAGGGCAAACCATCATCGCCTCTCCACAAACATATTTAGTACCACATGTTGTCACACAGATCACCCTCATTTCGAGCCTTCTTCTCTTCTTGCTCTTTTTTCAATATCGTTGCAAGGCCAACAGAGCTGTTTCCTCGGAAACCAGGTCTGTGTTTATATTGGCTCAAGGCTCCCTGGTGGAGACAGCTGGGCTGTAATGATTTCCTTCTAATGCCGGACCGCTGCTTTGGTGAATCAGTGCTGAAGGTGGACCGATCGGAGTTTAACAGGGCAATCATGGAGATAAGAGGCAGACGCTAAAAGCCCAGAGTTCAGAAGAGCCAGTGCTTTAGAGCTTTATTTGAGTTTGTATCCTAGCCAAGGTCCCCTCAGACCGCTTCATCCTTAAATAATGTCCCAACGGATGGACTTTTTTTTACACGCTGGGGGTTGGAGTGCTCTGTTGCACTTGCTGTGATTGGTGGGTGTGTAGGGCTGTCATCCTTGATCACGTAGATGTTTCTCTCCTGCCGCCGCAGTCATTATGCCAGCGTCCACATGACCAGAACGCTTGCCAGGGTGAGGCAGACGTTCCCTGAGAAGGTGCACTTATTTCCCCCTTGGGAAATGACAGTGAGTTCAATTGAATAATAATCATCTTGACTGTTATGTTCTTCGACATAGTTCATATTCTGAATCTAGCAAGCATATTTAATGAAGCTCTCCATCGAATGGGTGAGGGAACGCATGGTGCGCCCCATCCACAAAGATAGCCTACGTCAAGTTTGACGCCTTGCCACAGTTTTGGCAAGAGTGTTTGTGTTTGTGTCATCAGATGTGGGACGCATTTCATCGAGAGCATCCCTCCTGGGCCAATTCACTGTAATTCTCTCTCAGGCCATTTATCTTTCACCATTTAAACACTCACATTAAATTATGACAGCAAGAGCGATCAGGACTCATGCCAGAACTTCAGTATTGGCAATATTTGTTGTTGTTGTTGCTATTTCCTAGTTATTTTTTTATTTATATATTTTTATATTTAATGCACAACGCATCTCACAGTGAAGATTAATTAGGCACAGTACAGGCCCAGGCTAGCTCTCATGTTTGTTTTTACCGGTGTGGCTTAGTAAGAAAGTGTTTACGAATCACTGCCACTTAAATCAAAGTGCAACTTTAAATGTTCCATCCATGTGTAATTACAGACCACGTTTTCTACGTTGTTTGTGAAGATTGGCTAATGATCATTCCACCCTCTGTCATTTCATGTTCATGTTTTTTAATAGTGTTTGGACAGATTAAATGGAGTCTACCTGCAGGCCATTGTATAAAACCCCCACAGCATGAAATCAAACACAAATGTGCTAAACCGAGAGGTCACTACATGATGGGCTGATTTATGCGTAAATATTTCAGAGATGCTAATTTTGGTAGTGTTAACCTTAACCCTGAGTTTGAAAATGTTCCTTCCTGTAGTATCTAATGCATACACAATAGTTGCTGGTTCTGCATGCATTAGACCCCAGGAAAGAAACAGCCCTGCCTCTTCTACACTGCCGTAGACTTGGGTATATGGACAGTACGGACCCAGAGACTAGTGAATAATATCAAATATTTAGCAATTACAGTTTAGGAATGTGGTATACATTTCTGTCTTTTATAGTAAGACAGGTATGTTCTTATACTTGTACTATAAGTATATGAAATTACAAGTTGTTTGGTTTCTTTCCAGCAGTAATATTTACTCCATTTTTGTAATCTCTCTGTATATGACTTTATGTATTGACTTAAGGAATGAATTAAGGATTCATGATATTTCAATAGTATATTTAATTGCACACACTCATCTCTTCTCTTTTTACGCTTAGATTAGCTTCGTCATATTCTTGTCTACCCTAATATTTTACTAACACTATTAAATACATTTAGAAAATGTTAAAATGAAAATCCATTTCATACTGTATATTATAATTATAATGTTGCTATGCCTACATTCAATTGATTGATTTTAGTATTTGCTGTTTTATTACAAAATAATATAGAATTATAATATTGATAATTTATCAATTATTTACTGATTCCTAGTTATAGCCTAATATTAATTCACTTGAGGTTGATGTAGGCAGGAGATGGAAAAAAATATATATTTTTACACTGTATCAAATAAAGATGCTCTTCTTTATTTGATACATTGTAAAAATAAATGCATATTCGTTGGTGGTGGTTTAAAAAAATACAAAATAATTTTTTTTCACAAAAGGTTGTGGATAAATACTTATACTGTAAATGCTCTGTCTAAACCCTGATGAGTTATAACAGGCCATTTTTCCAGAGCTGTAAACATGGTGCATTTGTGTAGCATGATTGATACTGAAATGTCCCTACCAATGTTAAACCCAAATCCAAGATCTTGCTCTCGTGGAAGCTGATATTCAGAGGGAGACGGAATTTGTCTTGTAACCCAAACCCCCTCAAACCCTCCCAGGCTGCAGAGTCAGAAGACACTAGCTCAACACACATCTGCAATGTGAAGAAGCAGCATGACCGTGTATACACTTACAACCTGCCTGTCTGTGGGTGTGTGCCTATATGAGAAAGGAAGGCAGCGACAGCTAGAAAGAAGGTGAAAAACCTTGCGCAAGCTTCTCAAACATGAGAAAAGTTGGAGCACTGTAGGGAGTTAATAAAGCATGAAGCTTTTGTCACTGTGTGGGGTTTACAGGCTGTCAGCACACCAGCGCTCCAACACTCCTGTTGGGGAGATACAGCAGTAAAGCTTACTGTTGTTGTTGTTTTTTTTTTAAATCAGACACAAGTAAAGATGTGCCAATGTGGATCAGAAAACATAAACACATTTTTTTTTCTCCCAGCTTAAAAATATATTTATAAAACATATAGTTCTGTCTCTTAATTCTGATTGGATTTGAAGCTATTGTAAAATGGCATTATTTATATGTTCGAAAGTTTGTGATCGGTAACATTTTTTAAATATTTTTTAAAGAAGTCTCTTATGATCACCAAGGCTGCATTTATTTGATAAAAAATACAGTAATAACAGTAATATTGTGACATACTATTACAATTTAATAAAACACATTTATATTTTAAATATTTTGTATGTTTCTTGATAAAAGTGTCTGCTGAAGGCATAAAATGTAAATGTAAAATAATTTATTCTTGTGATGGCAAAGCTATTTCTTTTAGCAGGATCACATGACTGTATCAGTCTAATATGCTGATTTCATTCTCAAGACAGTTGTTTAAGACAGTTGTGCTGCTTAATATTTTTGTAAAAACTATGATACATTTTTTTCAGGATTCTTTGATAAATAAATAGAAAGTTCAATCAACAGCATTTCTTTAAAAGTCACTGTCACTTTTTGATCAGAATGCATCCTTGCTGAATAAAAGTGTTAATTAAAAAAAACTGACCCCAAAATTTTGCTGATATATATACACACCAAAAAATTATCCACAGTGGAATGTTTTTTATCATAGTGCTGTGGCTGCCATTTTAATTGTTGTTCTCATTTCAACACTGAAGAGTCCAAAACCATATCAGGCAGCTTGAAAATGAAGTAACAGAATGCAATATTCAAAAACTGCAAAGAAATTCAACTGCCGAGAATGGGGAGTGAATTGTTTTGTTGGCTTCTGTTGCATGGCGTCGTCATGCATGCAGCCAGCGAGAATAAACCTCTGCTCTCTCTGACAGATAGCAGCGCGAGCGTGTTGGCGCACAGGCAAGGCTTCAGCCAGGCGGAACAGGAGCTGTACCAGCTGCCTGTGGTTGTGTGGGATGGAGGAGAACCCCTCCTCAGCAGCACCAGCACGCTTACGCTCAGGGTGTGTCCATGCCAGCGCGGGGCCAGGACGCCAGTGTGCAGGGGTCAAGCCTTCCTGTCCTCGGCCGGTCTCAGCACTGGAGCCCTCATTGCCATCCTTCTGTGTGTGATCATCCTCTTGGGTAAGACTGAAAACACAACGGCCAAGAGAAGGACTTGATTCTCTCCTTCATGAATTTGCCATCAGGGAAAGAGCAGAAACATACAAAGGGGTCCAAAGTTCTGAATCCAGAAGTAAAATGATTTTCTTTCTTTCTTTCTTTCTTTCAATTCAGTCTTAAATATTTTTATTTTAAAAATATTTTTGTAGGATTGTTTTTTTTTTGTAGTTGTTTTCTTTATTTTATTTTCATTGTTTCTAGATAGATAGATAGATAGATAAATATCCAAGATGTTCTCTGCTGCTTGCTTTTCTGCTTGAATTTCACTGGTTGTAGATGAAAAGCTTCACCCTGCAGAATGTGTGAAAACCCCTCTCTCACTCCAGTCCACTGACAAGGCCAAATATAGACACTAGTCAGGAATGCTGCACAACTGTGTGGGCTGAAACAAGGAACAACAATCGTAACGGGCACATACCTGAACAGACAGGAAGTGTTGTTAATAATACATTCAAATATACAGCAAAACAGTCTTTTTGCTTGCTAGAGGCTCTTCCCAATTTACAGCATAATACCCAAACACAGTGCTGTGGCTCCATTCCAAAATCTAGTGAGGTGCCTACATATTGTTCAAGCCTGAGCTGGTTTGCAAGTCTCAATTGGTCTCCCTAACTCAAGAGGTCCCCAACCAGCGTGTCACGACCCACTACCTGTAGCGCCCCTGTGGACTGTTTGTTGTGTTTTCTTCCCTTTGTGTTGGTTTAGCCCGTCTAATCATTAGTTAGTTACCATCATTGTGCTCACCTGTCTGCCTCTAATTATTCACCCCATATTAGTTCCTGTCTGTCTGAGCATTGGTGTTGGTTATTGTGAATGTTACCCCGAGTGTGTGTGTCTTCTCTACCCGAATCTGCCTTGTTGTCTCTACATTAAATATCCTTATCTGAATCCTTGTTGTCCTCGTCGTTCTGCCTGCCTCCACACATCCGGACCGTGACACTACCGGGCCGTGGAAGAATTGCTACCGGGTCGCAAGAACGTTCTGGGAAAAATGTGTATAGATATGACATTGTTATTTATTTGTGTTAATTATTGTTTTTAATTATTCTGTATTTTCTTTGTATCCAATTGATATGGAGTATCAATTTGACAATTTCATGTTAAATAAGTAAATGAAAGATTGCTCTGATCTGTCACATATTAGGAGTTAAACGGATCGCAGTTGATCCGTAATACGTATGAATGAGACCCTACCGTTCGGCACGCACATGATTCGCAAATTAATTTCCCAATTTACACGTACAAGCAATTTTAAACTACAAGAAGAAGAAACGAAAGAGCTCAATTCGTTACTCACGCGCTGTTCTCGCACACAATCAAAGCGCGCACAAGAGACGTGTTTCAGACAGTGCGGAAAAACCGAGCTGCATATACATAAACATAAAAGTAGCCTATGTCAAAAACCCTTCGCGGCATTGTCATTCTCTGTGTTTTAAATATTTTTTTTCTTGCTTATCCGAATAAAATAGTCCGATCTATTTAAATATTCCGGGAAAAAAACAAACAATATAATGCGTTGAACCACTATATAATGCTATTATAATACTATATAATAGCCTTATATATACAGTGGGGCAAAAAAGTACTTAGTCAGCCACCAATTGTGCAAGTTCTCCCACTTAAAAAGATGAGAGAGGCCTATGAATTTTCATATTAGGTATACCTCAACTATGAGAGACAACATGAGAAAAAAAAATCCAGAAAATCACATTGTATGATTTTAAAAATTAATTGGTAAATTCCTCGGTAAAATAAGTATTTGGTCACCTACAAACAAGTCAGATTTCTGGCTCTCACAGACCTGTAACTTCTTCTTTAAGAGGCTCCTCTGTCCTCCACTGGTTACCTGTATTAATGGCATCTGTTTATCAGTATAAAAGACACCTGTCCACAACCTCAAACAGTCACACGCCAAACTCCACCATGGCCAAGACCAAGAGCTGTCAAAGGACACCAGAAACAAATTGTAGACCTGCACCAGGCTGGGAAGACTGGATCTGCAATAGGTAAGCAGCTTGGTGTGTAGAAATCAACTGTGGGAGCAATTATTAGAACATGGAAGACATACAAGACCACTGATAATTTCCTTCGGTCTGGGGCTCCACGCAAGATCTCACCCCGTGTGGTCAAAATGATCACAAGAACTGTGATCAAAAATCCCAGAACCACACGGGGGGACTTAGTGAATGACCCGCAGAGAGCTGGGACCAAAGTAACAAAGGCTACCATCAGTAACACACTGCCCGCCAGGGACTCAAATCCTGCAGTGACAGACGTGTCCCCCTGCTTAAGCCAGAACATGTCCAGGCCCGTCTGAAGTTTGCAAACAGGGTTGTGGGGTGTAAGACACAGAGACGAAGACGGGTATAGAGAGCATTTGGATGATCCAGAAGAGATTGGGAGAATGTCATTTGGTCAGATGAAACCAAAATATAACTTTTTTGGTAAAAACTCAACTTGTCGTGTTTGGTGGAGAAAGAATGCTGAGTTGCATCCATAGAACACCATACCTACTGTGAAGCATTGGGGTGGAAACATCATGCTTTGGGGTTGTTTTTCTGCAAAGGGACCAGGACGACTGATCCGTGTAACGAAAGAATGAATGGGGCCATGTATTGTGAGATTTTGAGTGAAAACTTCCTTTCATCAGCAAGGGCATTGAAGATGAAATTTGGCTGGGTCTTTCAGCATGACAATGAGCCCAAACACACCGCCCGGGCAACGAAGGAGTGGCTTCGTAAGAAGCATTTCAAGGTCCTGGTGGCCTAGCCAGTCTCCAGATCTCAACCCCATAGAACATCTTTGGAGGGATTTGAAAATCTGTGTGCCCAGCGACAGCCCCAAACATTACTGCTCTAGAGGAGATCTGCATGGAGGAATGGGCCAAAATACCAGCAACCGTGTGTGAAAACCTTGTGAAGACTTACAGAAAACATTTGACCTCTGTCATTGCCAACAAAGGTATATAACAAAGTATTGAGATTAAATTTGTTATTGACCAAATACTTATTTTCCACCATAATTTGCAAATAACTTCTTTAAAAATCCGACAATGTTATTTTCTGGATTTTTTTTCTCATTTTGTCTCTCATAGTTGAGGTATACCTATGATGAAAATTACCGGCCTCTCTCATCTTTTTAAGTGGGAGAACTTGCACAATTTTATTGGCTGACTAAATACTTTTTTTCCCCAATGTGTATATATATATATATATATATTATATATAGAGTATATACACATACACCCCCTTACTTCATTTTTTTAATAACTAAATAGTAAACTAAATGGCAACTAACAATGTTTATTTTTTATATATTTTATTTCATTTCACATTTTTTTAACAAAACTTTGAATGATTGATTGGATATGTCAGATAGTTTTTTTATGAAATGAATTTATTAATTTTAGTTTTTCATTTGAGTTATTTTAGTACTTAAAGTTAAACTAAACAAAAATGAGAAATGTTGCTTTGGCTAATAGCTGAAATAGAACTATATATATTATTGTATTTAAGTTAATGTTTTTCCTTGTTTCAGGGAACAATTATTCATTATTAGTAGTAGTAGTAGTATTACTATTATTATTATTATTATGGTTTTAATAATGATTGCTGTTGCTGCCTTAAAAGGTAGCTGTTTGGAACAGGGCTAATCTGTTTGAATGAAGAGGCTTATGGCTGTTTATGGTAAAACACCATTGATTTCACATCAGCACATGAGTGATTAAGTGATTATTTGCCCAGACAAAGCTTTTCCCCATATGAAAATGTCAGCAAGCAGATGATTGCACTCATTTTGTACGCCCATGCGATATGCAGCTAACTCCCGACAGTAGTGAAGCTAATTTACATCACCATTTACACGGATGAACAAACTAAACTTGTGTCTCCTTTCTTGTAGCCATCGTGGTTCTGTTTGTCACTCTGCGTAGCAAGAAGAGCAAAAAGGTGCCTCTGATCATCTCGGCAGAGGATATCAGAGAGAACGTAGTCACGTACGATGACGAGGGAGGAGGCGAGGAAGACACAGAGGCCTTTGACATAGCAGCACTGAGGAACCCCGCGGCAGCCGAGGAGATGAGGATGAGGAAGGACCTGCAGTCAGAGGTGTGGAGAGCAATGGGGACCGAGGCTCTCAGCCCGGCTTTGACCTTACCGGACGAGGACATCCGTGAAGCGATTAAGCTCAAGGTGGTCGAGGCCGACCGGGACACAAGCGGCCCTCCATACGATTCTCTTCAGACTTACGCTTATGAGGGCCACGGCTCCCTGTCCGGGTCCATCAGCTCACTGGACCTGCCAGAGCCTCAGCCAGAGCTGGACCTCAGTGAGGTAGACAACTGGGCCCTGAGGTACAAATACTGAGCAAAGTCTTTCAAGAGAAAGTCCAGCAGCACGTCCCATAATGGCTGCGCATGTTCCGTAAACCAGAGGTTGTGTGTCGTTTCCCTGATGTCTGGTCAAATGGAACCGCAGTGAAGACTGAAGGTTTCCTTTGTTTTGGTTTTTGTTTTTTCATCCAGTTTTGCTGTGGGATTATGACTTGTTTTTCACTGGCCTCTACAAGTGGAAGTTGATTTTTGAAGAAAACGTTTAAAATTGAGAAAAAATGAGAACTCATAAAGGAAGCTATTTTCCCTGGTGTATATTTTCTATTGCTTAATAAAAATTCATGATTCCAGATAACTAAATCGTGCCTTTATTACATATTCGTCCATTTCCAGCAGCTACAATAGCGACCAATTCAATGTCCTGGCTGGTTTAGGATGACATCTTTCATACTAAACTGATCATTTCCCCTCTCGAAATGTCTGTTTTCACAGCCTGTAGTGTTTAAGTTTCACCTAATATTTATGCCAGATCGACATTGAACATAGAGTGTGCAACATTTAGTTTAAATCACCTCTGTCAAAAGCAAGAAAATAACTTATTATAATTATCATGAGCAGAGAGAGTTTTAATTGGATAACAACGGCATTCTGTGAAAGATAATTGGATTCAAATGCTTGAGTGGGCACCTTTTATTACTTTCCTAGGACTTATAAATCAACTGTGAAAAGTCTGTGTTGCAATCCAGTCCTGATCAATTTCCACGAGCCTCACAACATGCAGATAAAGAGCCCACGGACTGCTTTAATAGTCACGTAATGATGATGATGATGACTTCTAAACGCATCAACACGACGGCGGCTTTTACTGATCTAAATGCGCTCGGCTGTCACAAGTAGTGTTGGATAGTTTAAGAGGATGACTTTTTGAATACTGAGGGAGTTTCAAAAGTGGGATCCTTTCCTCTGACAGCAGCATTAGCTAATTAGTAAGCTAGTCTGGAAACATACCAACTGACAGATGCATCAATGATTTTAAAGAGACAGTTAAAATGATGACAGGAAGAAATCCTTGTTTTTGACAGACTATGCACCGGTTTGCTAATTGTACATGCACCGGTTTGCTTCCTCAATGTTCAACACTGTAGACCTAATGGGTTTAATGTACTCAAATTATTGGAGGAACTTATTTCTCCAAATTAATTCTCTGAAAACTCAAGTCATCAGGTTCTCCTTATGTGGTATTTTAATAGTCTAAAATAGTGAACTTAGCCATTTAAGTGAACAAGTTGCAACTAGACTTTAAGCAGCTTCATGTAGTTTTGTGTATTTTTGTGACTTTGAAGCCCATTACAGTTAAGTGAGCGGAATTCACTATCATAAATATATCACTGTCATTATCACAGTGAATATCTGTACACCCATGCATTTGTTGCTGCTTTAAAGCAGTTTGCCCTTTTCACAGAATTTGTACCTGTTCTCCAACCTTGCATACTCCCAGAAGAAGTGTATTCCCCTTATTAGAAGTCAGTTTATAATCGGAATCATTTACAAAAAAAGCATACTTTAACTCTGATTTGTGATATAAAATGTTAGTAATTTAATTATCATCAAACAACAATGTTTGTTTTATGTATTTAGAGCTTATATTTAGACATTTATGTGATAAACAAGCACATAAGTTAAATATTATTATAAATATAAAATTAAAAAATATGTTTAATATACAATTTTCAATCATGTATGTGATGGGGAGAAATGGCTTGAAATCAACAGGCCCCAAGTTTACCAGAGGAAAGCTAATCATCCTAACAGTGAATTCTCTCAAAAGTTGACTCTCAACTGTAATGCAACAACATCAGCATAATTAAAAAACATATTACGTGTCCACATAATCTCCTTTGCTTTGACCAATGATGCATAATTAAATTATTCAAGCACAGGGGCTTATGGGTATTCCCCTAGGCTCAGTTTTATACTTGATTGTTTTGAGTTATTAAAATTTGAATTCTTAATTTGAAGGGCTTTGAAACCAAAGAAGTTTAAGAAACACAAATATTTGCAGTAGTATTCCAAAATGTGCCATGTCAAATAATGTTCAATTAGGACCACCTGAGGTTTGTAATTTGTTTACAGCATAGAGTATACATTTGAATTGATTACATGTGAGTGTCTTTGATCATTGTAATTGTTCTTTAAAAGTCAGACAATAACACGATGTTTAGCTCAAATTTTAATATTTCAAGAATGATGTTAGTGTCTGTATTTTTAATATCACATGACCATGTGATGATTGGCCTTCTGACTCTGTGTATTGTACGTTTTACATTCTGGCCAAGAAAATAAAACGTCACATTGGTACAGCCATCAAAGAACCATGGTATTTAAGACCCTGACATTTAACTGGGCAAAATAATTGTAATGATAATAATTGCACAATTGCTCTTATTTTTGTCTGATACCTCAGGCCATTGTGCCTCAAGCTTCATTCCTGACTGATTTGACTGTTTATAGATCAGCAGTTGTTTTTTTGTTTTTTTGCCCACCGTCCACCAAACCACACACAATAAAAACAACTCACGCACACCACACCCAGTCCACCAGTGCATTTTTCTTCCTGTTTCAGCCTTCAGTGTTGATTGATAATTCGTTGTTTTTGTTTGCACTGAAGAAGTGGCTATTTTGTTGTTAATGATGATGACGGTGGTGGTGGCGGTGATGTTGATTAGCTTCACCACAGAAATTGACTTTTCCTACACAATCAGGCAGCTCATCAACGCTCTGACCCTGATTATTGTGAGCCAAATACATCATTATCATGCGACCAAAAGCAGATGAAATGTTATAAGATTATTTGAAGTGGGGTGAAATGGGTCTGGATTTTTAGTAACTGACCTCTTCAATTTGGGTGATTGACGCTGGATGAAGTACACATAGATTGCCATGTCAATCCTGATTTTTCTTTTGAATTCAATGTGAATTAGCAGAGTGTAGCAATTCCTCACACTGTTCAAAGCATGAAAGGTAATAATTCAGGTATTGTATGAGACTGGTCTACTCAAAATGTTTAATAATATAAAAAAAATAATAACATTCAAGACTTGGACTACACTTTTGAGGACTTGAGAGGCTTGTCTTTGTGGCTAGTTTGGACCTGTTTGTCTGATGGGTGCAGCATGCAACAGTTGGGTAAGAAAGAATCCCAGAGACCCATGTTAGGAAACTGAGATCAGTGACAAAACATCAAGTGACTCTGGATGTATCTATGTTAGCATCAAACATTTATTGCTTTTAGCAAAATATTTTTTTATTACAGTGCTGAAGTCAATTTGGATGTTTAGAACATTTCATTTTAAGAAATCTATCTATCTATTTCTTTATTTATCCAAATAAAGTTAATAATAATAAGTTCTTGATGGATGGAAGTCTCCCATTACATTTTTTTCTGTATTGAATATCTTGCATCCTACGCAAAAAACAAACAAACAAAAAAAAACTGGTAACACTTTACAATAAGGTTCCATTAGTTAATGTTAGTTAATTCATTAAATAATATTAACAATGAGCAATACATTTGTTAAAGTGTTTATTAATCTTTGTTCATGTTAGTTAATGAAAATACAGTTGTTCATAGTTAGTTCATGTTAATTCACAGCGCATTAACTAATGTTAACAAGCACAACCTTTGATTTTAATAATGCAGTAGTAACTGTTGAAATTAACATTAACTAAGATTAATAAATGCTGTAGAAGTATTGTTCATGCTTAGTTCATGTTAACTAAAGTAGTTAACTAATGTTAACTAATGAACCTTATTGTAAAGTGTTACCAAAAAACTTTCATTATGGAAGGAAAATGGTTTGGTGAGTGCCAATTCCCGCAATGAATTTAACAAATCAATCGCTGACCACTTCAGCTGTAGTGTTTTTCATTAGAGCTAGTCGAGTAACACATTATTATTTATTAATACGAAGTTTATCAACTTAAACTTTGTAACTTGAGAATTGATTCTAGCTTGCATTGTAACAATGATACTGGTCTTTGTTTGATAATTAAGCTGTCACATGGACTGAGTCCTTGCACTACAAAACACAAGAAGTATTCAGGTTTTCATACACTTAATTATTTATCCCCTCAGGTTTTACAGAATACAAGTTACTAAATAGGAAAATACAACACAATCATCTATGAAAGGTATTGTTGATGTGATCTTTTTAAAACTTTTTCCAGCACACAGCAGTAAATTGTCGTCATCATTTTTGTAGTCTGATTTTACTCTTCTGTTCTTTTTTGTATCTCTTCCTCTGATTAAGTGAGAGCAGTGCTATTCCATTCTGACAGTGTGAACAGTTTTGTGATACTCTCACTGCTCACGCTGTATTTTCATGTCAACAATGGTGAACGTTTCATGTCCTCTTTTTTTTCCCCTTGAATTTAGAAACTTAAATGGCACTGGGAAAAGAGAGGCACCTTAACAGGCCTGACCTTCTCTGTTTCAAGGCTATAGTAGACAGTAGTCTTTCAGTTCATTTTCATATTCATGTCTCAGAAGAAAAAAAAGCCATAGTCAACCATTTTGTTGACAGATTTCTCCTTTAATATCCCTCAGCTTTATCCTTTTGCCTGCACTGTTCTAATTATACAGCCTAATTAGTGTTAGAGGAGCTCATCAATGCCACGGCTGAGACGAGTGGCCCAGTTCTGCTCTGCAGTCATGCACTTAATGTGTGGACCTATCAGACAAGCTCATATCTGAACTGTGAGCCACTGTAATGTAATCTAAAGAACAGCAAAAGATATAAAAAACATGATGAAGTGAAGCCATTAGTGCTCTGCATTTACCCATCCAAAGTGCACACACACAGCAGTGAACACACACACACACACCGTGAACACACACCCGGAGCAGTGGGCAGCCATTTATGCAAGGGAGCCAAGGGGAGCAGTTTTTGGGGTTCGGTGCCTTGCTCAAGGGAACCTCAGTCATGATATTGAAGGTGGAAGATAGCGCTGCTCATTCACTCCCCCCACCTACAATCCCTGCCGGTACAAGACTCGAACCCACAACCTTTGGGTTATGAGTCCGACTCTCTAACCATTAGGCCACGACTTCCCCGGTTCTAGTTGTTAATAAAATGCCTTTATGTTAATTCTGTATGATAGATTTGAAGTTAGGTTTGCCTACATGTTTTAATAAATCCACTTTTGGTATTTTCACCTAAATTTGACACTCATTCAAATGTTTACCCTACACACATACAACGGAGGAAATGAAAAAAAAAATGGTTTCATTGTAAAGAAAACCATTTGAACTTCAAAATATGAGTGTAATTATTTATAAATAACATTATATATTTTTCAAATATTACAATAAACTCAAAAAAAAACATATGCGCTTTTTGATTTAAAAAAAATAATAATTTTTAAATCTGTAATTCAGGTTGTATTAGGTCCAGCTCTCTGCAATTTACTTAGTTTGATGCCAAAAAGTACCAGAAAAAAAGAATCTTTCAAATAACAGCTTCTAAACAGGAGTTATTACATTATAAGTGAAGCGAGTAAAATTGTCATTTTTTGCATATACATGTCATTTTGAGTTTCCTTTGCAAAAACAGGCTTTATAAAACACTTTACCCCAATAATTCTATTTTACTATGTGCCATAAGCACTTTAACTGATTATCGATTGAATTATGTTTCATTTTTATGTTTTTCTAAGTAGTAATATACAAAATGGCATAAGCGAATTGGACCAAATTTCACATTTTGTGTTATTCTACAATCAGTTGAATTATTTCAGGATGCACAAGACTGTCTATATTATAAAATATATCTGGTCTATCACAATCTAAAATAGAATCCATATCCTCCAGCTTTATATCATTCCATTTATGTGCATTCTGTATTGGTATACTGATTCAAAGCATCTTCTTACCTCATCAGCTGAGCCATCCCTGTATCCAACTACCTCTTCCTGCCAACATCTTTGCATCCCTGGACCAGAGCTGAGCTAAAACGATAGCCGCGGCTGCTATGACCTTCAGAGCGTGAAACAAACAAATAAATGATCATTCACACAGCGCTGTAATGATTCCAAGTATATTTACTGTATATTTACTGAAATGCATAATTTACTGTACTTTTCTGTCAATAAACAGCTTATTAGATTGTTAGCTGTGCTGTCACGTTTCAAAATAAAGATTCAAAGACAGGGACGCGGGAAGTAGGGGTGCTGAGGGGGCTGCAGCAGCCCCTGTTTTCACATGGTTGCAAATGCAACGCCAAGTTTGTTCACTTAAATTTATTCAGTTTTAGCATTTAATAAATTTATTTGTAATGATCTCTGAAATGTAAATTGTAAGTGGGCTATAATAAACCCATGTTTATCTTTATAAACATGATTAATTTTACTTGTGATGTTTTCTATATGGGATGATTAGCCTAATCCTCATGAATACGTGACGCTAGCGCGTGGTATCAGACATGAACTGTACAGAATGCGAACAAGATTAACTTTAATACAAGGAGATAATGGCGCAAAAGAGAATTACAGATTTTTTTAAATGCCCATCCCAGCAAAAACTTTCCAAAATCGGCAGCCCCAGCACGAGCACCGACGTAAGTGAACCAGCCCCAACCCCCAACCGAAAACATCTTTCCGCGGATATTTTTATTTGTTTGCGTTTGTAAATGTATTCACATTCATTACTATGCATGTGAAGGTCTGCACAAACCCAGTCTTGGAGGTTTTAGAAAAGTGCTTCTTTTTTTCATATTCCTTTTTTTTTTGTTCTCTTTGTTTGTCTTCCTTAGATGTACTTGCCACAACAAAATACCTTGAATGAGTCCTGCAATGTCAAATGCATTTGATCCCGTCTGCATAAATTGTTGGGGAAATCAAACTGTAATGAGCTGTATGACACAGAGCTTGCTAGAGTGCCGCAATTTCCCACACTGCCTTTGAAGACTATTTTTATGGTGCAGGAGCTAACGCTAGTGGATTCTCCATGCCCCTGTTCAACAAGGCAGCTTGCATTAAAAATAATGAACTACATAATTGCCCATTTCATTACTGGCCCATAGATGACACACAGCCTTTTTGTGTGTAGATTGAGGGCAATTACTTCCTGGGACCTAGATGCCCTTTCCGAGACCTTACACTGTAGTGCGAGACTTGTTTATATACCGCTTTTCCGCTAGAACAATGAACTCTCTCTAAAAACCATTTCATCAAAAGGGCAGAGATTTTGTGGAACTACAAATTCCCTCACATGTCTTTCCTGGTTTTTACATTTACTGAGCAACAAGCTTTCTTAGGTATGGGAGACGTCAAGATTTGGGCATAATGTGTATCAGATGTGTAGGACATTGCTATACAGAATACAAATAGAGTACCTTAGTATATGTTGAGCAAAACAAAATAGTTTTCTTAAACTTTGGCCCGTAACTCAGACTGGATGGAATCAGAATATGATTAAGTGGATACTGTTCAGTGAGAGTGAACTACAGTGAACCACTAACACGAGCAACTCTTAGGGGAGTCTGTAGTGGGTATATAAAATAATACCCCATTACACTAATGTGATTGCTTAAATAAAATAATTGTTGCTTTGCAGCCTGAAATGAAATGAGTTTTTGTTTTATCCAGCTGTATTTACTCAGTGCAACTTATAACATCCAAGTGAAAGCTAGAACACCAACTTGTCGGGAAAAAATAAAACAGAATCACTGAGTTGGAAAAAGTATCACCCCCTCCCAAAAATGACTTGTAAACTCAATCAGGGTGCTTTCACACCTGTAGATTGCCGTGTTCACATATGCCCAAACGAACCGAGCTAAGGGGGGGAAACGCACCAGGTTCCGAAACAACGGGCCAGGTGCGAAAGGCACCATTAGATGTAGCTCACCACTTTCTCAATGGCACACAAAGCCATTTGACTTTTAACTGTGATCAACTGTGGTCATTTTGATCAGCTCAGCAAGAAAATAGCTTTCCTGGAGCATTTCAGTTCCTGGACCGAACAATGGCAAGTTATTATATTTAATGAAAATCTTGCGTTGCAGTGCGAGTGCGCAACAGCTCACGCCGTGCACAAGTGCATTATCCTTTTGAGATAATTATAATAAAACACAAGACTACATTATAAAACTCTAACAGTAGGCTATTTAATATCTGTTGTTCTTCGGTTGTCAGTCAAAATGCCAGGTCTTGCGTGAACATATAGGCCTAGATATCACCAAGCTAATTTATACTTCCTTCCTTATGGCTTAGTGTTTAACAATATTTATTTTGAAAACAAAATTAATCTTGAAACAAACAACTTTACTGGTGAGCAGGGTTGGCTATGACAGCCTGACAGATCATATCATACATGCCATGCCCCAGGATGATGCAAAGGGAATATATTTATATATTCACCAGGGGAATAGACCTTATAGACTCTGCCCCTGTCACAGTACAGAAGGAGACCAAGGACGGAGAGGTAAAGTAAACAGGGTTCTTTATTGAACAGGGGCTGAGAGAAGAGATGGAGAACAAACGGGTTAAGGCAACAGTCTATGAATGGTAGGGAACTAGCTCACGTGATGACGGGTTCCTTCTAGTATCGGGCTGAAGAGGATGGTACAGAGACAGGCAGGTTTCAGGTCAGAATCCAGGTTCCGAACCTGAAGTGTGACTCCAGTGACTGAGTATTTGAGCTAGTGTTGATGAGGTGGTGACAGGTGCGGCTGATTAGTACTCCGGTGATTGTGAACGGGTGTGTGAGGTGATTGGGCCTGACGAGGCTGGACTATCCCTGACAGTCCCGGTATGTGTTGTGTCGAGCTATTCATTAGCCTGTTTGTTTGATGAAAAAAGATGAAATGTAGTTGCAATAAATGTGTTAAGAATCCAAACAACTGCAGCAGCAGAGTACTATTATTCTGCTGCGTGATACTGCAGAAGAACTGATGACGGCACGGTTTAATCTTCGGCTGACCAATCAGCAGAAAGGGGTGTTTAATTCCCGCCCACATGTAGAAATCCAATATTCAAGCTGTTTATTTATTTTTCTATCCCTGAACGAAAAATGAAAATTTAAGCTGAATTCTCATTTTTCGTTTTTTTGGGAAAAAACGAAAAAGGAGCCGTTTTCAAATTCTCGTTCTTCTAATTCTAATTTCTAATACTTTCAATATTAAATAAAAAAAACGAATTATCGAATGATACATGGATTGTGATCCTTTTTCCAACTCAGTATTTCTGTTTTTTGTTTTTTTTCCCAACATGTTGGTGTTATATCTTTCTTTGGTGTTATATTATTTTAAAGGGGGGTGATTATTTTCTATACCCACTGTATATAGCCTAGTTGGTCACAGTAGCACTAGGGGCCGATCTAGACAGGAGAGATGCATCATGGTACCTTCTCGCCAAGGTCTATCAGTTTTTTTGGGCTGTATATTCTGCTCCAAAAAAAATCTGTTAATAATTGCTTAGGACAAATTTAAACTTTTACTGACATAGTAGATACTTTGATTTTTTTTTATATGTATAGTTTTAGTTACAATATTGCTGTATATCCAATCAGTGACCATTTATTGTGTATTTATTGTGTAAAAGACACACTAACTAAATAAATAAATACATATTTATGATCAAAATTATATTATACTAAACAAGATGATATACTGTATGGACATTTACATTTATGAATAAAAATAGTCACCTAATAATTTACAGTGAAAACAGGATGTTATTAGACATTCATCTGGGACAGTTTTTATTTAAATAGTAGTGTTTCTGTGTACTTTTGTTGTCAGTTGTCTACATTAGGGTGTTACATTTTATGTTGTTTATTTAATGTTTACTGCATTATTGTGTTGTACTGATGGTGTTTTGTCTTTGTGTGAGTAACACTTTAAAGAATAATTCACCCTAAATTGAAAATTATGTCGTCATTTAGTCACCTTCAAGTCATTCCTAAACTGTATGACTTTCTTCTGTGAAACAAAAGAAGATATTTTGAGGAAAATGATATTGGCCCATACATAATGTCTGTGTGTGTACTGATGGTGTTGGGTCTTTGTGTGAGTAACACTTTAAAGAATAATTCACCCTAAATTGAAAATTATGTCGTCATTTAGTCACCTTCAAGTCATTCCTAAACTGTATGACTTTCTTCTGTGAAACAAGAAAGGAGATATTTTGAGAAATGTCTATTGGCCATACAATAATGGTCACATAAAAGTTCTGGTTACCAACATTCTCCAATATCTTTTTTGAAGTCACACAGGTTTGGAATGACATGAGCAAACCTAAAAGGGTAAAAAAAAAAATTTTTTATCTCTTTAATAAAATATAGCTAAGCAGTTAATGAAATATATGATTTATCATAACCCATGATAAGCTCACGTCCAACAAAAACACATCATTTATTAAGTCTAGACATCCCTGAGGCACACACGCAAACTTTCTCAGTGATGCTATAAACAACAGATGGCTGAATGAGACTACTTCTGCTTTTAGATGATCAAGAGAGCAGACAGCGACAACTCCAGGCACTCTTATCAGACTATGGAAATTATGGAAACAATCAGCAATGTCCCCGTGGAAAGTTTGGGCAGGACACCTTGCAGCAAAAAGTGCACACCAGTGGCATGCACAGACGTCCAGAGGGGCAGGGGTGTAATTGCATTATGAGGGCAGAATCGAGCGGAAATTGCGGTCTGGGGGTCCTCCTCTTTTATTGAAATCATGGGGCACCTGGATCAGTCAGAAAGGGCACTTTAGCGTAGGCAAATAAAAGGGGCAGGGGCTCGAACACCCTTGTGCACACCACTGCTGCACACTGTGAAACGTTTTTTTGCCAAAACAGTGTTTTCTGTTTCCCTTTTTAAACCTCATGAGTGAAAATTGCAGAAAGTGACATAAGTGTTATTGGGGAGATTGTTCAGGCGATAATTGGATCCAACGACTTAACAAGCAGGTTCATGGCATAAGTCCAAATTCTTGACGTGCTAAAAATGAAAACCGAATCCTGTAAGACAGATACTCGCCCATCCGCTCAAATCTCACTATAAACATTTTCACTAACTGAAAGCATGACCACTGGTCTCCATACTCTTGTTGATTCCTTTGGAGGCTGCCACATGAGCGGGATGCAGTATAGTGTGTCCACAGTAGTAATCATTTGTCAGGCTGTCATAGGTGTGGGGTTGGCTGAATGGGAAAGTGGTGCATTCGGACATAGCTGGGAACATGTGCCACCCGGATGTGCGTCATCTAATTGTTACCGGTTCTGTTTGCCTGTGTATCGTGCCCGAGAGTGGACTGAGGAAATGCAGGGCATGTAATAAACAGGTGCCTTGTTCCTTAAGTGTGTAAATCCGTACGGCGGTTGTCATTTACGGAGGTTTTTCTTTTGACGCCTAGAGAGCGTTGTGGTGGGCTGACAGACACACAAACACCCCACCCCCCCCCCCCCCCCCCCCCCCCCCACCCCCCCTCCTGTCTGTGTGTGTGTGTGTGTGGGTTGCAAAACTTGGTGCGGCTGTCCGCTTGGGCTTTAAGACAATCGTGCTGTGATTGTGCCTTGCTTGGTTCTACAACGGCCCATGGTTATAGACTGATCGTTTAACCCGTTGCTTCCGGACTGAAGCTTTGCTGCCTGACTGTCTGTGTTAAGCATTGTGTAATTTGACTATCGCTTTGCACCGGATTGAGCTGTGTATTTCTCCTCAAACTATGATTAATGTCCAGACGTCTACTTTTCAGTGACCACTATGTTGGGGTTTTCTGAATTTTTTTTGTTGAATTGTGTGATTTTAAAGTTAGTTTTTTTTCTTTAATTTGTTGCCGCCTGCTAAGGGTAATGTTCAAATGTGTATGTAATACTTGAGTACAGGCACATTTTTTTGTGTGAGTATCAATTGGTATATTAACCGGTTTGTAAGCGGTACAGGTTTTGCTTTTTAGCCTTGACTGTTTTTACAGCTTTACAGTCTGATAAGGTGTTTAAGTGTATGGAATATGTGTATGTCTATTAGTGATTGATTTTGTTTGTGTATTCTTTTTTTAGAATTGGGGCGGCAGAAGGACTAGGAGTTGTTTCCTATTACTCTCGGTGGTGGTATTCTTCACTGATTGCCGTGCTCCATAGTGAGGTGCAGTGGGTCTGTGCTTGTGTGCACGTGGTGGATGTGGATTTTGTTGTGCTTAAACTCTCTTTTATTCTAGATAGGAGAGTTTTGGGACCTATTCCTGAGAGGAGCTGGATGCCGATCCCCAATCTGTGTATTGTTTGTAATGTGTATTGTCGTTTGTGAATTATATATTATTCCTTTGCTAGTGTTTGTGATGTACTGTGTAGTGCATCTTTGTGTTTTTATTATTGTTAAATAAACAAATCTTTTGTATAATGTGTGTCTCATACCTGACCCCACTGAACTGAACCTGTGAGCTTTATTCTTGTTAGAGTAATTCCCCTGTAATCAAACTTGGGGTGGCGTAGTCGGTCGTATTAGGGCTTTTAATTCTGTTGCCCTTCTGCAATTCTCATCTGCCACATTTTGCGTAGTCGGCAGGATTTGGGCTTTTAATTCTGTGCCTTCTGCAATTCCATCTGCCACACACCTGTTAGCCTCACATATTAGTATGTTCATGCTTGCCAAATTTAAATGGTTTTTTCTTTTAAAATGTCATACTATAAAAATAAACATTTTGTAACTTTCCTGTCAGGGTTCAAATCTGTAAACATAATTTCCTGCATTAGGTAGCTATCATGAGCAAATAAAGAAAAACAATATTTATAAGCATTTATGAATCATTGTTAGTGTTAGTTTATTACTATACTATAGTTCATTTTTATTCATGTACGTAATACATTGGTAATTTTATTATTTCACTTTATAGGAATTAACATTAATCAGTTGTAATACATTCTAATACTTATCTATTTATTGTTACTATCTTTTATTAAAGTAAATTAAACACAATGACAAAAAAAATCTAATTGTAATGCATTTAACACTTTGGTTAGCAATTATTTGTGAACAAGATATAAGGCATTACAACCATACCATTATTAGCTATTATTATATAATAATAATAATGATTATAAATAAAGGCTGTAAGTAAAGTGTTAGACCTGAATGGTATATTTCATTCAGTAAGGATACGATTTAATTAAATTGATTAAAAAGTAAACACACGTAAAGACTATTCCCAATGTGTTACAATAAAATTATATTTCTATTTCAAATTAATGCTGTTCTTTTGAGCTTTCTTTTCAAAGAATCATGAGGGGATAAAAGGTGTGTCATGGTTTCCACAAAAATAATAAGCAGCACAACTGTCTTCAACATTGATAATATGAAATGTTATTTGAGCACCAAATCAGCATATTAGAATATTTTCTAAAGGATTGTGTGACACTGAACACTGGAGTAATGTTATCTTACCCACCTCATGCACTTCATTCCATTTACTTCCTTCCTTCATTCATTCATTCATTCATACATACATGCATATGAATCACAACAGCAGTACGTAACCCGCTGCACCAAGTACTGCAGACACGATGGGTTCTGAGTATGACCAGTGTTCAGAAGTTTAGGTTTGCCTACCGAGAATAAGGAGCTCAACAACAATGAATCACTCAGACACGGTAAATGTTCAACTTAGTGTTATTTGTCAAAAGCAACTGTTTGACTTAGCAATTGAAATGCACCAATTAGAGGAATGAGGGGGGAAAAATAATAATACAATAATACACAATGTGTAACTTTCTCAACCAAAGAAAAGAAAACATATTTCAGTGCAAGTTGTTTTGACACTAACTTTTTTTCCCTTTATAGATTCCAAGGACTTCAAATGAAAACTTTGAAAACTCAGTTGAGAACTACAATCACCCTTCAACCACAACTTCACATCAGTTAATGAAATTAACCTTTTGAGTGCTTTTTTTTTTTAGGAATCACTAACTTATTTCTTTGTTTACTCTGGAGAAAAATAAAATAAAATGAGGACTGTATTCCTTTGTTTAGATTTAAAAAAAATAAATAAAACAATTAAACCGGCATCAATAACGCAGCGTGTTCACCTTTTTGAGTGAAAGCTTGATTCCAGAACATTTTTTTAACTTAACCCTTATTTGATAGACTTTCTGAATTGCCAGGAATACATGTCCCTTTCTTGTCTCAAATTTGTAAAATGGAAAAATAAAATAGAAAAAACAAATACACTTGATCAAATTAGAGGAAAAAAACACAATTAGGAAGAAAACCCAAATAAACCTGAATAAATTCACATATGAATTCAAAGCTCAATTTTCAAGAGTCTTGTGATTCAGTACTTGAGGTTAATTCACAAACTTGTGAATGTGGCTGAATTTAGTTAACGACAATGAAATTGTTCGTCGTCACTCAATCTCTCCCATTAGATCCTTCCAAAAGAGAACCGTGAAATGCGCTGTTTGTGCTACTAATTTACTAATTTACTAATTTACTTTCCTACCGTCCAGTTCGGCAACAGCAATGTCAATATCACTCAGTAGCACTTGTTGAAAACTCCTTGAGGCTCGCCAGTCCTCGCTCCCTCCGCGAACACGAGAGTTTGGACGAAATCTGGGAATCCAGAGACTCCATTCCATAGAGCATCGATCTCCATACAGCGTCAGCTCCGAGCTTGCAGAACACACTCGACAGGGCAACGATGAAACTGAATCAGAAGTAGAAAAAAAACAACAACAACAAAAAAACCTGACCAAGACCACGGATGAGATTGACCGTTTTAATCTCTTGTAGCTCCAACGAACTCAGTTTCCACTCGGTCTTTCACTCATAAACTTCATGAAATTAATTTCCAATCGAAAACGTCTTTTGCTTCTTTATGAAACACTTTTAATTATTGGATAACACACCATATGTGTTAAACGAGGCCTCCTCTCTGCAATCTCGTGATACCAAAACGACTTACCAGTCTCTTTTTACATCAACTTTGCTTCTAGTCTCAATACAGCCTCTCTGGCGAATATCACTCGGTTTTTAATCAAATATTTCTACTTGATTAATCAAATTCTTACATTTTAATCGGAGAGACCTGAAACGCCTCCGTTCACTTCTGTTCCGACGAAGAAAGAGAGAGTGAGCACACACTAACCGCGTGTGAAAAGTGCTATCCAACATTCTCACTCGTAATTGGTCAGTTCTTCAATATACAATATACTCATATTGGCCGTTTCAGAGCTCATGAAAATAACTACTCCCAGCTCAGTTGAGTGTTGGTAACCTGGGTTACAAGTGGCACTGGACACATTTTTTGTCTTTAAGTTAGTTATATCATCATTGGCTTTTATTATTTTTAGTCTACAAAAGTAATAAAACAATCTAATATTAAACAAAATGTGGTGTAAATGTAAAGAGGTGACCAAAGTCCTTTTTGAAGTTAAGACTGTATATTGTAAATTATATTGTTCACATGATAAGAGATAGTCATTTATAACTTACCCAATCCTTAGAGTAATATAGCATATATTACTGCCAGAGTAATATAGCATATTTTTGAGCTCACCTGTGCACAGTTCAGTACCTGCCTGAACTGGCACAGGTGAGGTCACAGCATTTTGGCAGCTCTGTTCCTGGAGCATGAAGCTATTTTTACCTGTCATTCTTGTGTGACTGGAATCTCTCAATCAGAACCTCTGTAATCAAGAAAAATATCTGCCATACAATCAAGAATGAATAAAAATGGGTAAGCAAACAGTAGGTACCTTTAAATCTTAAATGAGGAGTGATGGAAAGCACACTGTTGAAATGGCTAGACGTTTATTCAATACAGAATGAAGTTAATTATGTTATGGTGAATTATTAGCAATAAGTCCATTTAGCCCTGACAATAATTCTATACAGTATTGAGCAGTGCTTCAGGAAGATTGTTATCGGGCAGCACTAATGGCCTATAATTTTTGACAAATGTCCAGCAGTTTGTGGTAAGCCCCTCCCACTTGGTTACTGTTGCTAGGTTTGACAAGATTTTCCATTATCCAAATACACATAATTTATAATAGTCTTATAATAGACAATAAGGCAGATGTTTTTAAGGCGGGAATAAGTGAAAAGTTGTGTGACATCACTGGTTGCTTAACAATCTGTTGTCATTCATAAAATTGCGCTAGGCATACTTGACTGCAGTCTTGGGTGTTTTTTCTCGCTTTTTATGCCTCTCTCTCTGATTTGGCTTCTCCTCTGTGTTTTTATAGCCTGTATACAGATGGCATAGTATTTCTTGCGGCACATACTGTCAATGTCCTCAATAAGATTATTCACAGAAATTGATCAGATGCTGCTCAGTCAGTTGAGGCAACATAAAATTAGTCACAAGATGGGCATTTAGCACATATTTTTCTCCATATGACACAATATGCTTACATCAGAACCTTTTACATTATTCTAAGTAGGTTAGAGATCTATTCATAGACATGTAAGTGACCAATGGAGGTTTTTAGGTCAAACAGGAATGTCTAATAAGATCTAGATGAAGGTTATTCAATTAACGCTTTAGTCAAATGAGGTGTTCCATCCTTAATGGAGGCATAATGAAAGACAGAATGTATTAAGCTATTGCTTCATTTCAAGCTTTCAATAAACTGACCACATGACAGGTTAGCATCTTTACACAGTGATCATTTTATAGGATTTTAAGAATTTCACTGTCAATGTTTGCTCATAGCTTGTTTGCAATGGTCATATAGACAGTGTTACTTGTATGTATTTTTAGTTCCCAATTTAAATTGGATTTTCAATTTAATTAAATTGATAATTTTATTATTACTATTATTTTATTGCTAATTGTACAAAACAAGACAGGGGAGATCAAACATAGACACAAGGATGAACACAATAATATACACAAAATACCATGGTAAACAATATATATATTTATAAATGTATTAAAAAAAATAAAAAACAAGGAGCAAGAAGTGAGGCAAATAGTTAACAGAGAAAGACATCAAATACGAATACACTAAAATAATAAATTATTTAAAACTATATTTTGACAGAGCAACATAAAGTTTCAGGCTTTCTGCATTTTATTTTTACAATTTATCATTTATTTTAAGTTATCAAAGCTGGGCATGTCAGATTCTGCCCAGACACCAAGTGACACCCCATAATATCACAAGTAAATTAATAGTTCCCTTTGCTTTGATCATTTTAGCCATAATGCCATGTTGATTAATCTGCCATGGCTATGCTGTTAAATTAGCATCACATCAGTTCAGTCATGACCAGCCACAAAGGACACAAGCTTTTAACAACCATAATCTAAAGACACATTTATTGATCACAACAAAATCATGAGATTTTAAACATCTTAAATTGTATAATCTGTAAAATGACAACTCACAGTCTATTGCCCTCTTTATTAGTTATTTTCTTAAAATTAGGTTTTGCAATTAACTTTTCTCACTTTAAAACAGCAGGGGGTGAGAAAGTGGCGTGTTTGTCCAAATAGTGTTTTAATGCACGGTTATAATGAATCATGTTGTCACCTCAGGGGGACCAATACAGAGTAGTGAGCTTAAGCTGGGTGTGAAACTCAGCTCATCGCAAATGCTTTGATATGGAGGCACTGGCATCCTGCTGTTTGTCTATATCCAAACGCAGGTGCTTTGTGAATGTCAGGGTAGGCTGAGTCAGAGGGATTACTCTCCTGCTTGTCTACCACAGCGGGGAGGCTGACATGTGAGGAGGAGACAAAAAAGAGGACGACAAAATAATGTCAGTCCACTGTGAAATAGCACTTTGACTGTTCTGTTCAACTCTAGCCCCATAAGATCACACTAAAACAGTCCCACAGAGATTTAAATGTGTTTACACAGTTACCAGGGGACTACCTGTCAAAATGAAACAGCAGTATTAAAGGCTTTAAATGTAATGTCCGAGAACATAATTGCGACAAAAGTGCGGTCACAATTGCAGTCAGTAACAGCACTTATACAGATTTTTTTTCTATTTAATTCAGTGTTTTCTTAGGTTTTTCAGAGTCAGGCCAACTTACGATAACGCTCCCTCCGAAAACAATTGTCCCTGGCTTGGCTTGATTACTTCAGTGGGATGATTGATGGCACTAGAGTGATGAAGGAAGTGGACATATTGCTGTCTGCCGGAGATGTCATGGGGGCATGCATGGGGGAGTTGATGATATTTTGGTGACATATAAGGAACAGCAGTGGAGACAATGCTCAAAACCCTACCAAAAGGAAGGCATGTGCACATTTTCTATTCACCAAATAAATAAATGGACATAAACTATACATTTGAATTTAAATTAATGTATAATTTCACCTGTATGTTAAAGCCTCCAATAAAAGAAAAAAAAATAGTCCAGTGTACAGTGGTGGACAGTAACAAAGTAGTTTTACTTCGTTACTGTACTTAAGTAAATTTTTCAAGTATCTGTACTTTACTGGAGTAGTTTTATTTTGAGTAACTTTTACTTTTACTTCACTACATTCCAAAGCATAAGATCGTACTTTTTACTTCACTACATTTCATAAAACGTATCATTACTCCTTATATCACGTGCTCCAAGATGCAGAAGCGGTGTCTGATTCATGAACAAACTGATTCTTTTCAATGAACCCGTTAAATCGGTTCACAATTCGCACCAAACGTTCGAATTGGAATGATCCGATTGCAGCTGTTCTCGAGTCGACAACTCACTCAAATGATCCATTTAGTGCGAGTCTCCAGTGAATTGAACTCACAAATAAGAACCGGGAGATCTTGAGCGCGCGCGCGTCTGATGCTGTTAAAAGTAAGTTACTAATGTCGAATTTTAGGATTAAGTATTGTAACTGAAAATCATATTTAGGTCAAATCTGTCAGTTGTTTGTGAACTAAATCTGCTGTAAAGGGTGATCTGTTTAAGCCCACTGAAATGCTTGAGTGCAGACACATTAACATCAGAGTCTCTATATTTTAGGTTAAAAAAAGCATAAAAGTAACACAGATTAAATAAAATAACTCATGCACGTTCATCTTCCCCGCTGCTGTAACGTTAGCAGTTTTACTAAAATGCTATGCATTTAGCCCTAAGTGACGTTTGTTTTTATATTGTTTGTCAGCACACATAGCCTATGTTACTATGTATCTGGATCAACTAGCAGAGTAGACAAATATAAATGTTTATTCATAACCATGCTGATGCTAACTGTCTAGCTAACGAGCTTGCTGGTGCTAAATTGAGGTAATTAAAAAAAAATAAAGTCCAAATATTTTTATTCAACCACCTAGATTACATCTGAGGGAAAAAGAAAGGATGTGATGTTCAGAACTACAGTAATTATCAAAGTGGGAAGTGATGCCCTCTGGGGGCATTTGGCCAGGGGTGTTTTTACACCACAGACAAGGTTTGAGAAAAAAAAAATCATTATGAAAATCTAATGATATTTTCCTTATTATATGCATTATTTCCTTATTAGTTATTTTGGTAAAATCTCAGGTATTTTGAGCAGTATAGGATTATAAAGAAAGTATGCTAATAGAAAATTAAATGATAAAAGTAGCCTATATAAAACTGCAAAATAAATATTCATCTATCGGTACTTTTTACTTAAGTACATAAAAAATCAAGTACTTTTGTACTTTCACTCGAGTAAAATTGAAAACTGAGTACTTTTACTGGAGTAATATTTTATTATACGCATCTATACTTTTACTCAAGTACTTGATTTGTGTACTTCGTCCACCACTGCCAGTGTACGAAACAATTGGCTCAGCGAAAAGACTAACACTGCAACAATACACAATAATATTAATACTGAGGTCATTTTCAGTGCAATCAATAACTAAGATGTAAAATGGCACCAGTTGCATTTGTAATCCAATCAGATTTTTACAGATGCGTCTCAGTTTGGACACTCTGGCTACTCAAATTGGATTTCAGTTTAATCAGTTAATCACTGAACATCACCAGTCTCCTCCATCACTAAGTTTTTCTTGTGCGATGGGGGAGTACTGCACCACAACCCGACAGGGCGCTTATTTGTAAATCGAGATGATGCACCACTATTTTCCTGCATCTGTTTTTAAAGCCTCATCAAAAACGTAGGTACGCCTGCGTCGTAACCAAAGCAACCCATGCAGATAAGTTGGTTATGTCTAGACACACAAATCTGATTGATTACTTCCAATAGTGCAGACAGTGTGCCTGAAAAGACCTGTGTTAAAAAAACAAAAAATCAAATGTGCTGTCTTGGAAGAACAGTTTGATCTGATCTGCAGTGTTGCCTGGAACTGGAACACCCCCTCAAGTCTGAGTTTTGACTCGGAAACTCAGTGGAACCGTAGCAACCCTGACTTCAGAATCCAAAATGGCTGGTCAGCGCATCAACAGTAATATATTATTTATTAGCACTTCTGTTTGTCTGTGTCTCCATAAACTCAGTGGTGCAGACAGTACTATCCAACCTCTATCTATGGACATGATACTTTGGCATGATCACTTTTTTTTAAGCTCCGACTTCTGAGGTAAATGGAATGCAGCAATCCATCTGCTGAAATTTTGTGACAGTAATCACACCTTAAGAATAGTTAAAACCAATAAAGTAAATAAATGCCTGTGCTATATTTATATTTAAAAAAAAAAAAGTTGGAAGGGGTGTTTTTTTACACTTTGAAGACATTGTAAGTTTTAATGTGATCTTTTCACATTGGAACTGGGGCATTAGAGTGAGGATGCTGCAATACATTGAAACTGACTGTTATTCAAAGGGCAACCCAGGGGTTTTGATCTCCTTTTAATGCATTGTCATTTCAAGTTCCTACATTATAGCAAAAAGAAAAAAATTTTAATTTTTATTTTGGGATGCCTCCAAAACTCTCTGCACCTTCAAAGGATTGCAGATTTTTTTTTCTTACCAAGTTCCATCCCCTGGGTATGGTTTTATCAGGTACATACCTCCGTGAAGTCAAGGACAAATAACAAAATAACTCTGGAAATGGAGCGGAAAAAACTTCAAAGAGGACTGTCAAAGAAATCGATTGGGAATGGAGGCACAAAACACGATAGAAAAGTGTAATTGATCTCATTATTATGGAAGTGCAGCAGTTTACTCTTCTTTTGAGGGAGGAAAAAAGAGAATCATTTATCTCCTTTCTACACAACTGTACATTATACGGCTGCTATGAGAGCATGCAGGTGGGGTTTGGCCTAGTGCAAGTGTTGTATTTTCAGTAGAATATAAGGGTGAAATGAAAAAAAAATTAACTTATGTAAATAGATTGTCTTGATCCTGAAAGAAGAAGGCTTGTTTGTGCTACCGAGCACATGGGCAGACCCCGACAGAATCTGCAGACATCTTTTGCACTTTCTTTGCTGATTTTAGGGTGAAATATGTGGAAGTTGATGATGGGGAACTAACAACAGTGTGCATTTACTGCTAAATTGTAACACGATTACAGATTGTTATAGATATTTTTCATATCTTTAGATATATTTATATATATAGGTAATGTAGAGATTTTAGGTAATTTGTCAATCCATGTTCTAAAATACCTTTAAGTAAACTGCTTAGGTATGATATATATATATATATATATAGATATATATATAATATTTATATATAATATATATATATATTATATTGACATCCACAAATTATTGGGGGGGGGGGACAATGTTATTATGATGTCATAATCATATGTCTACAAAAACTATGATATTGCAAGGTGCACTACTAACTACATGAATTACAATAATTATTCAAACTTAAAACCTGCCCCATGTCTGAGGGCATCTTACGACAACATATCCCCCATTAATAAAATTAGATTGAAAATAAATCTCACAAATGATGATGTTAAGAAGAAAACTAATGAATATTAAAAGCATAACCATTCAATAAATGTGCTGAGATCTGATTTTTGTTTTTTATGGTCCAAAATAAAATAAATTTTAGCTCAATTTACCTTGTGCACAAGAACAATCAAATTAGCCCAAATGTTTAATATACAAGCACACAAGGGCGCAAAGTGTAGATTTTTGTGAATAATGTTTGTCCGTATTCTGTGGAAAGCTTCAGAGTGGAGGCACACATCAAGATACATTTTAATATGGCATTTATTCCCAAATGCATCCAACAGGAGGCCACCTTAGGAATAGGGCATTTATGCTCTTCTACTGGGAGAGTATTACATCCAGCACAGTGGAAAGTCAGCACAGTGTTTATCTCTTTAGATTAGTTGGCGCTGTGTCACTAGCGGAAGGCATCCCCACAGATAGAGTTAGTATAGAGATAAGGTCACAGTAAACACTAAGCCAGTCACCTCCAAGGGAGAGTGTGACAGGAGACAGTCAGTGGATCAGAAGAGGCATCCTGACAGGCAGAAAGGATTGTCCACATAAACAAAGCATCATACTTGCCTTTCTGCACTGAAAGTGAACCTGCTGTAACCTTGGTCACATAATTCAGGAAAAAGAAAAGTCTGAAACACATAGAATATGGGGGAAGATGCTCCCCTTAAGAACAATATGCATTTAAGTTTAAATTTTAATATATTTATATATTAAGTCTCACTTATATTTAGTTTTGAAGTGCATGATGATGATGCATCAGCCAATGTGTTATTAGGGAAATAAACAGAAACATTTGCTGAATTTAGTTGTTAAAGCACAAAAAGTTAAATTACTCAAATAGGCCATGTTACCACATTACCTGGAGCAAGAAGACCCCCGATGAACTTTTACAGAATGCATTTTGATATCATTTTTATTAATATCTATATATTTCTTAAAGTGTCATAAATGTAATATACTAAATCAACTACACTATTTAAAATTGTATTTTGACAATTTAGTTGAATAATCGAATAACCAAAAAGCAGAATTCCGGTAAAAGAGATTCATCTGAAAAGTAAATTTAAATCTATCTAGGAATTAAATAAAATTTCACTCAATTAGGTTTTAATAAATAGATTAGGTGTCTGAAATGTACTAATTCATGGAAATGTTAAATAATAATCCCATTAATTACAATAAGTATTACATTTAAAAATAATAACACTAGTACCAATATGCCACTTGGGGACTTATGCATCAATTCTGAAGGGGCCAAGGGTCTAATTTGGTCTTTTTAATTCAAATTTAAAACTACAGTTTTTACTCCAATTCTAAAAACATTGATGTGTCTACAAATCCCTCATTAACAAATAGACAAAAAAGTTGATATTCAACATAATACAATGTTGTAATCACTATTTTATTTGATTAATTAACCTCAAAATTGTTTCAATTGACTAAATCAAACAGCTATTGATTTAAAGATCAAATAAAAAAATTAAAAAAAATTGCGTAACCATTCATCAAAAGTGTTGAGATGAGATTTTGTGCATTCTCAAGTGAAATTTAAGGTGGGAGGGTAATCTTGCCCTGTCTTAAGTTACATTTTTGTCAGAATAAAACAATAATTTATCTTTTTAAAATGTAAAGCCTTTGGTTTGATCAGTCTTGACTAACAGACATAGATAATGTGATTGTAGCTTTCATCTGGCATGTACATATGTTAATCAGGCTACAAATTATGTGTTTGCTCTGAAAGACAAAGGTGATGTGCAATATGTATTTAATCCTTCAAATATTATATTATACATTGTGTCATGTATACTTGGACAAGACTGTAGCTCAACTACACAAAAACCCGATGTAGTTCAATGTAAATGTATTCACAGACAGAGCTTTGTTACTAGCTGTCAGCCCATGGTGAAGTTGTTGAGGCATAATCAGGCCAGGACATAATAAATGAGCTAAATGAGTTAGCATGTGCAAAAAGTGAACTTATGAATCTGGCTCAAGGAGGATGTGGAACAAACCAACTAGCCAAGTTTTAGGTACAGCAGAAAAAAACAAAACAAGAAAACATCCCACGGCTATTTTTTCCATTACTATTGTAGTGGCGGAGTACAAACCCATGACTTATGGAAGGTTGCAAGTTGTGTTAATAGCACAGTCAGTGCTGCCTCTACAGTCGCTCACAATAGATATCTTGCCCTCCTAAAGTTCACTGTGTTTGTAAAAAGCTAGCTAAAGATGGACCTCAGCATGCACCAGGTGAGTAATGACTAGATTGTTAGTGTCCCTTTCAAAAAAGTGAACCCCACACAAGACTCTCCCAGACTGCACCTGTGGACAATGCCAAGCACTCAGTATAAATAGCCATATTGTCTGCAGGCTGTTAGGCTTTTGGTGTGTGTGGGAGGTGTACGTCCAATTAAAGCTTTTGTGTATGAGCCAAATGCATTGACTCCCTTAGCAGTGGATAAAAAGTTGGCTCACCCTGATCACTTCATTTTTGGCTACTGAGACTGAATTTGTATTAGATCCAGTGCATGAGTAACTACTTCTAACCTTTTGATTAGCATATTCTCACTTCACTAATTATTTTGTAGCTTTAATGTGAGACTAACTTAACTTAAACTCTATCAGAATGCAGTGGCCAAGTTCATGCATAGATGGATTTGGGTTTGATGGAGTTTGAAGTAATGAATGAGCACAGTATGCCCAGCAAAACTCAGCGGCTTAGGTCTACATATTTTGGTGCTCACACCATGAAATCAGAGGAGCTTTAAGCAATTTGCACTTATAATGTAGATACAGCCATTACAATCTGTCAGAAGTTAGTCATCCATTTTTTTAAGGAAATGCTCAATAATTCAAGGTGAAGTCACTGTTTGGTAACACATATCATAAAGAAATGCTAATTGATGACAGCAATTCATAAATACTAAAATAAACGAATCGTTCACACAGAATGCATAATGCATGTTTAGAGTTGGGGTTCATGTTTGTTTGTTTGTTTCTAAAAAAAATATTTTTTATATTATTCAAATCATAAAAATTCATACAAAATCACCACCTCATCAAATGGTTAAATTTTCCTGTGAAATTCGGGTTGGTAATTTCAGCACCACTAAATAGAACTGGAAAAATAATGATGATTTTCAATTGTTTTTTGAGCACTCTGCAATTGGTCGGCCTATCAGGGAGAAACAATAATGCAATACATTTAATTATTTAAGCAATATCGCACAAGCACGGCTATGATTCGGCCCTAGGCACAATTCTGCATTCCTACAGCATGATTGTGAAAGTGATACTGCTTTTATACATAAGTTTGTTAAAACAAAATTAATTTTTAGGAACATTTACATTTTAGACACAATACTGCAAATATTAAATTTGAATCACCAATGAAAATAATTTCAAATGAAGTCTGGCAGAGTGAACTGTTGCCTGTCTCCAAGCAAAAAAACAATAGCAGTGTTTTGATCCTGAATGAATAAGTGTTTTGAATGTATTTTGAATTAATGACTCAATGATTCACTCATAAAGACAGTCACTTGTCTCCACCTACGAAAGAGTCACTGAAAACGTCCATCACTGCTGCACAGCAGAATAATACAAGGAGTGAAAGGTGCCATTTTATATTAATTTTTTTCAGTAAATCAAACAATGGCTTCCTTATAGTTATCTATAAAAGAACGTATTCTAACATAAAAAGCAAGGAGACAGTGATGAAAAAGGATCTAAAAACACTCTCAGGTATCATGTTACTTCTCTGGATAAGTGCTGATTATTGCCCCAGTGTATTGCACTTATCTGTCTCCTGTTGTGTGGAGTGCTTCAGCATACCCAAGTACATTTTTTGCTACTCACTTGTTCATCGGAGTTGAGGACTGGGAGGTGTAGAAAGACAAGAGCTGCCAGCTGTGTCTCCATCTGCTTGCATCTGGCATCAAACTGAGATTGACTTGTGAAGCTCTGCAACTGTGTGATTCAAAGATGGGAAAAGGCATTTTTGATTAGCCAGCAACAAAAACACAATTTATTTTACATGATTAAAACCTTAGCTAGCACAATGGAATCCCATTACATCAGTCCATAACAGACATCAGTCATTGATTTTTTTCAAAGGGGTGTTTTTTATCCTCAGGAAAAGAAAATAACTTGTGCCACTAAAGAAACAAAACAAAAAAAGAACCACATTCTATAATTGGCCTTTCAAATAATACTGCACTTTGTACTATAGCTGGGGAATTATAGTTTCCTCTTGCTTTATATTGGAGTTCAGGGAAGACTTTACCCACTATGTTCAAACAGATTGCTTTTTCATAATAAATATAAACATGTCCTAATCAATATGATTTTGTTTTAACAGGGTTCTGTAACTGTAAAACCTCCAACGATTGTCTAATATTTGTTATTCCCATCAATCTTCCTGCTGATAAAGCAGCCTGCTTATTTGGCATGACACATAACTGCCTCTTGGTGTCACGTTTATGTTCTGTGTTTCTGTTCTCCCTACCTTGACCTAGTTTTCCTGTGTTGCTTGATTAGTTCATTAGTTTCTACATGTGTTCGTTAATCATCCTATTAGTCCATCGTTTGATTTAGTATTTATAGCCCTTCCTTTCCTCAGTTTCTTTGTCCTGTCTCCGTCGTGTAAATAGGTTGTTTTCTACTATGGTCCCGTGAAGATTAATTAAAGACTCTGTTCGTTTTACTATCTGCCTGTACTATCTTTGTACTCCTTTGAGCGCCTTTCCCCTGGCAACCTGTGACAGAAGACAGGACCCAAAAAGAAGTGATGACTGCTGAGGACAAGTTGTGGGGTTTGCGGCAGGCCAGTCAGAGGCTGGAACGGTATGTGGAGGATTTCATCGAGCTTACTAACCAGCTCAGCTGGCACGACACTGCTCTTGGTGCGTGCTTTCTGCTGGGGCTGGACGGCGAGATGATCCGCTGTGATCTGCCTGTGACTGATTTTCCCCTGATCGAGCTGATCAATCTCGTTCTTTATTTAAACTGTTCAAATTTAGAAGTTGAAGAAATAAAGTTTCCATCTCGCCGTCCAGTTCCCTTTGAAGCACGCCGTGTCTCGCCAGCTCACCCCACGCCAGGAACCCTCACATACCGCACCAACGGCTCGGACTGCCTGCCCCGCCCCAAATACCCCTGTATCATCCGTTCCTGAAAGCTCGCCGGCTGCCTCTGACTCAGGCCCGCTGGGCGCCGCTGACATGCTGCTACCTCCGAAGTGCTCCTTTCCCCTGGCAACCCATGACATTGTGGAGTGAGACCCGCATGTAGGAAACCAGTGCGCTGCGGTTCTCCGTCTCACCCCCGAGGGCTACCTGGTTGATCCTGCCAGTAACATATGCTTGTCACAAACTGCAAACTGGCATTCAGATCTGCCTCCATTTTGTTAGCAACGCCCCAACTTTCAATGATTCAACCAATCCTCGTCCCGCCCTCATTTCAGATGCCATTTCACTGTGTCACTAGCGGTCACAGTAGAGAAAAAAAGACAATCGCTACTTACGTTTCATGCTGACTTTAAGAAAGGAAACATATCTAGGGGTCACATTTCAAAGAATGCACAGCTGTGCGCAGAAGCGAGATAATTCACCATGTGATATGATGGTGTTAGCTGCACGAGGCGTGATCTGGTGGTCATGACTCCCTCCCTCCACATTAATTCAAGGCTATCAGCTACTGAGCTCGTTCGACATGAAAGAAGCCTGTACCATATATCAGCATGGAGGACTGAATGTACAAAATAGCTCGAGATACCTTCATCATCACAAACTCATGCACCGATAATGTGTCAGCCATTCTCAATGCAATTCTCCTCCATAATTGATTCATCAATCGCAGTAGTGTACACTGAAAAAAAAATTTAGTGTACACTGAATTTTACAGAAAAAGACTAAAAATTATACGGTAAAAACTAAAACACTGTCTATAAACAAGTGGTGTGGTACGAAGAAACAAGAGAGCAACTGACTGATAATATATATATAATATATAATATATATATATACTGTATTATATATATTACATAATTAGATATTTTTTTATCAAAGTAAATACTGCAAAATAGCTTCTTCCGGCATATGCATGATGTCATTTTAATCATTCTGCCCACATAATACACACAAAAAGGGAGCGATGCAGTGGAGCTGCGCTACAGACAAAGACTACAGGAAATATAAAGACTGTTCATACTTACTTATTGAATGGGAGAAACTGCAACTCGAAATATGGCGGATAGTCCGCCGTCTAAATGAAAGAGCCAAAAAAATCGCGATGGTTAAAGCATTGGGTCATGCTGCGGCCGTTAGAACGCTCCGGTTCCAATCGAAACCGAGGCATGCGCTGCTGGTCTAGCCTGAAAAATACGCTTTTTTTAATGCTATTGGAGCATAAGAAACAACATTTATGAGACAGTTATTGTCAGATTCCATTGGTGATTTCAAATATGAAATTTATGTGTGAGTTAAATAGGGCGTTTATAGGATAGATATAGGATAGGCCTAAACAGGACAGACGCCTTCAGGGCGGTACCTGTTCCGGGACCCATGGCGGATCAGGCAGACTAGGGAGCCATGGCTGAGCAGGGAACTCAGGGGGCCATGGTGGAGCGGGCAGACTAGGGAGCCATGGCGGAGCAGGGAACTCAGGGGGCCATGGTGGAGCGGGCAGACTAGGGAGCCATGGCGGAGCAGGGAACTCAGGGGGCCATGGTGGAGCAGACAGTTCAGGAGGCCATGGCGGAGCAGACCGTTCAGGAAGCCATGGCGGAGCAGCCTCATGGCCTTGGCCTCGGCACTCGGACCAGGCCTCTACGGCCGGAGCTCTACAGCTACTAAACCCTAAAGCCTAAACTGCTACTGTGTTGGAGCGAGGAACGAGGAGCACATAGGAGAGTCACAATGATCACAGTCTTATTAATCCACAAAACAGGGAACATAGTGAATGCACACATAGCATTGGAGTAGACGTTAGACTAGACGCAGGACTCAGGAAAACACAGGGCTTAAATTGAGGAACTAAATGGGGAACACCTGGAAACAATGAACATGGGAAAAACTGGGTCATGGGGAGCACATGGGGAGCAACACACAAGACACGGAACACAGGGGCAGTCCAAGGGCATGACAGGATCCCTTTAATAAATCAAATCAAACTTACTAATTTCTGTTGTACCACGGTGGTTATCATCAGGCTGCATTTTAAGGTAAAAAGTGGATTTTGGTAGTTGGATAATTAATACTGTATATTAACAATTTACCAGGAACATGAAATATATGGTTATAAGATGTAAAATATACAGGCAACAATATGCCATCCTGTAATACCATAAACATTGTCATAGTTTTTATGACGTTCTGGCAACCAAAGCGGTTACTTTGAAAAAAAAAAAAAGGTTTCCTGGGTCCATCCCTCCACTGTAAATGTAATTGTTCAAATGCCAATAAAATAACATTGAATAAGAAATATTGCATGAAATATTCATTAATTTCTGTAACAACAGTGCGAGTACACCTAAAGTTCAAGTAATGTACTACATATGAGCATTAATGACTAGTGCACTTTCATCAGTCATTTTTTTTTTTTTTAGTTTGATAGGTGTTCCGTATAAGTGTATTAAAACACTAATATTTTCTCTCCAATATGGTGTGGTGCCTGAAGTTCAAGTCTACATTATTATTGCAATGTGTAAAGCTAAATGTATGGTTTTTTAATGCTGAGTGGACCACCTGTTGGAGCATTTGGAAGCTGACTGGAGTTTTAATGATGTCTGTTCCATACATGCTCTATGTTTGTGTGGCAGAAGGGAGGAGGAATTAAGTGAGAGAGAGCAAGCTGTTGGCAGCTACTTAGGGGGTCCAAATGATGAAACATTCATTTCTTTAAAAATCACAACTTTCAAAAGAGCTCACAGTGTTCCAAATAAAAAAGGGAAAAAAAAGTTCATAGCATGTTCTTAATTATTGGAAGGCAATGAAGAGGGTGGCAATGACATTTCAGTGAGTGGACCACTTTTGTAGATGATTAACATTTCCATTGGTTCAAAACGTTTCCATTAACAGGAAGAATTTCAGCCGTGACTGCATCAAATGCACATCGGGTGGGCTTTCAAGTGCCAGTTGTTCCATCCTAATGTGCAGAGACCACCTAGAAATACTCTGCATGAAATCTGAAATGTAAAAAGATGACTCCTTGCAACATCTCCGCGCAAAATCATTTGCATTCACATTTCAGTCCCTTTGTCTTGATTCAATAGTGCTCTTTCAAGGACAACAGAGTGATGGAAAGTATCAAAGGACATTACAGATGATAAACTGCATACTGAAAAATAAGTTCCCCAAGGCGTTGTTGGCTTACTTTCAGACAGATTTGGACACAAACTCTGAAAATTGGTTGTAACAAACTTGATGCAATGCACTGCAAACTTTACGTTGTCAGTTTAGTTTTTTCATCTAGAATTCTTGAGAATTGTTCTATGATTTTAATAGAGGAGCTCGCTTACTGAGAATCTGGACTAACCTGACACTGCTGAACATCATATAGGGCATACTGTAACACCAGTCCTCACTCCAGCTTTAATCTTAGATGTATCCTGGAGGAAAAGCAATCTGTAGCAGGCTGAGATGTGCATCCTGCACTTTTTTTTTGCACTGAACAGATGAAATTCTGAGGCTACAAACGAGACAAGGCATATGCACAAGAGCACAATCCACTTGTTATTATGGCTATTTATGTGCCTCTTTCCCACAAAGTACCAGGGGAGTTTCAAAGCTATTTCCAAGATTTGCAGAAAAGCGTTATGTCACTTTATACTGGGTCAGCTGGTATTACTGATATGAGTATAGAGAAAATACAGCATAAGTTATTGCATAGACCTGCAGTTGTAGTTCATTTAAATAAGTCAGTCATGTAGAAAATCACTTTTTTAATCTTTTTTAGTAAACGTTGTCCTCCTTTGGTAAATTTGTAAAAGAAAAAAACTTTTTTTAAGTTATCTAGGTGGATGTTATAGTGTAGGCCTAATGAAACACTAACCTCTAAATGAAATATTTAACCTCTTAACTGTCCCTCCCACCTTTTTTAAAACATAGACGTGAAAATGCGCTGAACTTAAATAGTTATAATTCATGAATGCTTTGGAATTCAGACCTAAGGTTTGTCTCTTTTTAAAGAAGACAATCAGCAGATTAGCATTTCAAAAAAAAAAAAGTTACAGAAGTTTGCATTTACTGTACAGGAAACGTGCTGTACTAAAACTGCATTTTTAGGAAAATAAATATTTCACAAAATATATTGGAATCTAAAATTTATACAAAAAAATCAAAGCCATATATGTCTAAAAAAGTTACGTTCCAAATTTGAAGTTGATATCACAAAAATTGAAGTTCCTGTGAGATTTTAAGTGCTACACCTAAAATAGCCACCAGATCGTATCCAAACTCCATTGATCCATCCATATCTGTCCTCTGTTTTAAAAACTGAAGGTGAATCACAGTCACTGCTGTATTAGTGTTCATACTGAATTGTGATTGGTAGGAAGAACCAAGAGGCAATAAATTCAAGGACAGTGGCTCTGCGCTGTGGTGTGTACATTATTCGGATTGATTTTATCCAGTCAGGATAAACTCCAGCAGAGCATGATCAGTGGGGAATTCCAAACGTGAGTGTTTCTGCGCGAACACAGTGGTAAATTCAAAGTCATCGAGATACACAGTTAGCAGTTATATCCTGACAGGAATATATATATAATATATATCATATATAATAAGATATGCAAATGCTGTGTTAAAGTGGTTCATGATGTTTTTTTCATATAATAGATTATTTAAATGAACAAAAGAAAAGGATGAAAAGAGAAAACACAAAATAATAATGTACATGAATGCAAACTCCAGCTTCAAGTGTTAAACCTTTTTTTAAAGTTCGTAGTGCTCGTAAGTGATGCTGTATGGTGAAAGATATAATGGGCTTTAGATTATCTTTTACATGTCTTTCCTGGGGTCCTGGGGGTGCTTCCCAAAAGCAATTGGTCTCAAGTTCCTTTGTTACCAATAGTTCAATGGAACTTGTAACCACCCCATAAGTGTTCAAATGTAAATGTGTCCATGTCCCAATGCAGTCCTGGTTTTTGGTGACAGCTGTGCTTCTGCTGCTGTTCTGACTGTTGTTCTTACTTCATCCTCAAAAGACCCAAATATTTAAATCTTTGATTTGCAAACTTTCTATATTTTCTCAATTTCTCTTACATTCATATTTTGTCCCATTATTTTTATTGCAAAGTATGCATGTGTCCAGTTCATGTGTATAGAAATTAGCTGTTGCACTTGACCATCATCCATCTTGTGGTGTCTGCCATTGGTCAGCTAACAGATACTCCTACCCCCAAAATTACTCCATTGGTTGAGACAGTTTTTCTGTGTTGAATTGACTGGATTTCTCAGACAAACAGAGCAATGTTTTGTCAGCGCCATAGTGTTTACACTTTTGGGGGGGATTGGCCTACAAAAGATTTATTTCTAATTGACTCTGCTGGGAGTCAGTTTTAAATGCATAATGGGCATTATTATTTCTGTTGGAATTAGAATTATTTTGCTGTGTTTGCTCTCCATGTAATCTCACTTTATTCTTGGATTAACAATTGAGATATTAAAGATCTCCTATGAGATTTCTAATTTAGAGTGTAATCAAAGCCTCCCGAGTTGCCTGTTCAGCAGGTCTCCTTGAGCCACGTCTAATGTCCACATTAGCATAATTTAAACAAGCGTAGTCCGTGTGCAAATATCCTTAAATTTGCGGCCATTTGAGGCAAGATCCATGGAGAGCACCACTTTAATAAAGTCAGAAGGCTTAAGCCACTGTTCTTGTGGGAGAAAAAACATTCAATAACACTCACACCTGGCTTAACACTCCCCTTTTAACACTCATTTATTTTCATGTAAAGGGAGAGAGAGGAACATTTATTTCATTTGTAATGAAATGTGAGCACTGAGACTGGGGGTGGTATTGATTGCACGCATCCACTCCATCACTTCAGGCCCTTCCTTTGATTGGGAGATGTGCATGCTGGTAGAATCCCTAAGCAGATCTCCACAGCTGGCATGGAAAATGGATAGAACTGACAGGTGGACGTGACTGACACATCTCTTAGGAAGGTTAAAACATCACATTGTGAACCATCTCCTGCTAATGCAGGGCTTACTTTTTGTTATTTTGTAGACCCTGCTCATTAGAATGGGAAATGTGGCTTGTGCGTAATGGTGTAGGCAAGGGTGAAATTGCGAATGCAGTAGGATGCCATAAGCCTTGTTTTTCCGAAATGGAATTGGGCCTGTCTCTTGTTAAATCAGAATGTGAAAAAGATCCCCCCCCCCCACACCTTCTGGAAAGCAGTTCATATCACAAATAGATTCGATAACAAGAATGCTGACATTTTATTCCTTTTCTTTAAAGAAAACGAGAATTGAGGCTATGGTACAAAATTGTAATTGAATGGGGCCAACTAAAAGTTTACAATTATATTAAAAGCACTACAGTACATTATGTATTCTATTAGAATGTGTGTATTATTTGAGCTGTAAAGTTGTTCTTGTTATCCTCATTGTTTTATGGATAATGCTGTCTGGCATCAATGTTGTACAATTGGAAATAACTTTTTGAAGAAATGGTTAAGTATTATTGTTCACACTAAAATCATGCAATATATATACTGTTTAAATCTTGTGACTATACTTTTGAAACGGTGGGTATTTTAACGTTCACTGATTGGACCCCTTCAATGCCTCACTGTAACCCATATTTCTGAAAAGGAGTTAAAAATAAATTGTTGTCCTAATTAACATACTGTAATACCACAAGTGCTGTTGGTTGAGCATAACTTGTACTGAACCTGGAATATTTTCTCAAATGTTTTTCTACTTGCCCCATTTAGACTAAGTCAAAATAGTCATGTTCAAATGTGGGTGCATGAAGTATTAACATGATATGTATTCATACCTACTTTACTTATGACAACATTCATTTTTCCCAGCCAGTGACATAATTGCTTGCTGATATTTTCTGAGCAGCATTGCATTGTGTAGATAAAAGCATTAAATGTCAGCCCCTGCTTACAGAGAGGCTGGTTGTGCACTGGGTCATCGCTGAATCCCAAATCTAAAAGGCGGATGCTTGAAGGTCACAGCTACAGCTCAGATAGTGCCCTTAAGGAAACATGCTTCCATATCTGCTTTAATTCAAAGACAACAGTTAACAAACCTGTCATTTTATCTGGTGGCCATCCTTCCCGACACTGTTTAGCCAGTGCATCTAGGTAAGTTAGGCTATATTTACTTTTAAGATAATGTGGTTTTTTTTTTTTTTTTTTTTTTTTTTAATTCAATAGGCTGTGATGCAATTCAGTCTTTTAAATCTCATTTCACACTTTCACTTGTCTTTGAACAAAGCAATGTAACAATTTTCTCTCTAGGGCAATGTTGCCAGCTGTCACGTAGATGTGTCCTCTGTAAGAATGAACAGTAGAAACATCTAATAACATCACACTGCTGAACCTTCCATGACAGCAAACTTAAAAACCAGTTTGATGTGTGTTGTTGTCACTGCATAAACAAGAACGCCCATCACTGTGTCTTTTGAGCTTTGAGGGGTGAATTGAGCTCTAAAGGAGTTTCTATTGCCTCATAATATTCCTTTCAGGTATTTATGAGTTATGTTCAATTTAACCACTGTCACTCACATCACAAGATGAGATCCTTCAATGGAGAAGGAGAATGAGTGTCAAGCATTTGTCTTTTATAAGAGGATACATGTGACACTCTTTTAACACCTTTTTTAATTAAACCCCTTCAGGCAATTATGGTGAGTGATTAAATATTTTAACAATGAACTAGCAGAAGAGTAAACTCTAATGAACTAATTTTAAAAACGTTACATAAGGGCAATTAAATGGCCCATATGCTCTCTTTGTTGTAAATGTTATGGAATGGGTTTGTTTTCTCATACCAGTCAAATGATTGGTCACTACATATACATTTACTAAATTTTAGTAAAGTAGTAATGTAATTAATATTATGAAACAAACATGGAAGTATGGGATTTATGTGAGGACAGAAGTAAGAATGGTTTCTGCTTTCTTGGTTGGGACAGTAGTTTGGATTTTACTGGGCATGAAAACATTTACAAGCCAACACACATACATTTTCAAATGTGTAATTTATGACTATAATTTCAGATTTATATTATGTTTATGACTATAATTTTGGATTATAGATTTATTTTATAGTTATTGTTTTGTTTTTTATATTTAGTATATAATATATTATAAATTCAAGTAAAACTGTAATCGTATTTGCAAAGATTACGCCTTTAATCAAATGGTAAGTTATTGAGCCCTGAATGTGGTAGTACAAAATAAACTGAAAAAAAAAAACTATTCAACCCATTGCCCATATTATAGCTGGACATTTCTGGCTGCTTTTCACTCATTCAGTCCACTTATGCAGTATGTATGTACAGTCAAAACAAAATTAATTCAGACACCTTCAACATTTCTCACATTATCAGTTTATTCGCTATTGTTTAGAAAATGGTATTAAAATATGACAAGAACTCAGAGTTAAGATGTTTCAGAACAAATTCATCTTGATAATGTAAGATAACACTTAAGCAAAATATGGTCAGATCAAAGTGTCTGAATAATTTTTGGTCCAAACTTTTTTATAAATTTTACTGGTAGTCCACTATATGAAGAATTGTTGGGTATAATATGTCACAGTTTAATTTATTTTGCTAACCTCACTTACATAAATGAACTATAGTGTTTTGCACCCACTAGTAATTTTTGGTTTGACTATGTATGCATGTATGTATTTTTTTTATTATTATTATTTATTTTTTTTATTAAAATTTCAGTTTTGCATAGCATTCAAATTAGGCACAATTTATTTGTTTACAAAAAATACATTCAAGCAATTCAGCATAAATAATTTTTTCATCAACAACACCGTTTAGGAGTCAGTAAGATTTTCTTTTCTGTATGATTTCTGGAGGATCATGTGACACTGAAGAGTAATGGCTTCTGAAAATTGCTTTGCCATCACAGGAATACATTTTACATTTTAAACTATATTATAAAAAAAAATGGTTGTTTTAAATTGTAATAATGTTTCAATCAAATGCAGACTTGTTGAGCATAAGAGACTTTAAAAACATGAAACTTTTGAACAGTAGTGTAAACTGAGTCAAGTGTGTCTAAACTTTCGACTGGTAATGTATATTTGCACTCCTCTCCCTGTGATTTGTTGGATCTATTTCAAATACTTCTGCAATTACACTGGCAATCCCCTCGCTCTCTGTTTTATGTGAGAAATGTCCACCAGAGCTTTGATCAGATGATTGCCCTCTCTCTCTATATATCTCTCTCTCTCTCTCTCTCTCTCTGATTCACCAAAGGTCAGATCTCCGCAGGAGAGCCGAACCAAACAGATCTGCGGATTGTCTCTCTGAGAATTTCAGAGAATGGCTGAAACAGAGACAGCACCCCTTTAAGGAGATCCAGCCAGCTCTGATTCTCTCCAATCTGTTGGGAAATGCTTTTGTCGAAATGTGGTAAACATGAACAAAACTGACCTTTCTGTGTATTTGAAGGGAGGTCTTCATTCTCCATCCATTTGTGCAGGCCTAGGCTTCTACTCGTTGAATTTGAGGCTGAAGGAAGCTATTTACACTGTAGCCCTCATGATTCAAAGCAGACACCTTATGCAGCATGCAGTTCCTATGAATGCCTACAGTGTGCTTGCTACTGAATAATACTTTTTCTCTAAGATCAATATGTATTGCTTACAGATCTGAGGGCTGGTGTGATCCACAGTAACACGTTATTGCCAGAGGCGTTGTAATGCTACCATTAGGGCAGTATATTACAATATGATATTACAATTCTGGCCAATGATAGGATCATTTTTAATTGAGAAATATTCAATATTAAGATACAATATAATTAATGAAAAGCAATGCACTGAAACTATATGGTTTTCGAAGCTAAAAGTAAATTTAGGAATCACAAAATTATAATGTACAATATGACAAATGATTAATTTTGAGATTTGCTTAAGATTACATTTAACTGTGTTTTTACATAATTTAGTAAGAAACCTGATATTTGTGCAGTCACAAACAAAAAGTACCACGGTATTACCATGGTTTTGGACATTTAACTTGGCAAAACCCTTGTATTCTTTGAATTGGAGCGTCATCTAAACAGGCTACTAGCACTTTACCTCCACACTTTTAATGTACTTTTTTTTTTTGCTGCAGAGGTGTTGCTGCAAAACAGACAAACTCAAAGTAAAACTGTTTAGTTACTCTGAGGTACCTCATTTATCACTTTGTCAAGTTGAATTTTTTGCATCTTTATTGTGATGAAATACCCGTTTCTTTTGCAACACAATGACAGTGATGCCTTTTCGGCATTGTTTAAATGTGAAGTGTGTATTTTCTGAATCCCTAACAGCACCAAACAGAATTGTATGAGATAATTATGACTGTTTTCAAACAAGTTTATCTCTCTTCTGTCTTCCATGGTGGAAAAAAAAAACAGATATTCCTGCATCAAGCTGACACAATTTGTTGAGCCAGTGTTAAAGTCCCCATGAAATCAAAATTAAAGTTTTTTGGGTGTTCGTATCAATATGTTAGTGTTAAGGTTATCTATAAGGCAGTGTGCTCCAAAACAGTGACAAAATTCGCATTTTGAAGATATAAGCATTCAAAGCTTGCAGTTCGTCACTTCCGCCAAAATGGCTCAACAGTTTTTTTGTCACATCGTACTTCAGCTTCTCATGAAATTTTCTGTCCAATCAAATGCTCTCTAGAATCCGATGCGCCCACCCCCTACACTATAAAATAGACGCTGAAGCCGTGGCTGAAATCGGTCACTTGTCCACAGAATTTGTATTTTCTGTACAGTGAATCGCACGTAGTGCACTATATAGGGGACAGGGAACGATTCAAATAGTGTAAATATGCTTTCCATTGAGGAAAAAAATAAGTCTGGTTTCGCGCTGTCACGCTAGCCACCGCACCGCACACACACTCTGCTCCGGTCCAGAGACACAATAGCACGGAGCGGATCACATGCGTGAGTCGGCACCGACCACAAAATGTATCGGAGCTATTTGAATTCTACACAGAATGCTATATTTTATTATGGCAATATGGATGAGATTGTGGATGGCATACCCTGTCAAATGCGACTTTATGGAGCTCAACGGCTCTGAACGACTCTAGCCCAAGCTGTGATATAAACTAACACTATTTGCTATTTTAAAAAGGGGTGGGGCTGCTTGATATGTCCCGCCCTGTCTTCCTGTTTCATTTAAAATGACGTCAACACATAGAGTAATGCTGCGTGTTTCTAAGCATTTCAGGCGACCTTTAAGTCCGGCCCAGTTGGGCCTCTCAAACACACAGTTTGCATTTCAGTTTGGAGCTGCTGGTGTTGCAGATATGACACACTTTACCTTTCATATCTGCCATAAAAGAGAAAATACCTTAGACAACCCCTTAATGGATTCATAATGTTTCAAAAGTTAAATGTTTGCCTGGGAGACATGATGAATGAGTCAGTACATCATAAGGTTTGCTGATGACTGTCCCGTTTCTTCCTCAAATTTAATGTTCTCTGCTATCTGCCGCCCTGCTTTTTTCATAAAATATTTTAAATTGGGCCCGATATTCCGATTAACTTTTAAGGCATATCTCAGTCACATTTTAATTACTCTGAGCATGTGCTCAGACAGAAGCTCAATTAAAGCTCATGTATTAATAATTAAATTCCAGGGTAGACTTGCAGATGTATAAATGAGACCATCATTGCACTCACTTATCTGTCTGATTCATAATTGCTAATTATGTGCCTTGCTAGTCTTAATGATGACTGGAAGCAGCGCGTAACTTAAGTCACTTTCCGGAAGCAAATCCATATTGTGGGATAACATGGATTGGGTCAGCAAATTTGAAACAGTTGGTAACCTACAATGTCAAGCAGTCAAGAGGGATGTCCAAGAGCCACAACAAGCATATTTAACTTTCAACATTCCTAGGGAGTTTTCCTTTCCACTGTTTTCTGTAAAGCTGCTTCTGTAAAGACTTCACATAATTTTCAGTAATAGAAGATCTTAAGAAGTGTCGACCAAAATTAACACTGATCCAAATGAACTGATTCAACGTTTGTAGTCACACTTTATCAGGATCACTGATTTCAGTGCTTGATGGTGGGCTCACAAGTTCTCAGTTATGGTTAACTAATGTTGGGTGTCGAAACAGCTGACTGTTTTCCTTCATGCCAGAAGTATTAAGATACTTGGAGCTGCATTATGGGGTTTTAGAGAACAGCAGCTTGTATAAACGTGATGAAACAGCACAAAATGTGATGAATAGTAATTAATGGCATCGATATGGCGTTCAAAGTTTGTGTGTGTGTGTATATATATATATAATTTTTTTTTTTAAGTTTCATGCTCACCAAGTCTGCATTTGATCACTAATACAGTAAAAAAAGAAAAAGTCATATTGTGAAAAATGATTACAATTGAAAATAACTTTCCTTTCAGTCAGTCACGTTCGACATTATGTCAGTGACTGACGAATTGGGATCTCGCCGAGAGCCCAATCACCTTCGAGTGTTAAATAAACAAGAATAATGACAGTTGGCGTGCGTGGCGCGCGGGTATAAAAGGAGAGCGCGTTCAAACGCACATCAGCTTTTCGCTTCGAAGCCAAGCCTTTTACTAGGACGAATCTACGCGAGTGTCTACGAGAAAGCATTAGCATGGTGTCACGGCGGTACATCGTCAGCGGGGGCCCCACCAGTGCTGCGTCTAATCGGCTCTGCTGCCAGCTTCCCATATGCATGTCTCGCCGCGAACTCCCCGGGCGCTTTCAGCGCTCTCGCTAAAAAGAGGTTTTCCCCCCCAACAAAAAAAACTAAAGCAGCAATATCTAAAAGAGCTCCACCAGTGCCACGGGCATCGGAGGGCTACTTTTCGGTTAATGGTCAGCGGGTGACCTGGGGGATCACAGTGAGGAGCTTCCCCGCCGAGTGTGTATCCCCGTTGGCTCTAATTCCTCCAGCACATCACACCACATGGTGTTCCAGGAAGAGCTTGATCTGGATCCTAGGAAGGACGGGGCACAGCATCTCGTGCGTGAGCACAGAGGGATGCAGGATGTGATGCTGCATCGGGAGGTAGAGCTGGCTAGGCGATGACGATTAGGAGGGCTGACTCAGGCAGGAAGAGTGGCGGTTGCCGAGTCAGATCCAAAAGCTGGAATGCTATGTTTTCCCGAGGAAGCAAGAGTGTCGGGTTGACACTGGAGGCCTTCTCCCTTTCTCAGACGCTTGAGGCTGGACGATTGGTCCTGGGGCGCAGGACAGGTCGTCGCAGTCCCTCCGGTTCCTTTTCCCGGAAGTGCATGAGGAGGGGACTAAGTCTTGGAGGGCACCTTTATTGCCCGAAACAGCCTGGTGCCTCCTCCGTCGCACCACCCCTCAGATGGCGGGGCACCGCACAAGGATGTGGGACAATCCCCCCAGTCGAGCGTGCTATTGATAATGCAGCTCTCCGGCAAAGTGCCCGACCGCCTGGAGGGGTAATAACGCCTTCTGTCCAGGGCCGTAGTTTTGTTCCCGCTCTGACGGCTAAGGCTACAGTGTGCTGGAACGGCCGTTCCACCCGCACGCCAGGCCCTCCTGGTCCCAGTCCACCAGGCCAAGGCGTTGAGCAAGTGCCGAGGGGTGCTGAACCCAGATGTGTTGCGGAACTGCGTACTGCGACAGACCCGAACTTAGGGCGACGAAAGTCACCAGTGCGGGCCCTGGGCGACGATGTCCACATTGGTAGTTCAGGATCGCCACTTATGGCTGACCTTGGCGGATATGAGGGGGGCCGACAAGCATCGCTTCCTGAACTCCCCGATCTCCCAGGCCGACCTATACGGCGAAGCGGTGGAGGGCTTTGCCCAAAAGTTCTCCGCCGCACAGAAGCAGACGAAGGCGTCTCGACACATCCTGCTCCGGCGGTCGGCTGCTGTAGCCACCCCACAGCCGGCTGCAGCCCCTCTGTCTGCTCATCGCAGAGGGCGCACTCGCACTCCGACCCCTGCCAAGCCCATGAAGCGACAGGGCAGGTAGGCGTCCTGGACGGGCGACCCGAGTACCTGGTTCCTGATCTTCAGGCGTTGGAGAGTCTTATGTTCCCTTTTGTTTTTGTTCCGCCACTGGCTACCTAGCCAGTGGTACCCAAAACCTCAAAAAAAGAGCAGTTTCCTTTTTCTCCGGGTCCCAAGAGGGCGAGGATGCCAGTGCACGAGACCCAGTCTCCACACGCCCGTCCCCCTCTCCCTTCGCCAATGGGCAGCAGGATTCAGTCCAAGGACGCTACGCCTCCTCACAAGCCCCCTGCCCACCAGTGGAGCCAGGTAAGTGGCGCACCCCACTCTGGCAGCACGGCCTCCTGGGTTGGGTCACTGGTTCACACTTACGTCGCCACACGGCGGGACGTCGGGGGTTCCCTAGTCGTTGTTCGGTCGATGGGGGCCTCGCGGGCTAATGAGAAACCATCAGGCTCGGCTATGCGATTCAGTTCGCCTGGCGTCCTCCCAAGTTCAGGGGCTTTCGGTTCACCTCTGTGCCGGACAAGGTTGCTCCTGTCTTGCGTGCAGAGATCGCTGTCCTGCTGGCGAAGGACGCGATACAACCGGTCCCTCCAGCCGAGATGAGGTCAGGCTTCTACAGCCCATACTTCATCGTAACCAAGAAAGGCAGTGGGTTACGACCAAACCTGGAACTGCGCGTACTGAACCGGGCCCTTCAAAAGCTCCCGTTACAGGATGTTGACGCAGAAACGCATCTATCAATGCGTCCGTCCTTTCGATTGGTTCACAGCGATCGACAGCAAGGCTTCTTAAATCTGAAGGGTACTTCATGTCTCGATTCCCCCTCGACACAGACCGTTTCTCCGCTTTGAGTTCGAAGGGCGAGCATATCAGTACAGGGTCCTCCCCTTCGGGCTTTCCCTGTCGCCTCGTGTCTTCACCAATGTCGTGGAGGCAGCCCTCGTTCCATTTGAGGGAAGCGGGCATTCGCGTTCTCATTTACCTCGACGACTGGCTCATACTGGCCAAGTCCCGAGCGCAGTTGTGTGAACACATGGATACGGTGCTCAGTCACCTCAGCCGGTTGGGGCTTCGGGTCAACTGGGAAAAGAGAAAACTCTCCCCGACACAGAGGATCTCTTTTCTCAGTATGGAGCTGGACTCGGTCAACCTCTCAGCACATCTCTCAGTATAGCATGCGCAGTCGATGCTGAACTGCCTGGGGTCTTTCCAGCACAAGAGGGCGGTTCCACTGAGACAGTTTCAGAGGCTCCTGGGGCATATGGCGACTCCACCCCGAGACAGTCCGGCTGATTTGGAGACGCTTTGGGGACGCCCAGGTAGACCTGTTTGCCTCCCCGGACACGTCCCATTGCCAGTTGTTTTACTCCCTGGCCGAGGGGACCCTCGGCACGGACGCACTGGCGTGCAGCTGGCCTCGGGGCCTACGCAAATATGCGTTTCCCCCAGTGAGCCTTCTCGCACAGACACTGTGCAAGGTCAGGGAGGACGAGGAGCAGGTCCTCTTGGTAGCGCCATACTGGCCCAGTCGGACTTGGTTCCCCGAACTAATGCTCCTCGCGACAGCCCCTCCTTGGCAAATTCCTCTGAGGAGGGATCTCCTTTCTCAGAGAGGGGGCAACCTCTGGCACCCGCGTCCAGACTTGTGGAATCTCCACTTGTGGTCCCTGGACGGGACGCGGAGGTTCTAGGTGGGCTACCTCCAGCAGTAGTAAACACCATCACTTCAGCCAGAGCACCGTCTACTAGACACGCTTACAGGCTGAAGTGGAACCTGTTCGTCGATTGGTGCTCTTCCCGCCGGGAAGACCCCCGTAGATGCCCGATCAGAGTCGTGCTTTCTTTCCTGCAAGATGGGTTGGAGCGAAGGCAGTCTCCCTCCACCCTTAAGGTGTATGTTGCCGCCATTGCCGCACATCACGAGGCAGTAGACGGTAAGTCTGTGGGGAAGCACGACTTGGTCATCAGGTTTCTCAAAGGGGCAAGGAGGCTGAATCCTCCGCAACCTCACCTGTTACCCTCTTGGGATCTCCCCTCGGTCCTGACGGCCTTGAAGGAGGAGCCCTTCGAGCCTCTGCAGTCAGTAGAACTTAAGTTTCTGTCATTGAAGACAGTGCTCCTTTTTTTTCCCCCTTTAACCGCATGGCCTTCGGTTACAAGAGGGTAGGGGACCTGCAGGCATTTTCGGTCGACGATTCGTGCCTAGAATTCGGAACGGGTAACTCTCACGTTGTCCTGAGACCCCGGCCTGGATATGTGCCCAAAGTTCCCACCACGCCTTTCAGGGATCAGGTGGTGAACTTGCAAGCGCTGCCCCGGGAGGAGGCAGACCCAGCCATCGCTCTGCTCTGCCCCGTTCGCGCTCTGCGCATTTACGTTGACCGTACGCAGAGCTTCAGGACCTCAGACCAGCTCTTTGTCTGCTTCGGACAGCAGAAGGTAAAGACTGTCTCCAAACAAAGACTTGCCCACTGGTTAGTGGAGGCTATAGTCTTAGCATACCAGGCCCAATGTTTACCGTGCCCCCTCGAAGTGAGAGCACACTCAATGAGAGGAGTGGCATCTTCTTAGGCATTGGCGCGGGGTGCCTCGATAGCAGACATCTGTAGAGCTGCCGGCTGGGCGACGCCTAACACGTTTGCGAGATTCTATAATCTCCGTGTACTCGCCTCAGTTAGGCAGTAACACCGGACCCACTCGGTGTTGATCACGCTTGCTGCGCCATTCCTCTCTACGGACCGGATACGTGCGCTTTTTTGCTTCTCTGTTCAGTTCCCCATGGCGAATCCTGTTGGAGTTCCTCCCGCACCCTCAGCGGTCAGGCCTGGCGGAGCGCCAGACGCCAGGTTCAGCACTCATGCTGGCATGCCAAGGTCAGCCCTTGTGGGCGCCTCAGGTGCCCGTTGTGTAGTGATTCCCCCTCGGGTGATACCACATGTGTATACTTCCACGGTACGGCTCCCCTCACGGTAAGCCCATGTCTATTTCATTGATGGGCACTTTACCTTTATGGGATACAATGGAGGGTGACAGGAAAGCACTGGAAGAGAGATGGTTGAATAAAATTGTGGATACAAGGCTAGATTTATACCCACATCCCTTTTCGAGCACCACTGCGTCATGGTTCCAATGCCCTGTTCATTCTTTATTCAAAATGTTATGCCTAATCTCACACCAAATGTTTCACAAATATAGATGTTTGATATGGAATCAAATTTTAAAGGACATTTCTACAATCCTGAGTTATATTATACTTTACAAACTATGAAGTTACTTTCACAGTGGTGTGCACAGACCGACCTGGAGCTTTTTTCAATCTAGTCCTCGCTGCCTTTGTTCCTATGTGGGGAATGTTCAACCTTCGCAAATGTTACAGAAGAATCGATTTGTCTGGCTTAAAGTTTTGTCTCATAAACTTTAACCTATGTGATATTTTCTCTATGGTCACACTTTAGGCATAAAATCTAAATTTTTTAAAAATGAAAATACTACAAGGGTGTATTACTCTTACAAATCAATAGGAAACGCTGTACAGTCGCTCAGTTCCGCTTTAAAATGCTGGCTTGCTTTGAGGATTGTAATTTGGGAATGTATTCTTTAATGTGTTTTCTGTGAGGACTGCAACAACTCCAGTCCATGAACAAAGAGAAGAGTTGATCATTAAGAGAATTGATCAACAACAGCCCCAGAAGTATGATAATGTTTTATATTAGTCGGGTGTTTTTATAACATGTTGATATTTGATTAAATTTTTTCTGTTGTGCGGCAATGGCTGTGAAGCATTCTCGCTATCCAACTGAATGTGATTAATGTATCCCTAAACTAGCTCAGAATACTGGTGTTCAAGGTTGAAACACCTTCAAACAACGTGTAATTTATGATGTTTTAGTGGAGCAGTAGTTACCACAGTCAACAAGAAAGATGTATCTCTGTGTGGGCCTGAGCACATGACCTCCCCGGGGGACAGCCTACATTTAGATGCTCCTCTAACTCTACATGATGATACCAGCCTCATTTTAGCCTGCCAAAGTTACATAAAAAAGAATCACAAATAGGATTAATAAGGGTTAATAGAGCTGAATGCTCTTACGGGTTTCCCTGTTCTAGAGAAAACATTATAAATAACACTAAAGTGGCATAAGTAGTGCATTCTTTTTTCCATCTGCATTGTTCCAGGACCAACAAGGATTTACATTAAGCTACTGGAATGGTATAGTTATGTAACTGATTTATTGTTGTAAAACTAAAGTATATCAGGCATATATCAGTTCACTTGCTTTAGAGTAGAGGTGCCTAAAAATCTAGGAGCAAAAATCTAACTTGATTGAAGGCTGTGGCACAAAAATGCACTCTTAAAAAGAAATATTCCAAAAGGGAGTTTTTTTTTTAGTGTGAAGAACATTTTGAAAATGTAATGAACCTTTTTTTTCACTATACACTCTTAAAAATAAATGTTGCAAAAGGGGATTTTCACAGCGATGCCAGAAGAAACGATTTAAGAACCTTTCAGTGAACAGTTTTTCAAAGAACCATTTTTTTCTTACTGTGAAGAATATTTTAACAATCTAGAGAACCTTTGTCTAGTTTCAATGGAGAGCTTCCAAGGTTCTTCATGGAGCCATCAATGCTTCAAAAACATTAATGAATTTAAACTATTTAAATTCAATGGGGAAAAAAAGTGCAATAAAAAGATATTGAATTGAAAATATGCTTCAAATTCCGAGAACCGATAGGGGGCTAGTCTGTAATATAATTGAGGTTTAAGATTTATTTTTTTATTTTTATCAATTATGTTCACTTATGATATGAATGAATTATGATTTAAATAAATGTGCTTTTGTACAATGACAAGCAAAGCTGTCTTCGTCTTTATGATACCACACTAAATATTTGTCTCACACTGGAGTTTTTATTAGTTTGTATGCATGGAAAATACATAGCTACCTTTATATTTTAGATAAGGTGTCCCTCATAGGGGAATCGTCATTTTTGGAAGTTTCAAATTGAGAAGTTTCAGTCTCTGTTTTAAGGCAAAGATAATAGATCAGTTTTAGTCTTTTGATGACATTTTAATCTCAAAATCTACAGCTTGTCTGTTTCTCTTTTTGTAGAGACAACACAAATATGAAAAAAATTACCAATAAAATGGCACTTAGTAACTGCAACAAACAGCAGGCAGATATATAACAGAAAACGGTTTGAAATAACAGTAAATTTCTCTTATAATGGTGTGATGACTCCAGTGATATGTTTTCAACCATGAAACTGCCACCTTAAACTAAAGTGGTAATGTTACAGCAATTGCTGTAACAGGATGTCAGAAATGGTCAGTTATTCCATCCAGACATAATATATCTGTAAATTAGTAACTTGTGAAATACCTTGAACCACATGCCTTGCTTTTTATCCACCATATCGACTGTCTCAAGTTTAACAAGGCTGCCGATTAAGGCTTTTTAGATGCTTTTCATTCAAAAATGCAAGATATTCAGATGCAGACAAACTGAGGCATTTCATTTCACTGGCTATTCTGCCAGTACTGGCCTCAGCTGCTATGAAAATAAGTTAAATACTCATTAAACACTACATATTTTATTTGTGACGTGGAGGAGATGTTCCCTTTGAGAGCATGGCCATTCACAGGCTTTGCCTAAGTCCTTCTACCTAATTCAAACTCTGAGATGGATCAGCACAGCTCTACTCAATCTGTCCCCCAAGTCCCTGCAAAATAAACCTTATCAGCCTCCAGCAGACCACTTCTTTATGCTTTATATGGAGAAATGAGATACCTTGCTGCCCTACACCAGGTGATCATTGCAATCTGGATTGCAAGTGGGTTCAGCATTATTCAACTTTAAAACTACTCAAAACCAGTTTATTTATTACCTAAAATATAATGAAAATAATGATCATGTACATACCAAGAATCTCGGTGCCAATTACTTGGTAATCTTTTTGCTTGTTCAGTCTGCCCTCTGGTGGTATAAAATGAATTGTTGGGCATTCCACAAGCTTCCTTTAATTTCTAAACAGATCATAACTTTTTAATGCAGGCAGTATACAGTATTTGATCTACAGAAGAGAATATTCCATCATTCACTAGGGATTACATAAGGAAGTCTTGTTTTCTGCTCACATGTGGTACCAAGTGGGAGTTGTATTAACCTCTCTCCCATTTTTATGTTTCCTCTTTCATAAATATCAATGAATAATTTATGGTTTTTAGCCAGAATAAAACTGTCCCCGTCAGAACATATGAAATCAGGTGAATCTATGCCAATGGCCCTATGGGTTTCGTTGGCCTTGCTGTGCGTTGATTTCTTCAGCAGGAGACTATGAGTAGTCTTTATGTGCACTGAGCACTGCTCTCTATCTTCAGAGGTCTTTTCACCAAAATTTCCCAGTTCTTCCCTCACAGCTGGAGTTCGATAGCTGCTTTACAGAATAGATGGCTTCAGGGCACTGTAACTGCATCCCAGTTCCCCACAGGTTTTTCCTGATAAACACACACACACACACACACACACACACACACACACACACATATCTCAGCAGTGCGTGCAGCTGCTATTCACCTTCATTATGAACCCTGCCACCTGGAACAGCAATATATAAGGTGGGATCCAAAAGTCTGAGACTATGTTAAAAATAAGGACTTTCTTTCACTTAAACTTGAAATGAATGAAGTTTTAGGGGGGGAAAAAGTACAACAGAGAAACTTAAAATTAAGAGGAAATGTTTAAGATTCTGCACTATTTCTATGTTTCTCTATGGATTCTCTTTGGAACAAATACTAAGGAATTCTGAAATTAATGTGTTGTATTTATGAAATTCAGTCTATACATTTTATTTCACTTTTAATTCAGATTAATATTAATGAAAAATGTTTAATAAAATTAGCTTTTGTGCTATCATACTATACAAACCTGGATATATATGTCATGTTGTTGTCTTTATATTACCACACTTAATACTAAGAAAGTAATAAATTATGAAACTGATGCATTGTATTTATGGAATTTAATTATGAATTACATTCAACTTTTAATTCAGATTATGATAACATCCTAAATTGAAGTAAAATATACTTCAGATATTTATTATTATTAAATTATCGTATTACATCAGTAGAAACAGGGCATGGAGTGATATGAAAAACATGAAACTAGCAGTGATGTAGGAAAGGAGGTGACAGGGTGCAGGGGTGCCAACGTTTTATTGTCCATTACACAATTTGAGCACAGAATGCTGAAACATTTTGTATAAGCTATTCTTTTTATTTTATATGTATAAGATTAAAGCCATCATATTACTGCAAATCTACATTAAAGACTGATATAAATTATGATGCTAACAGCCAAGAGAGATTCTGGAGTTTGCAGTAGCTATAACAATATAAGGCCTCCACCAGATGGTGGTGTTGAACGTTTATGACGAAAATAACCATGAGAGAGTCACAATATGGGGTAAGATAAGTGAGCAATAAAGTTTCATTCAGGCTTAAAGCTGAAACGCAAATTAAACTGAACAAAAGAGTAATTCAGTTTTAACTAACGTATATTTGCATTCTTTATGTCTCTCCTAAATATATCGCCTTTGGTTTGACTCTTAAATTGTAAGTCATTACTGAACTGACCATTTCTGTTATCATGCTGGAAAGATTTATAGTCTGATGTGATGTCAATTTATAGTGGCATTATGATATTAGTTTAATTACTGTACCTTTACTGTACCTTACCTTTTGATTGTTGCAGCAAAAATACATAGGATGCATAATAGAGGAAAAATATAAGACAAACCATTGCTGTAGTTTATGTGGGCTGCTTTTCCCAATGGACAAGTTTGCAATTAATATATATGCTGCTTTCAAGATTACAAAAGCATGTTGATGTAAGCATTAAGCCACTGACTCCCAGTCATATACAATGATGAGTCATTTTTGTTTTATTTTTGACACTAAGAGCAGTAGAACAACAGCAGTTAGAACAACAGTCATTCAGATGCATTTAAATTATTTATTACAACGTGTTTTTTTTTTTTTTTGATAGTTTAACCACTGGATCCCGGATCTTTCTGATTTATGCTGTATTGCCTTTCTGATGTTTTTCAAAGAAGTTTAGTCCACTCAGCAAAGTACCTCTGACTTGTTCCAGCTTATTTAAAAGCAATTCAAAAGGTTATTCGTTTAACAAATAAGTTACAGTTTGAGCTGTGTTCAGAAGAAACTTGTGCTCTGCTCAGAAAAATGTTGAATGAATTTTATGCAACTACTGCTTGGGAGCTTGGCTGGAGTAGCTTAAAAAGGTTGCTTTTTATTCAACTTTTTATATTCATATATGTGTTCAAAGTTGGGTATTTAAAAAGTGTGGGGGGGGGGGGGGGGTGGTTTTCAAAACTATTAAGCATCACACTGATAATAAGATTAAATATGTCCTGAGCACCAAATCAGCATATTAAAATAATTTCCTGAAGGATCCTGTGACACTGAAGACTTTGCCATCACAGAAATAAATTGGCTTGATGTTTTATTTCTAAGACGTTTTAATTTAAATTGCAATAATATATTCCAATAATGAGGTGTGTACGATTTTTGATCAAATAAATCCAGCCTTGCTGATCATAAGAGACTTCTTTCAAGAACATTTAAAAAAAATCTTACTGACCCCAAACTTTTGAATGGAAGTGTACCTTCTAACATTTCTTCCTCCCAGGAAAACATGAGAAAAAAAAAGTTTGTTAAGTGTTTGTTTGCTAATGTGGACCCTCGACATCTTCACTTATTTACAATATTTCTCTTTTTCTTGCTTTTGCATTATTATAGCCAATAGTTTTTTGTTTTGTTGTATTGCAGAAAGTCTTAATTTTGCATCACAGCAGTGGCATCTGAGTGTACAGTGAAAGAGTTAAAGGCATTCAGGCCAACTTCATTCAACAACGGCGTGGGTGTCTGACGAATGATAGTTGCACAACAGTCTCGCCTCAGCAGACTGCAAGAAAGGCTAGTGACAAACAAAGAGGGGGCAGAGAGAGACGGGAGACGAAGGACTGGGGGATGGGTAATGCATAAGTCACAGACGCCACAGAGAGTGACCTTGTGGTCTTCATGTAGACTATTCAATTCAATTAAATTCAAGTTTATTTGTATAGCACTTTTCACAATACAAAAATCGTTGCAAAGCAACTTTACAGAAAAATTAAGTTTCTACAATATTTAGTAGTAGATTATCAGTGGTGACTGTCAGTTAATGTACACTATATATGGCAGAAATGTATGAAAAAATCAATTCAGTATTAAAACAGACGATGAACACTATTAACAGCATTTATTATATGATGCAATCAAACTTATAGCAAAATGTGGTAGTTTTGTATGTTGTTTCAGGGTTGGCATCATCTGAGGTCCTCTGAGGGGTTGGCATCATCTCTTCTCAGGTGTTCTGGATCCAGACTGAAGCTTGTGTAAATCCTAGCTACCACGGGATGTCAATCCCATGGCAAAAAAAACAGAGAAACAAATACAAACATAATAGCGTAGCTGCTGTTCCAACCAAGCAAAATTGATTTGTTTCACCCAAAACTAAAGAATAATAATGTGCATTTGATCAGATATAACTGCAGTAAAAGATTATGAGATGCATTATTTGAATGCTTGGCCAAAGGGATGTGTCTTTAATCTAGATTTAAACAGAGAGAGTGTGTCTGAACCCTGAACGTTATCAGGAAGGCTATTCCAGAGTTTGGGAGCCAAATGCGAAAAATCTCTACCTCCTTTAGTGGATTTTGCTATTCTAGGTACTACCAAAAGTCCAGAATTTTGCGTCCTTATGGAGCGTGATGGATTGTAGCGTGGTATAAGACTAGTTAGGTACGCAGGAGCTATCCCATTAAGGGCCTTATAGGCAAGTAATAATATTTTGTAATTGATACGGAAGTTAATAGGTAGCCAGTGCAGAGACTGTAAAATTGGGGTAATATGATCATATTTTCTTGACCTGGTAAGGACTCTAGCCGCTGCATTTTGGACTACCTGTAGCTTGTTTATTGAAGTTGAAGGACAACCACCTAGCAGTGCATTACAATAGTCCAGTCTAGAGGTCATGAATGCATGAACTAGCTTTTCTGCATCAGAAACAGGTAGCACGTTCCGTTACTTGGCAGTGTTTCTAAGATGGAAGAATGCTGTTTTGGTAACATGGGAAATATGATTTTCAAAAGACAAGTTGCTATCTAATATAACACCCAGATTTTTGACTGTAGAGGAAGTAACAGTACATCCGTCTAGTTGCAAAATTGTAATCCAAGAGATTCTGTGTACTGTTTTTTGGTCCAATAAGTAATATCTCTGTCTTATCCGAATTAAATAGGAGAATAGGAGAAAATTATTGGTCATCCAATCTTTTACATTTTTAACACACTCTGTTAGCTTAGATAATTTAGAAGTTTCATCTGGTCTTGTTGAGATATATAGTTGAGTATCATCAGCATAACAGTGGAGACTAATCCCGTATTTCCTAATAATATCACCAAGTGGCAACATGTATATCGAAAAAAGCAGAGGACCTAGGACAGATCCTTGATGCACTCCATATTTTACTGGTGATATTTCAGATGACTCCCCATTTAAATGAACAAAACGGTAGCGAATTCGGTGACAGTAGGATCTAAACCATTTAAAGGGGTCATATGATGCAATTTCCAATTTTCCATTCTTTTTTGGAGTGTTACAAGCTGTTCGTGATTAGATAAGATCCCTGAAGTTGCAAAGATTTAAGTCTCAAAACCAAAGAGATATTCTGTATCAAAGTTAAGACTCTACCACGCCCACCTAAAACAGCTCGTTCTAACACCCCCACATATCTACATCACTATCTGGAAATATTAGCATAATGCGCCCAACTGTGCACGCAAAGAAAGAAGGCGCGGTTTCAGTAACCTCAGTTAGTGTTGAAGCAGCATGTCAGAGACGCTGTGTGTTTCTAGGCGAAAGCAAAAGCCCTTTATTTGGCCTTCCGAAAGTAGATGCATTTAGGAATCTTTAAGATTACTTACAACAGACCAGCATGCATTTTTTGGACGACCGTTTCGTGAACCTAGGAAAGGAGGTAATTCTGACTTGGCCTTATGACAATCTGGCGTTTCTGAATCAGCTACTGTTTTGTTATTACTTTAAGTATTTGCTATTGACTGTTCAAAAAAAAGTTTTGCGCATCGTGTGTGTGTGTTCGTTTGTGGCGTGCGTGCGGCGCGCGCGGTGTCGAGTGACGAGAGAAGAGATAGAGAGACAGCTTCATCACTGTGTCTGTCACGCAACTCTGTTCAGCTTTCGGGCTTCGTCTTGAACGATTCGTTCATTTTGAACGAATCTTTAATGTGACTCGGGAAGAACGAGTCGTCTCGGGGAGTGATTCGTTCAGTCGCGCATGCGCAACATCCTATAGGTCCTGTACTGGAATTAGTCAAGTAGTTCATCTCTCGAGTCTTCGGGTTTTTACGAGTCGTTCGTTCATCACGTGACAGACCCATAAACCCAAACCCGAAGACTTGTCACATAAGAGGTGGTGAGCTAATCATAGACTGAAGACCAGGTAAACAATGAATTAATCTTTTCTGTTTCTTATAGCTTTTTTGTATTGTTTGTAGTGTGATCAACGTTTGGGTCAGTAGTAGAAGTTTTAGGGAAGTAACACGTAACATTTTAATTATATTTTGCTAAAATGAACGAAATGACTCGAAAAAAGATTCGTTCATTTTGCTGAACGAGACTCAAAGGTCCGAGTCGGTAAAATGATCCAAAGCTTCCCTCACTACTCTGTTCCCCTTCGGGCTCTGTCTTTACATTTATTTTAAAAGATGAAGCTGGCGATTATGGTAAGGGACATTACATTTCCGACGAGTGTTCGGCCAATCACAATGCACTGGTCAGCTGGCCAATCAGAGCAGACTGCACTGTCGGAAGGAGGGGCTTTGTAGAAAAAAAAGCGTTTGAGAGAGGCGGGGCATAGAGGACCTACAATAATGTACAGTATGTGAAAAAAATTGTTTTTTTAACCTTAAACAGCATAAACACATTTCGTTACACCAAACACACAAAATAATGATCTTTAAAAAAGCTTCATATGACCCCTTTAAAGGCCTGCCCGTGAATCCCGTATCTTGTAATCGATCTATGAGTTTGTCATGATCTATAGTGTCGAACGCAACACTAAGATCAAATAAAACTAGCAATGAGACACAGCCTTAGTCTGACGCAAGAAGCAAGTCATTTGTAAATTTACCAAGTGCAGTTTCTGTGCTATGGTGGGGCCTGAAACCTGACTTAATTTTCTTCATAGAGATCATTTTTTTGCAGGGAGGAGCACAATTGAGCAGACACAACTTTTTCTAAAATTTTAGACATAAAAGGAAGATTTGAGATGGGTCTGTAATTTGCCAGTTCACTAGGATCTAGTTGTGGTTTCTTAATAAGAGGCTTAATAACCACCAGCTTGAATGGTTTTGGGACGTGACCTAAAGACAACGACGAGTTAATAATATTGAGAAGCGGTTCTTCTGCTACAGGTAACAACTCTTTCAGTAATTTAGGTGGGTACAGGATCTAACAGGCATGTAGTTGGTTTAGATGCAGTGATAAGTTTAGTTAGCTCTTCCTGTCCTATAGTTGTAAAGCACTGAAGTTTATCTTTTGGTGCGATGAATGAAACTAAAGTATTATACGCTGTAGAATCTACATTTGCTATTGTAATTCTGATGTTATCTATTTTATCAGTGAAGAAATTCATAAAGTCATTACTATTAAACTGTGAGGGAATATTTAGATCGGGTGGCGTCTGGTTATTTGTTAATCTAGCCACTGTGCTAAATAAAAACCTTGGATTGTTTTGGTTATTTTCTATGAGTTTGTGGATATGCTCGGCCCTGGCAGCTTTTAGAGCCTGTCTATAGCTGGACATACTGTTTTTCCACGCAATTCTAAAAACTACCAAGATAGTTTTTCTCCATTTGAGCTCAAGACTACGAGTTTTTTTCTTGAGAGAGTGGGTATTACTGTTGTACCATGGCGCAGTACGTTTTTCTCTAACCTTTTTCAATTTGATGGGGGCAACAGCTTCTAATGTATTAGAGAAGATAGTGCCCATGTTGCTTGTCATTTCTTCTAGTTCATGTGTATTTATGGGTACACAGAGCAGTTGAGATAAATCTGGCAGGTTATTTGTGAATATGTCTTTGGTGGCTGGAACAATAGTTCTGCCCGGACGATAATGCGGAGCCATATAGTTAATATCAGTAATATGCAGCATGCACGATACAAGGAAATGGTCAGTAACAACATCACTTTGAGGTACGACATCTATATCAGTAAGATCAATTCCATGCGATATAATTAAATCTAGCGTGTGATTAAAACGATGAGTGGGGCCTGGTGACGTTTTTGTTTGACTCCAAAAGAGTTTATTAGGTCAGTGAACGCAAGTCCTAATGCATCATTTAGACATCCTCAAATCCTGCCCCTAAGACAACCGTATTTTATTACCTAACCTTAGCTTTTGCTTCCTATTTTGATCGACTGCATAATTTAGACCCTTATTTTTATTTTTTTTACATTACTTAATAAATAGTTTGTTTTGACCATATTCAGTGGCATAATGCTGTCTGTCCTGAATTCCTCACTGGAACTGGATTTCCTACAATAGAAGTTGTAATGCTGCTTTTGAAGTAATGGAATGTATCTTGCTCTCTCTCTCTCAACTTTTGTACTTCCTGGTTCCATTTCCTTAATCAGTTAACTTCCATGTTAATCACTCCATGTCCTTTTCTCTGTAGATAGTTGATGGAATTTGATGGAAAATATCTCTATCTCTCAAACACATCTAGCTAAATGGGGGCAGTTCCTCTGTAAAGAGGATGTTATATAATTGCAATGAACATATTTTCTGATGAATTTAAATATTTTATGCTCAAGATGGAACTTACAGTAAATCTGTTAATCACTATGGCCTGAATATGCTGAAAAATCATGATGTAGATTGTTCACACTTCTGTCAAAAGTACATTCACTTCTTTTCTTGTTTACTCATCATTGTGGAACAAAGATAAATTATGTGCAGCCCTCAATGGAAAGCTAAGGTCACTGACAGGTTGTTTGCACAATGTTACAGTCAGGGCGTCTGTCAGAGCATCTTATTCCAACAAATTACTCACTAAAGAAAAGGCAGTAATCATAAGCATCATAAGGCAGCATAATTATATTTACTGACTGTTATGTGACTGTAACTTAAAATACTTTGTTCTTTTCTTTTGTTCTTTTCTGTTTTTTGACTTAAGTGCTGTGTATAATCATGCACAAATAACAATATTTTGCAATATTTTGTAATATTTAGCTAAATAGCTATTTGTACATAACATGACATCTGACATCATGAAACCTTCCATTCTTATCTTATGCGATCACACCTACAAGCATTTTGCGATTATTTTCATATTTTATTGACAGTTTTTTTTAACCACTCTTTTCTTTTTCTTCAGAATGAAATAGCAAATTGCCTTACTGTTTGCAGCAACCATGAAAAGAGATAAGTTATGTAATCAAATTTAAGGTGACTGATAAAAAAAAGCTGGAAAAGTGTGTAGCAATGCCTATGTTGTAAATCTATGTTATGTAGGAATACTCCCTCTTCCATGTGTAAAATGTCCTTTCAGGCCTCAAAGAAAGTTGCATATATTACATTTCAGTGCAGTAAGATGTTCTAGCTTAGCAGGTTTTATGTTGCACTGTATGCATTGGTGGTCCAAACCAGTTAACAATGTCTCTTTACAAATAGAGAGTGAAAATAATCTTCAGTGTTGAAAAAATCACTGTTCAGACTGAGCTCTGCTGATCAAATAAAACCTTGAGAACAGGTGTTTCCAAAAGCTGAAACCAGACAGAAAGTCATGTGAGAATGACTCGTCATGCTCCTCCGAATGTAAAGAGACCAGTCTTGTGATTTTTGCCCAAACGGATCAGAAGTTATAAGCAAAATGTTTTCACATCTCCTGACCATTAGGTGGCACTGTGCTGAAACTGTGCAACTGCAAGTAACCTCAGGTTATGGTTGCCATAATACACACCGATGCTGCGTCTCAATGTGCCTAGTTATACTACGCACTTAAAGTAAGTACTCTTTTGGTGAAGAAAAAATACACACTTTTAAGTGTGTAGTAGAAGAGTAGACAAGCTTTGGGATATACTATCACGTCACACAATTGCGTCTTTAAAGGACCACTCTGTCGCACCTGTTACACGCACCCTGTCACTGTAAACTGGCCTGTCAATCATCTTGTCACACTTAACATCATCCACATTTCATTTCATTTAACTTCATTCCGTACTGGAGAGAAAAGAAGTAGCTCGTTGATCTGCCAGTCGCGTGTCTTTCATGCAGAGAACATCCTCATATTTTCTGCGTAATGATGCATTTAAAAGTTAACGACCAAATGGATGTTTATAAAAGTTCACATTGCTGCTGCAGATGAAATATAACATTGGATAAATGTTGATTATTAGTAACTCAAACCCCTTTTTGTAAACCTCTCTACCTAACCGTCGATCGCGCGCATCCGCCTTGTTTGTAGTTTTTCTAATGCATTGTATGCGTTTTTGTAGTTCTGGACCGAATCCTTCGCCAAAGCGCAATGGATTGTGGGCAATTATAGCAATCAGAGTGTGCACGTATCCACACTTCAAAAATCGACCTGAAATAGTAAACCATCCGGGGACTTTTGGCATACTCTTTTCAACATACTATGCTTTGGAACACACATATTCTAATCTCACATGCTATTTAGGATGGATAGTATGAACATTGAGATGCAGGGCAAGTTTGGTCTGAATATGCTAGAGCAGGGATCCTCAAATCTGGCCCATGTGATCCACTTTCCTGCAGAGCTTAGCTCTAACCATAATCAAACACACCTGAGCATGCTAATCAATGTCTTCAGAATCATTAGAAAATAAACAGGTAGGTGTGTTTGATCAGGGTTGGAGCTAAATTCTGCAGCGCATTGGCCCTCCAGGGCACGATTTGAGGAACCCTGGCTTAGAGTGTTCCGGAGATGTAAGCCTTGTCCAAATACCCACACTTGCGGTCTTTGCACTTGACTACTTATATGACGTATTTCCTGTATTTGGCCCAAGTGTTCAAGTGAGGATGAAGACCAGAAGTGTGTGTCGAACTTTTCATTACCTGATGGGACACACTTATAGTGTTGTAAAAATGCAGGTGTTTACATAGCTTTATTTTAATTTTAATTTTAAATACTTTGCATTTTAAAATCAACTTTTAAATGTCTGTTCAGTAGTCCCTATAACATGACATAATTTTAATTTGTGGTGCTTCTAATTAAGTGATAAAAAGCAGTTGCAAATGTTGTACAAAATAAATATCACCACTACTCATCTTTGCAACAATAAAACGTAAAAACACAGTTTTTCTACCAAATTATATGTAATATCTAATTACTATATTAATATTTAACTTGCATTGGAAAGGTTTCCGTGACCGCTCGCGAGATCTCGGCAAAAAGTCTCACGATTTATTTCCAGAACATGATGCATGATGGGATACACTAAGCCTCGAATAGTGCTCCGGAGCCAAAGAATCAAGTTTGTGATTCCTATGAAAGTGGTGGTGCTAGCAGGGGTGTCAAACCAATTCCTGGAGGGCCGGAACCCTGCAGAGTTTACATTCAAACCTCAGTAAAACACACTGATCCAACTAATCAAGTCCTTTGAAAACTACATGGTATGTGTGTTGGAACAAAAATCTGCAGGGCTCGGGCCCTCCGGGAATTGAGTTTGACACCCCTGTGCTAGAGGGTTTGAGTTAGAGACTCCAAATTTGGTGTGCTTCATGTTGAGACTGTCCTCTATCTGTGTGCCAAATTTCATAACTTTTTACCTTACGGTAATATGGGCTGCCATAGACTTCTAGAGTAGAAGAAGAAGAAGAAGAAGAACACTAACGGATACAATGATGACTGTTTTAATGATTTTTTTTATACTTGGAATAAGGCGAGATGAACATGGCGGAGCGCTAAACACTGCGTGCAGTGTATGTTTCATTCATACTCGAAGCCGGAGGGCGCTCTCACGCAGAAAGTCGTAAGAGGAAATGTGGACAAAAGCGTCCGCTATCAGTTGTTTTCACAGAAAACAGAAACGTTTGGAAACATGAAGACATTAACATACGATTGTGACAATATATGGTTTATTTGTGTTTGTCAATTCATCTCCAGGTAATAAATAAAGTATGTGAACAATGCAGTGCTAATTGGCATAGCATTTATTACAGTATAGAAACTATTCTGCCTTATGTGATAAAAAGTGTTTGTAGTATATAAACAAATCATTAGTATTGGGGGATGGTTTCCTCCTTTTATGCAGCAGTTATCTGATTTCTAAGTCAAATTAAAGCTAGAAATTAGAGAACAATTAAAGTTGCCTATACACTACCTGTCAAAAGTTTTTGAACAGTAAGATTTTTTTTTTTTTTTTTTTAAGAATTCTCTTCTGCTCACCAAGCCGGCATTTATTTGATCCAAAATACAGCACAAACAGTAACATTTTGAAATATTTTACACGACGGCTATTTAAAAATAACTTTGCTATTGATTATATTTTAAAAGGTAATTATTGTGATTTCAACAGCTAAATTGTAGTTCATTATTACCAGTAACACCGATCATCTACGAAATCATGCTCGATACCTCTGATTTGCTGACGACACGACAAAAAGTTACTTATATTGTGCTGTTGCCCACAGCTGAGAGATTTGTTTCAGGTTCTCCCCCTTTGATGAATAACGCAAAGTCAGCCCCAAGAACCATCGCATCTATCTGAAAACCGCCAGACATATTTTGCAAAGTATATCATGTCTGTATCATCCACTTTGGACTTAACTTTGAAGCATCTTGCGAACTAAAAGTTTCCTTTCACATATATTTCCCCCCCAGACTTCTTCCCCACAAACACTACAATTAATGACTCTAAGCTTTTGCAATCGATCCTCCAGTTCCTCCATCATCGTACCCAAGCCCTTTTACTCGTCCCCCCCATCCAACATACCTGATCTTTGGGACCTCTTCTATCTAATCAAAGAATCACTGAAAAAAGTAATCAACTGTCTTTAAATATTGATACTCAATACATACATAAAAAAAACGGTTGTACTGCTAGCAGCAAATCCACATATTAGAATGATTTTTGAAGGATCATGTGACACTGAAGACTGGAGTAAGGAGGCTGAAAATTCAGCTTTGCATCACAGGAATACATTTTTAAATATATTCAAATAGAAAGCAGTTATTTTTAAATAGTAAAAATATTTCAAAAATTAGCTTTGCTTTGTAATTTAACCCCAAAATAAATTCAGGCTTGGAGAGCTAGAAGAGACTTCGTTATAAAACATAAAAATCTTACTGTTCAAAAACTGTTCGAGGGTAGGTTATATAGCACTTACAGAAAATGTTATATTGTAATGTGGGTTATATATATATAACATTTCTGTCCCCCTCACTTCTGAATTGATTGCTACGTTCCTGCTTTGGTAGGCATTACAATACAAGGCATTTAACGAGCTTTTTGTATTTTTTTTTGCACTATAAATATTTATTTATTTTGTTTTATTTATTTTATTGGTATAAAACAAAACATGAGCACTGCATTAGATTGTCATACAGTGTATGGGTGCCTGGACAAGTTTGCATGGTAAAATATTCTGTTCAGGCATGATTAGGTATGTCTAAGCAGAGCTGTCTCTCAAAGAAATGTCATCGTTGACTTAATGCATAGTTATTGCTTACAGCAACTTAGTGTCCTCATTTCAAAATGTGCATGTTGTGCAAAGCCTGTGCATTTGTGTAAGTGTGTGTGTTTCGCCAACGTCACCAGTGTCCTCTGCTGCTGAAAACCCTTGTGGCAGATCTCAACTTGGGTGTGCATTTGTTGCTAGGATACAGCAAACCCCTGTAGTTCACCCCAACCCTTCATGTAAATATGTACAGGACTTTGAATTAGCCAAAGATTTACAGTTACAGAAACACTGAGTCAGTGTGAGGCACTGAAATCCCCAAATTACATTAGAGAAGATGTGTATTATAGAATGAGTCACTTGAATTAATGTCAGTATGAAGAAAATTGAGTGTTTGCTAAAACCTGCCTTTAAACATTACTGAGCAATCCTACCTTAGCAGCTTTTGTCGTCCGTCATTTTCTTAGACAAGCTTTTGCTCTTTAAAGTGAGTCTGTGGAGGATCTGTAATTTTTATGTTCAGAATAAAATACATACTGTGTGTGTGTGTGTGTGTGTGTGTTTTCCTTTTCAAATTAACATGACCTTTTTATCATTTTAGTGATTATAATAAATACTTTTAAAGCCAAAATGGTGAATTTTTTTTTAAAAAAGGCAATTCCAACGCACCGAATTCTTTCAGCTTCCAATTAAGAATCTAGGCCAGTTATAATACAACACACCCTCTATAAGCACCTCGTTTGAAATTTCTTTTGAGAAATACCACCATACATTATGACATTCAAAATGACGGTGTTTAAAATTATTTTATCGTTGGTCATGTTACTATATAGTACAAAACAATTGAATTGTTTATTTTCCTACTTTCCATTGTCCTATTAATTTCATAAATAAGTGTATAAAAATATAATTCATGTGATAGTTTGTTATTGTTTTTTTGTTATTTATAGTTTCTGTTTGTAAAGATTGCTCTTTAGATTGAATGATATGTCTTTTAATTTAGTTATCGCCCTTTTAAAAGTTTTATTTGATTCAGGTAATGCAAGGAGCCCACGCTCCCCCCCGCTCCGTCGTCACACCTTCCTTTTTTACTCGCTGGTTCAGTAGACAACAACTGTTACTGATTTTTTCTGCTATAATATCACGACACTTGAAGTGGTTCTGCATGAACCACATTAGTTTGAGTCACACTAACAACCATGGTGAACACAGGGTCAGTTCGCTATTTTATTCTAGTAATTACACTATTGCTTAGCCATTCCAGAATGACACAACTTATTACACATTTTAAAGACCACACACACACGTCGGTACCCATGTGCCACCCAAGGAATCACAGATATGTGGTTGCGGGAGGCGGACTAAGCACTTCCTTTCATTTTGGACCCTCCCATCTCACCTGTCCCATTTTAACTTGCTCTGATCTGGACGTCTAAAGTCTAAAACACATGATGTGACAGGACGTGCGAGGAGTGAAAACATGTCCCATCAACTTACTCGATACTGTCCTCCGGCACTCTCATCCATCCATGTAGGTGGGGGCTGGCGCCACACCCCGCAGCGGGCGACTTCAATTCGACAGCTCCGCGTGGCTCGAAAGATCCAGGTCACGTCAGACGTGGCCCCCGGCAGGTGCTGTCCTTCTTCCAACGCGACCGTCACCTCCTACACAGACTACAACAGACACCCTACTGCTTTATCAGTAAAGATAACCCTTTTTCAACTAAGCCCGTGACAATTAATAAAGCACTGAATCATTCATGAGGTTGATAGGTACTGCAGTGTGGGAGGTGTATTCAAACGTAACATCTTCCTAAAACGGCCCACCATGGGCTGCGTGTGGTTCGTTTGCTTCTAAGCCTGTTGAAACGCTGGAAAAATTGATGTTCTATCCCAAACCAAAATAAACGTAATCTGCTTTGGCAGACAGGAAAGATAAGCACATGGTTGAAGATGGTGTGTCAATCAAAAATGCTGTGTTGACAGATACACAATGGACCCGTTAGCCAGACCTTGCATACCTCCCCTGTGTTTTCCAGCTCATGATCAATCGCTGAAGGCAGTTGCCTGACAACCTCTTCCGTCAGCTCAGACAGAGCCGCGGAAGAGATACAGAAATGAAAGGCGGGGAGGGGTTGGGGGGGCCATGGGTCCGATCGTTTGGCTTGTGTCTGGAAGGCCTCTGTTGAGCGTGTGGGCGGCTGCCCAAGTGCCGATGCTACACCCTAGCCGCCATGGCCTGGGGGACCAGCCCTGCCGCGGAACAGGGACACAGGAACCCACGCACCACCTACTCCACTATGCACACACTCTTATTCCGTGATGACCCACGCACCCCCCCTCGACCCCCCGGAGGGCTGCCTTACCACACCCGTTGTTCCATAGGCACGCCACCACTACCTTGCCGCCAATCACCCTGTTGGCCTATGACACGCAGACTGAACAGCCGCTTGGGGCGGGAATGTTACTTGACCCAACCCACGCCAGACCCCACCCACACTTCGGTGGACCAGCCACCACACACCCTAAAAATACAGCTAGCACACAACAGACACGCGCCACCCAATGCACGCGCACAGCACACCTTGGTTTCACTTGACTGACCATGCTATGAATGCTAGACCACCCTATTCTATACTATTCTATTCTAGGTCAATAACAAATAAGAGCATCCACAATAAAAATAAATAAAAATGTGCCAAGTTCTATGAAGGGGACTTTTGTTATAAAACTTACAGTTGGTTTTTCAAAATCATATGAAACAAACGTGCATGCAATTGTACATTTTAAGTTTAAATTGAATGACTCTATAAATGTTATGTGGTATAACATTTAAATTAAGTTAAAAAGTATTTATTTTAATTTACACTTTGACATGTTACACCTACATGAAAACATTTTTCCAAGTTTTTAAATATGTTTTTTAATGTAAAGTGTTTTTAATTCTATGAATATATTTTTTCACAAACACCATCTGACCACATGATATTTTACAACCTCAACTAACCTTACCTTGCTGTAAAATTGTCTTATTTAAAGAAGTCACTACATGTATGATTTACATTTGAAAGTGTTTTTTGGAAGTATGTATCTGCAGTCACTAATTTTATCCCTTAAAACTCATCTTTGATAATCAAACTGACATATTTAAACCATTTTTTTTTTCTGGTCAGAATAATTTCTTAATTCTTTAAAATGGTTTGAATATTTAATGCCACCTAATAAATATGCAAATTAGTTCCCGCCTCCACTCAGTCAAACCAGCTTAAACCTGCTCCACTTTCAGTTGTTTAACTGAAGTATAGTAGTAAATACTACACATAGGCAATATTGATTAATTCAGCTAAATATTTTAAAGGGGTCATATGATGCGATTTCAATTTTTCCTTTCTCTTTGGAGTGCTACAAGCTCTTGGTGCATAAAGAAGATCTGTAAAGTTGCAAAGACTAAAGTCTCAAATCCAAAGAGATATTCTTTATACAGTTCAGAGTCAGCCACACCTACCTAAACGGCTCATTCTAACACGCCCCCAAATGCCTACGTCACTATGTGGGAAGATTTGCATAACGCCGCCCAAATGTTCACGCAAAGAAAGAAGGCGTAACTTTTAGTCTCACTGTAGTTTTGTTGACGCTGCAGCCATGTCGTGAAGACGCTGTGTGCTTCGAAAGCGAAACTACTTAGTTTGGTCTTCCAAAATAGGACGATATCCGCTTCATCATACCTAGAGCTGATCCGTGCTGGTCCTTAGGGAATACATCAACTTTCACCGTGGACAAAGTGGAGTCCAGCCCGGGGTCTGTCACATTTGGTTGCCGCTCATTCGTCGCATCCGCTGGGCGCCGTTCTCGACCCCGCCGCCTCAGCTCACTCTAGCACGGCCTCAGCTCACGCTAAGCCGGGCTTCAGCTCACGCTAGCCCGGCCTCAGCTAACTCTATCCTGGCCTCAGCGCACGCTAAGCCGGGACTTCCCCTCACGCTAGGCCGCTGTGTTTTTCGTTTGTGAAAGCGAAACTACTTGTTTGGTCTTCCAAAAGAGGACACGACTACAAGTCAGTGGTATTTACAACACTGTTCCATCCGGTTATCCCCCCCCCAATATCAAGATGGTGTGCAGCGCATTTTATGGAGGACTGCTTACTGATTCTGGGAGAGTAACGTTAGATTAAAATGCCGGCTGTTCTGACTCAAAGTCTGTAAGTATGTTTTCATTTAAATTATTTGCCACTGATGATTCAAACTCGAGTTTTGGGCAGTGTAGGGTAGCACTTGTTGTTTTGTCATTTCTCCGATCACAAAAGCAAACATGGTTTTATGTTTACGCGGCACATTGCATGGCAACGCAACGCGTTAAAAAGACAGTATTTAATCCATCAGAAGTCATTATAATCTGTAATTATGGCCCCACTGGATGCAACAAATGACTCGTTTGTAATGGGTTTTATTGGTTATGTCTCGTCGCAACGGGACACGGCATCACAGTATGGTAAGAGGCGTAACCTTTCGCTCACGCTTGAGGTATTCGGGCAATCACAACGCATTGGATAGCTGGCCAATCACAGCACACCTCACTTTTCAGACTGATGAGCTTTGTAAAAATTGACGCGTTTCAAAAAGGCGGGGCATAGAGGAGAAACAATAATGTACAGTATGTGGAAAATAATGTGTTTTTTTTTACTTTATACCGCATAAACACATTTCATTACACCAAATACACAAAATAATGTTCTTTTTAGCAGCATCATATGGCCCCTTTAAAACCAGAAACTGATTCCAAAAAAGAACAGAAGGAACAGATTATATTCAATTATATGTACAGTATAGGAATTATATGTAGAATTATATGTAGAAAATGCACAGCAGTGTCGACTAAAGAATTTTGCACACGGTTTGTATTTAAGAAAATAGCCACATAGACATTAAAACACATTAAAACCTTTTATTTTTTAATTGCCATTGACATTCTATTCTATTCTATTCTATTCTATTCTATTGTCAAATTAATCAAGTTGTCTTACTGTGTCATTGAAAATGCCTGAGTAAATACTTGAGAATAGATTTCTCTAACAAAGGGGGGAAAAACAGATTAGCGGCACTGTGTGAGGATCAAAGTTTTTTCCAAAGAAAAACAATTAGGGGTGTGTTCTGACCGCAGGATGATCATTACACCATCTGAGTGGCTGTAAAGTGGTACAATGCAATCTCAGGTCAAATTAATGGGAACAATTACACACACTAAAGAATATGACAATAAATGTGCTTTCATGAACACACAAAAAAAATGACCAGTTTAAGTGATACAAATAACTGTATTGCACCAATGAAAGAGATAATTAACCATTTAGATGAGCATGTGCATGTGTGTTTTGAGTGGGTGTGTGAATGTGAGTGTATTAGTTTATGTGTACCTTCACACGGATCTGGGCCTGTCCCTTTTGTGCTGTGGGAATAGCGTTGAAAGGTACGGGTTGTTGTCTGTCACCATTAAAGTGCAAGATAAGGCTTTGCCACAGCTGGGTTCATTGTACCTGCAAAATTACTATTACGATTAAAGGCATGAATGCAACATGAGGAGCCGGAGTCTCAATGGACAGAAGCTTTGCACAGTAAACACTCTTCACACAAACACAAACTAAAATCAGCACAGCTCCACAAATTAGCCACACTTTTTCACACTTTATTTATCTCTGTTTTCTCACATTCTGTTTTAATTACTAATTTTATTGCACAATAACATATATAATCATTTGTCAGGGGTAAAGCAGTTCAAGTTAAGTTCACTACTGTGTGCATGTGTTCTGCATGTCTCCTGTCACACTGTCTTCTGTGTGTTTAAACCAGACATATCTCCTGTTAATTAGTTATACTCATCATTTATATTCTTTCACCGTGTTTATTTATATTAAGGCTACGTTTGGTTTTGCACTGCTAATATTCATCCAGGATGAGGCCACATACTGTAACTAACATGTAGAATCCAACACATGTCTGTCTGACTAACTTTATGTGAACAGGTGGTAATTTGCACAGTAATACCCTATAATTACAACTGTAAAGAGTTAACAGCTGATCTTTGGTAGTAGTTTGGGTATAGAAGGTCAAATTAAACTGTCTAAGACTGAGGGGACAATATTGTACTTGTGCACGTTTATATTGTACCATCAGTTGTTTGGAATACATTTAATGCACATTTCCCCTTCCGTTTTAATAAAAATATGAACTGGATATATATATAATATATATATATATATATATATATATATATCTATAATATATTAGATATATCATCGTTTTTAAATGTAACTTAATATAAATTACCATTCAAAAGTTTGGTAGTTGGTAAGATTTTATTGTTAATTAAAATTTTTTTTTGTTGGAATGATCATAAGGCTGCATTTCTTTGAAAATACAGAAAAACAGTATACAAAAATGTTAAATTATTACAATTTTAAATGAATTATCTATTTTAACAATTTTAAAAAATATAATTTTCCTGGATGGCCAAAGCTAAAATTTTTTTTTTTAAAACAAAAAAGCAGCCATACGTCGGCCATGACTGATTAATAATTTTGGAAAATTTGTCATACAATATACTGTATATTATATATATATATATATTATATTATATAATATATATATTTATATCTATATATATATATATATATATGTATATATATATATATATATAATATTGTTTTTTTTTTTTTTTTTTTCTCTTTTTTTTTTCTTATGAAACAAAGTTCAAAAGGAACAGCATCTATTTGCGACAGAAATTTTTAACATTATTAATGTTTTACTGTCATTTTCATCAATTTAGATGTTCCTTCGGAATAAAAGTAGTAATTCTTTCAAAAAAATAAAGATGTATATTATTGAAGTTGCACACGTGCAATAATATCAGAAGAATTAAAACGCTAATGTGACGCCTCCCTTATGAGACTGCCCTGGGCTTACCAGCCATGTTTCTAAATGATGCTGAGGGCCACTTTTGCCATACTAGTTAATACTTGTTCAAAACAATCACTTTAGCAAAGTTTGTACCATTTTCTGTTTATTTTGAAAAAAAAAATTGTTCAATAAAATTTGTCATTAAATTATGTTCATTTTAAAATACAGAAACAATCATTTTTTTTATTTTTTTTTTATCTGAAAGCCCAAATACCCAGACCTCCTCATACACCTTCAACACACTGCATGGACAGAGCATAGGACAACTTTTAACAAAATTCATCTAAATGCCTCATCCACTCATTCCTTAGAATCAAAAAAAGGAAGTGAGAGCAACAGCAAAGTAATGAGTCATGCTTTGAGAGGGTCAGTGGGTCAATGTTTTTACTACTAGATTTATCAGAGTTTAATTCTCTTCATATTTAGTAATTTACAAGGGAAATGACACTCTGAAATGGTTATGAAATACATTTTAAGGTGGAGAAATATGTGGAGGAGGGCAGGGATCATCAATAATATGCATCAAGTAGTTTTGTGCACACAAAATTCTGTCCACTGCCTCTTCCTAAGATAACAGACAGTTATAGTAATAGTCAACATCTATTTTTGAGCAAGATAAGTAAAAAAAAATGTGTCCTTTATTTCAGAGCTTTACAGGCATAGTATTTCATTGTTATACAAATACATCATGTAATACAAAGGAAGCTGGCTCAATTAGAAATGACATTTGTGGAGAGCAGAATCGCTTATGCTATCATGATAAAAAATATGTATTTTTCTCTGTCTAATTGCAGCAGCACATCAGTTTTCCCTCTAGCATACAGTATACAACTGACAATTACTGATTCCACTTAGCGGATGTCTTTGCAGTGCTTTGAATGCTATATTAATGGCCAAGAGTGAAACACTTAATTGCTCTTGAGTCCTGCTATATCATGGTGACCACTGAATCTTCAGAATATCACAAATGTAATGTGTAGGACCTGCATTAAGGGGGCTTATGAACTGTAATGCCTTCAAATCCAGGAAAGATGTTCTGTCAAGGTACAGTATCTGATTAGATCACCCATATATAGACAAAATCCGTTACTGCACTGTAATCATTCACTACAGGTGGTGGCATCATGAGTAACAGCAATTGGTATAATACAGATCGATCTTTTGTAGGTTAGCTGGCTGTGGTCATGTTGCATAAGAGTAAAGTTACAGTGGCCCACCGTACTATTCACACTGTTGCCTGCTCTCTTAACTTCTACAGCCATGAGTGTGGGGTTGTACAAAACTGTGCAAAAGTCTGGGTTCAGTAAGTATTTATTTATTTAAATGTATAAACTTTTTCATAAAAGACCAATTAAATTGACCAAATGTGATGTTATGACATTTATTGTGTTACAGAAAATTTTATTTCAAAATAATGCTGTTCTTTTGAGCTTTCTATTAATCTAAGAATCCTGGGGGGGGGGAAAGGGTTTTGTGGTTTCCACAAAACACACACCTGTTTTCACAAATCTGTTTTCAGCTGTTTTTGAGCACCAAATAAAACAAAATAAAACAAGTATATTAGAATGAGTGTGTCACACTGAAGGAGTAATGCCTGCTGAAAATTCAGCTTTGCAATCAGATAATTTAAAAATACAATAAAATAGAAAACAGCTATTTTAAATTGTAACAGTATTCGAGAATATTACTGTTTTTACTGTATTTTGTATCTGATAAATGAAGCCTTGGTTAGCAAAAGAGACTTCTTTCAAAAATATTAAACAATCTTTTTGACTCTCTCAAAACAGTGAAAGCAGTAATGGAATTATTTTATGGTCTTCATATAAACATTAAACATATGACCATGATTACTGTCAAAATGCAGTTTTGAACTTCCACTTTAATCTGCAAGTTACAACAGATGATTAGGCAATTGTTGTTAAATCATTTTGTTTTCATTCACCAGTTTTATTCTTGGTTGAAACTACCTATTTTAAACTTGGAAGGGGATTGTATAGAAAGAGTAAATTGCTAGAAGACTGGGGATATGGTTGATGAAAGGCGGGTTTATATGCATATTGAAAAATCTAAAAAAAAACAAAAAAAAAAAAAAGCTCAGACCTAAATTGGGTTTTCTCTTTCATATAAAGAAATGCTTTCCTTTTGAAACAAAAAAGAGAAGTTATTTCCTCTCAGTGTTGGACTATGGTGATATGGTTTATATGCATGCAAACGTATCCACTAAAGAAGTTGGAATGTATATATCATGCTGAAATACGATTTGTGACGAATGCATCTTCACGTACCCATCATTGTACCTTGTACATTGTACTTTGTATTTGGCAAATTTCCAACTTATATTTGTAATCTCTTATTATATTATACTGGTAATTATAAGACTAGAATTTCTTCTAAATTGCACTTAATTGTTCCAAGACTTTTAGACTTTTTTTTTTTAATTTTAAGAAATCTTTTGAAGTCCTAACCTAAGGAAACGTCTCAGGTTACTTATGTAACCATGGTTCCCTGAGTAAGGAACGAGACACTGCGTCCTCTAGGGGGCGCTATGGGGAATGCCTCGTCGTGACCCATGTCTGAAGCATACATTGAAAAAACACCAACAACACGTTTGCTGGCGACAGCCCATGGCATCACTACCGGTGCGACTACAGTATAAATAGGCACCGGGAGCTACACATCATTCACTTCTTCGTCTGAAGCTTGCATTTGAAGCATGGCAGGAAGCCTAGAGTATTTGCAGTGTCTCGTTCCCTACTCAGGGAAACATGGTAACATAAGTAACCTGAGACGTTCCCTTTCAAGGGAACTTCGAAAGGCGTCCTCTAGGGGGCGCTATGGGGAATGGTATACCCCCGCCGCCATGCTGAGGGGAATGCAGGCCAGAACCATGGCGAGCACTAAGTACCAACTTTACCATTTTCTGGTGGAAGTGCCTCTGGGACGTAGACGGCTATGTCCGTGATTTATCCCTCGGCCAAAGGCCTAGGCTACATACCCAAACTTACCTGTTAGGGGCAGACTCCTGGGCCCGGGGTAGAGCTCCAGGCTTGGAATAAAAATAGATTCCTTTAAGGGGATACGACCGATTTTAGAAAGTGCGCAAAGTGTTCAACGTCCACGCTTACCACTATGTGGGTTTCAGAAAGGGCACAGAGCTTAGCGTGTGCACTTACCAATGCATGGATTAACATTTCCAGGCATCTCATCACAGATACTCGGAGGTACTGGGCCAAACAGGAGAGGCAAGCTCAAATACAACCCTAAGGCGAGGGGAGCACTGCCTGAGACAGCATACACAAGAATGTTCTCGCAAATGCCACCTATACTTCCCACTCGATGCCTCAGCAAGAGGGGATATCCTGGAGCCCGGACATTCAGGAATTTCCTGATGATCAAGAAGGTTCCCGCAGAAGCCTCTAACCTGGCCGCATGATCCAGGAAGCGCGAATACCTCACCATATAGGATTTTCGAAAAGAACGCAAAGAACTAGCGTGCGAACTTACCACAATGTGGATTTTAGAAAGTGCACAAAGCCTTCACGTGCACACTTACCATAACATGGATTTTAGGATACCGTTCTAAGGGGCTCTCGTGGCACTCTGAAAGAGCAGCTCATAGAGGGAATGGTGCACACCAAACCCAATATTTTCACCAACTCGATCTAAGACATGAAGCTGGAATGGCTAGCAGTAAATCTCTAGCTGAGGGCGGGGGGGGGGCAAACACGCAGCTCTCAAACAAGAGGGAAGCTCGACCTACCGCATGTTCCAATGATGGAACAGCTAGCAATAATTTACTTAGCTGAGGGAGCAACACACCCAGCTCTTCAAACAAGAGGGGGAAGGCTCGGACCTACAGCATGTTCCAATGCTGGAACTGCTAGCAGTAAGTTACCTAGCTGAGGGAGCATAGACCCAGCTCTCAACAAGAGAGGGGGCTCGCACAGCATGATCGTTAGAAATCAGAGGGAATGCGTACGCAAGCTAGCAAAAAAGCTCAGGCGCCCCATTTTTTTTTTTCCCCCGAGAGAGGCGGAGTGAAGGGCCTATGTTCACCTGATGCTGCTGGCTCCAGGTGCTCTGGAAAAACAGAGAAATTAACTTCTCATGTGAGAGGAGAACTCCGAATTAAGAAAGAATAGTGCGCTCATAGGCAACTCTTTGGTAAAAGGGGAGCACTTCTAATATTACCACGAGAGCAGCCCAAGGAGCGAACCGGGGCGCTCGATAGGAAGCAGCATGCTCATAGTAACCCTCAATGGTGAGGGGAGCAATACTTCCAAGTGTGTCAAATTAGAGACACACTGGTTGAGTGGAGCCCAAGGTACCGGGGTCTAACCAACTCAAAGAAAGGGAACGAAGTTATAACGCGTAACCCTTACCGTACAGGATTTCAGAAAATGCGCAAAGTCTAGCGTGCACACTTACCACTACTGTGGATTTTAGAAAGTACGCAAAGTGCTCAGCGTGCACACTTACCACCATGTGGATTTTAGAAAGTGCGCAAAGTGTTCAACGGGCACACTTACCACTTAGTGATTTCAGAAAGTTTACAGAGCGTGCGTGTGCACTTACCATAGCATGGATTAAAATTTCCAGGCATCTGATCACAGATACTCGGAGGTACTGGGCCAAACGGGAGAGGCAAGCTCAAATACGACCCTCTAAGGCGAGGGGAGCACTGCCTGAGACAGCTTACACAAGAAGGTTCTCGCAAATGCCACCTATACTTCCCGCTCGATGCCTCAGCAAGAGGGGATATCCTGGAGCCCGGACATCCAGGAATTTCCTGATGATCAAGAAGGCTCCCGCAGAAGCCTCTGATCTGGCGCATGATCCAGGAAGCATGAAGCCGGAACCAGGGCTATCATACCGGCTGGACATAATGTCGACGAGTGAGGTAACACTGCAAGTCGAGAACCCGGTTTCTGAACCCAGCAGAGGGTGTGCCCATCGAGGACCTACCTTAGAGAGGACAGAAACACACAGGTCCTAGCTGAGGGAGCATAGACCCAGCTCTCAACGAGAGAGGGGGCTCGACCTACAGCGTGATTGTTAGAAATCAGAAGGTTAAGTGTACTGCAAGCTAGCCAAAAAACTCAGCGCATCAGAGAGGCAGAGGAAGGGCCTAGTTCACCTGATGCTGCTGGTTCCAGGTGCTCTGGGAAAAACAGAGAACTCAACTCTCACGTGAGAGGAGAACTCCGAATTCAGAAAGAATAGCGCGCTCATAGGCAACCCTTTGGTAAAAGGGGAGAACTGCTAATATTACCACGAGAGCAGCCCAAGGAGCGAACCGGGGCGCTCGATAGGAAGCAGCATGCTCATAGTAACCCTCAATGGTGAGGGGAGCAATACTTCCAAGTGTGTCAAATTAGAGACACACTGGTTGAGTGGAGCCCAAGGTACCGGGGTCTAACCAACTCAGAGAAAGGGAATTAAGTTATAACGCGTAACCATTACCGTACAGGATTTCAGAAAGTGCGCAAAGTCTAGCGTGCACACTTACCACTTATGTGGATTTTAGAAAGTGTGCAAAGTGCTCAGCGTGCACACTTACCACTACTGTGGATTTTAGAAAGTGCGCAAAGTGTTCAACGTGCACACTTACCACTATGTGGATTTCAGAAAGTGTACAGAGCTTAGCGTGTGCACTTACCATAGCATGGATTAACATTTCCAGGCATCTGATCACAGATACTCGGAGGTACTGGGCCAAACGGGAGAGGCAAGCTCAAATACGACCCTCTAAGGCGAGGGGAGCACTGCCTGAGACAGCATACACAAGAAGGTTCTCGCAAATGCCACCTATACTTCCCGCTCGATGCCTCAGCAAGAGGGGATATCCTGGAGCCCGGACATCCAGGAATTTTTTGCAGCCTGATGATCAAGAAGGCTCCCGCAGAAGCCTCTGATCTGGCCGCATGATCCAGGAAGCATGAAGCCGGAACCAGGGCTATCATACCGGCTGGACATAATGTCGACGAGTGAGGTAACACTGCAAGTCGAGCACCTGGTTTCTGAATCCAGCAAAGGTGTGCTCACAGAGGACCTACCTTAGAGAGGACAGAAACACACAGGTCCCGGAAAACACTGCAAAGAAATCTCACAGAAGGATTATACACACATAACCACCAGCACATTAAAAACATATATTATACACAAAATATATATATATATATATATACATTAATATATACATAGAATGGATCATACTCACCACCATGGTCCCAGTGCCGGAACAACGTTCCAGAGGCGATTCCAGAGAAGTCTCTAGTCCGGACCATCAGTAAGGTGGTTGCTATGAAGTCATAGAACCAACCAAAACATCATAGGTCCAGCATAGGAGACTGTAATGCAGGAAGTTCCTACATAACTTCGGTCAGGTGGAGAGATGGTGGTTATTGGGGAATTAGGAAGGGGAAGAAAAGGGCAGATGTAAAACCCCTGAAGGAAATGAGTAGATACTCACGTATCACTCTGATCTGGACAAAAGCGCTAACGCCCTGTCTGGATCACATCCCTTAAGTCTTACCTACCTCCCTTTGACCCGCGATTCCTATTACCCCTACCCGCAGGCGGAGGAGGAGCGCGAGCCGTGACACTAGCCTTCTGTTCCTGTCTCTGATCCTCAGACTGAGACGGACCAGGACCCCTATGTTGTTTGGGCTTAGACCTGGACCTTCGTGAAGGCCGCTGAGCGCGCCTTTGCCTCCCTTAACTTCTCGACCACCGTCTCAACGGAAGTACCAAAAAGCTCAGAGGGCGAAACCGGGGCATCGAGAAGAAAGCCCCTCTCTTTTTCCCGATATCTGCTAGGTTCACCCACAGATGTCCCTCCGTCACTACCATAGCTGCCATGGACCTGATAGCAGAGGCGGCCTGATTAGTAGCACAGAGAGCGAGATCCGTGGTGCGGCACAACTCAGCCATCTCATCAGGAGAAAGGCCCTCGCCTTTATCCAGGTCTTTCAGCAGGTCAGCCTGATATGCTTCGAGCATCACCATCGTGTGCAATGAAGCGACAGCCCGACCTGCTGCTGCTGCGTATGCCCTGGCATTCGAGCGAGATGTCAAGGAAGGGAGCCTTACGAGAGGACGTCTCACCCATAGAGAGATAGCTGGCCAGCGTCTCTCTATAGGGGCATCTTCTCATAACCACTTTCGCGCATTGTCTCGATGTTGGCATAACTCGTATGCTGGAATCGGTAGATGCATTAGGGAAAAACGGCCTCTTCCATTCCTTCTAAATCTTTACATGGAAAAACAGGAAGAAAGGAAGGCTCACCTGAGCTGGAGGGTTGTGGCCAGAAAAATAACGTTCATCGAGATGAACTCGCAATGTCACTTTCTTCGCCCGCTTCACGGCAAATAAAGCCTCGCCGTTGCGCGATCCATAACTTTCAAAAGCTCATCATACGCAGGGCAGGAGGATTGGGAAGGCTCAGCCTTAGCTTCTTTGCCCTCCTCAGCTATTTCCTGCTTTTGCTGGGCTGATCCCAGCAGAGCAATGGCCCCCTGAAGCAGACAATGTTAATGAAATAACATCATCCTCCAGCGGCTCACTCTCGTCCACAGCCGATGAGCGCGAGAGGGAAAGCCCTTCTTTAAACTCATCGGCCAGGTCCACGTGCGATCCCCATGAGCTCATTCTCCTCTGTGCCTCAGCAGTGGCGGGTCTTGAATCGCGGGAAGCAGATGGCTGCCCCTCTTTCCTCGAAAAGAGAGACAAACGAGAGCGGAGCTTTTTCCTTGGAAAAACGCTCGCAGTGCACGCCGATTGCCCCCTCGGAGACATCGCGTGCGTGCTCTTCGCCCAAACAAATAACGCATAGATCGTGTGTGTCATCAGATGTTAAACAACGACAACACGGATGAACACATCCTCTAAACGCTTTGCTAGTACTCGCCATCATAATAGGATAGAGATCGCTCTTACCATGTTCAAATGCACACTTCAAACAAAACATTCAATGAAGACGAAGAAGAGAATGGACTGTTATCCGGCACCTATTATACAATGTAGCACCGGAAGTGACCTCATGGCGTCGACGTGCAACGTGTTGTTGGTGTTTCTTCATGTAGTGCTTCAGACACAGGTCACGACGAGGCGTTCCCATGCACCCCCCTAGGAGAGCAGTTCGAAGGTCCCTTGGAAGGGAACTTGGATTTTTACATACATTTTTTTTTCATATGATGCTGGATACGATTTTATTCTTTATTATAGTTTTGGAATTGTTTTTTTTTAATTTGGTTTGTGGGTTTTTGGTAATCGTCTGTGGAACTTCTGTGCTGCCATTTTGGCCCGGACTCCCTGGTAAAAGAGATATCCCAATGGGATAATTCCTGTTATAAAAATTGAATAAATAAAATAAATAAAAATAAATAAAGTAGTATTGTAAATTCTGTAGCCTGCGAGAGCATTTTCATCTGCTGTATGTCATCACAGTTAATATGATCAGCACCTTGTCTGCTAGTTCTTTCTTTCTTTCTTTCTTTCTTTCTGAAAAACTAAATTATACAGTTTTACAATCTGGTCACTTTTTCAGATTTTCTATTTTTCATTTGTGTAATATTAATTAATCTTTGTATTTCATTTCTATTCTATTCGATTTGCATGCCATGCCATGCTTTGGGATTTTCATTCCTGTAATGGAAAAAGTAACACAATAGCAGGTCTTCTTAAGGGACTACTATGTACTATACCGCATTATTTGTGGAGTGAAGCAGAAGTACTTGTAATAACGTGTTGCTGTGATATGTGCAACAAGCCTGTTTCTTCAAAGCATTTCACATTTTGTTTTGCTGTGTGTAATTATGTGTTACAGTCAGAGGCGGACAAAGTACACAACTCTGTTACTTGAGTGAAAGTACAGAGACTGCTGGTCAAATATTACTCCATTACAAGTGAAAGTTGTAAAGACAGATTTTTACTTAAGTAAAAGTACAGAAGTACTTGATTTTAAAAGTACTAAAGTACCAAAAGTAAATTTAATTTTTATGTCAATGCACTGTTTTATTATTGTTGTATGTAATACTTGCAATACCTCTGAAGCAACATTACACCTACTGAATACACTGACTAGCTTGAAATCTTTGATAAAGCGAGCTTTTAGAATGTTAAAAACCTATGGGGAAAAAAACAAAACAAAACAAAAAAATATTTAACACCCCTACCCACCCCCACAAAAGCAGGATGGTAGTGATCTCACACAGCCCTGAAACACATCTATGTGTAGCCAGTCATCCAATTTGAACAGAGTGGACAGTGAAATTGCTGTAAACACAGAGTAATTTTGCTGTTAAAACAGTTGTTTTATTGTTGTGAATTATTGTTTTTATTTTTTATGTAAAGCACTTTGATTACCATTGTGTAGAAATGTGATACAAAAAACTTGCCTTGCCTAATAAGGATAAAAAAAGTCAAACATGCTTTAAAACCCAGCAACACAACTGTTGCTGTATAGCTTTACAACAGTAACACTGCTTTAACAAAAAAGCAAAACAGCAACAGACTTATTTGTCATCAAAACAAACATTTTAAAAATGCTCTTTTATCACTCTTGCAGTACTTTGATGTCACACACAGAACAGTCTGTGCAGTGCTGCTTCAAGTCCAACACCTATTGTGTTTTATTAGGAGATGCACAACAGTTCTTCTGTGGCATTATAGGTAATATTTTCGTTTACACAATTTAGCAAAATCAGACAATTTAGCAAAATCAGACAATATTGTATCTAATATATACCACAATATTAACTTCTTATTATTGAATTGTAAATAAATATAACATTTGGAACTGGTCAGTGTTCAAAAAATGATGGGAAATCACTTCATGTAACCCTCAAGTTTTAGAGAAGAAAAACATCACCCACTGACTTTCAAAGCTGCTAGTAACGAAGTTTTACTTCGAGGACCTTCATAGAAACGTAGTGGAGTTAAAAGTACAATATTTGTCTTTCAAATGTAGTGAAGTTAAATTCATAAGTTTCCAGAAGAAATAATACTCAAGTAAAGTACAGATACTCAAAAAGTGTACTTTAGTACAATACTCAAGTAAATGTACATAGTTACTGTCCGCCTCTGGTTACAGTAAATGCAAACAGCATGCATTTGTGTATGGATTCATGTCCTCTTGTAGAGAATGTTGTACTCAGTTTGTGATGCAGTCATTCATCTGTCAGCAGTTTAATGTACATGGCAAAAAGCAGCTTTAAAATATTTCGGCATGTGGTTGTTGCACATATCTTAATTGTTTGCATTTTATTTCATTACCTTTCTGCTTTTTCTTTTGTCATGCTCCGTGCCATTTAATCTGCTGCTTTTCTGACTCCTTTTCCCTTCCTGTATTTGGTCTTTCTATCCTCCTCTGTCTTTATCCCAGTGATTTTGTTGATTGTTTTGTTGTGCACTCATCTCCAACTCATGCTTAATCTATTCATCTACTTTCCTTCTCCATTTTGTCACTGCACTCCTCCTATGTTTTATTTTTTCCAGTAAGGGCAGGGTTTTAGTAAGAACAGCCATTAGACTAATTGTACAAAGATGTAGATGGAATGTAATTAATAATAGTAAGTAATTTGGCACTCAGGCTCCCAAGAAGCTCTTATGTTGAGGGGTTTTCTGCAAGGCAGCAGCAGTGGATTGTACTGCTAAATGTTGTCTGCTTTGTACCACCTTAGGTGATGCCAACCCAGATTCAAGACTGCCATGAGAATGTGTACCCAGCAAAGCATGGGTTGCGTAAGTAAGGCTGGACACTCACAAAGAGCATTAGCCATGTGTTAATGAGACGCTGTCCAGCATCCAAAACTGCGCTCATCTCTGGTGATGTGCCAGCTTCCAAGAAAAAGGCCTCTCTCAGCCTGTATGACAGGATCTCTGGGTAATGATCTCACTATTTCTCCATGATAACAGAGCACAGAGTTGACATGGACTGGAGAGTATTTGACAGATATAATTGTTTTTTTACTGCTGAAATTTCACAACAAAATTTTAACATTTTGAAATATGACATCAGAAAATGGTTGAAATGGTTCTTAAAAATTACTTCAAACTTCAGTTAGCAGAAACTAGCATGAAGAAGAGGTTCATTCTATATCTGTGTTTTTGTCAAACAGCCATGTGAAAAGCAGAACAGGTTTTATTTAAATATTTTATTTTATTTGGTAAAACTCACATATTTGTCTGCAGTACAGCTTCTATACTCGTCTGAATCTGTTATTTAGCTCTTTTGCACAGATCAAAGTTCCTGAAACTGGTCTTCAATGTTATCGAATTACAGTAGCTAGACACTTCAAATTACCACAATATTAGTAATAATACATTTTTAGGGGGAAAAATGATTTTTTTCAATTTTGGTCAGGAACACAGAAGTGTGAATTGTCTTGAATGTGTGATGTTAAGTGACAGTCTATTCTTCAGTAACAGTAGTGATATACAGTTCTATACAGTAGCATTTGTTATTACAGTAGCTAACAATAAATAATGAACAATACTTGTACTGTACAGTATTTATTAATGCAGTCTAATATGCTGATTTGAAGCTCAAGAAACATTTCTTATTATTATCAATGCTGAAAACAGTTGTGCTGCTTAACATATTTTGTGGAAACCATGAAACATTATTTTTAAGGATTTTTTGATGAATAGGTCAGTCCTAGAGAACAGCATAATAAAAATAGTTTGTAATATTATTAACGTTTCTACTGTCACTTTTGATCAATTTAATGCATCGTATCTGAATAGCAGTATTTATTTATTTTAAAAAATCGTATTAACCCTAACATTTTGAATGGTATAGTGTACATATTTAATGTTAAGTTAAATGAATAAATTTATATAATTTAAGTATAAATTAACTAATATATAATGATCAAATAGTAATAAAATTGAGTGATAGTATATTTATAAAGTAGCATTAAATTACGTAAATGTTGTGCAAAATTATTTTCATTGTTAATTTATGATACCTAATGGATTAACTAATGTTAATTAGGTTTGATCTTTTTGTAAAGTATAAAAAACTCAGTTATGTATTACAGCTGATGTTAACATCAGTTCAATCATGACAACTCTCGGAAGATTTAACATGGTGATGGATATGACAATGTTAATGTATTTGGTCTTGGCAGAATAGATCTGCTACGCTGCCACTGAATTGCTGCTGCTGTTGGTTATTGCTGTAGTTGTAGATTATTGCTGCTGCTGCAAGCAAGTACAGGACCTTGCTATTGCCAATGCACACAGTGATACGGTGCCGTGAGTATTTAAGACATACTGCTGCTGCACAAATAGCATATAAATAACCCGTAGCAGATCTATACAGGTGGAGCTGGGGAAGGTGGAGGGTTTCAGAGAAACTCTGAAAGTACGCTGCAGGATTCTCTAGTGAATGCTAGCCAGCCATATAAATGAAAGGCAGTAAGCTCTTTGGCTGCATATGCAGCATGAACTTGTGCCAAGTCGTTTAACTCTCTGAATATCATCGGTTACATTTACAACCAGTCGCCTGCGCCATCTAGAGTTTCATGACTGAACTATATATTTTATGCGTATCACTAATATGATGCATTGTGCAGTGGACAGAAAACAATCATAGGAAGTATAGTTTAAAATATATTGATTTATTGCTCATAAAATTCCTAATATATGACTGCTTTACATATGATATTTGTTCACAATACTACTCAATTTCATTTTGAAATATCTATATCATAGTATCTATGGCAGAACATCATGGTACAACATTCTTAGAAACTAATTTTAAAAGAAATTAAAATAATAAAACACAAATATTGCTGTTAATAAGTGCTTTCCTGTAGGTATTTCAGCTTCAATACATACAACCAGTTAAACATTTAACTGACATTCACCCATTGCCATAAACACAAAAAGAACCATGATGTCTTTCCTATTAAATAACATGGAGTATAGTACAATTCTGTAAAGCTAGAAATAAAGTGTGAAGTGGAGCAATCAAAGACAAACTGGGATGAACTGGGAATTAAATATTCTCCCATTTGTCCAGTTTAGTTAACAAACCACTGTTTCTACAGCTGGGGCTTCCATTGTTATTAAGCACTGAGTATAAGCATTTTAAATACTATTTCTCATGTTAAGTAATAATATAAGCATTTATGACAAAAACAGACCGTTTTCAAAGAGCAGATTCAGCTTTCTTGTTATCAACACTGCAATGTAAGCAAGGGTATGTTATATTTTAGTAGCAGTTTCACTGGGAATGTTTTTGTGAACCATTCAAATGCACCATGATCAGAAGGCAGTGGGAGGGTTGTGGCATCCATACTGCTGTTTACTTGAAGGATGCACGGACTTTGCGCCCCTTGAGAGGTTGAGGGGGTCTGAAGTTGTCAACCATGCAGGAAGGTGCCTCTCCTTCAGATGTGAACAAAAGGCTACGGAACTTAGCCATCTGAAGAACAGACAGATAGAGAGAGAGACAGTTAGATTATTTTCTCTTGGATTGTGGTGTTTAATGTGTTGTTGGCAGTCTTGCAGAGCTTTAATACACCCTTTATTTACTATATTTAGCTTCATGCACATTCATAGAACACATGCCAGAATTCCCATGCAGCCGTTAGACTGTTCTGACTAACCACTGGAGACTAAAATAAGCCCTGCAGGCTAACAGGTGGGAACTTGAGAGGCGGCTCAGGAGGAGGACGGACACCCGGGAGGGGGCCAGCAGAAAGAGACCAGGGAGGCGACGATGGAGGGAGGAGCCAGGGAGGAAACAGGAGGAGCCAGGGGGGATCAGATGGAGGGAGGAGCCAGGGAAAAGACAGGAAGAACTTGGAGCAGGAGGAGCCAAGCAGGACCCAGGCCACAGCCATGATGGTGACCCACGGTGGAGCCGATGGAGGGAGAAGCCATGGAGGAGGAATGGCCGCCGACTCCAGGGGGCTGACCAACTGCGCAGGGCAGGTGGTGGAGGGCCGGGGGAGGGCGGGGCGGAGAGAGTCGATGAGCCAGCGCGACGGGGAGGATCCGGAGGTCCTAGTCGGAGCAGATGGCGCTTCTGGCGATCCCGACAGGCCGTGGATCGGGACGGGCAGCAGCTGGAGCAGGAGTGTGACAGGGTACTGAAAAAAGAAAGGCCCAAGGGGATTGAAAGGAGGCCGACAGAGCCGGAGGGGCGAAAGGCATGAGGCCGAACCAGAGCGTGTGAAAAGAGTACAGAGGCGCAGGATGGTCGACGTTAGACCAAGGCGCAGCCGGAGGGACGAGGGAGCCCGGTGAAGCTGGTGGAAGGCCGGGCCATGGCAGAGAGGACGGCGATAGGAGCCATGGAGGAGCTGACGGGTCCACGGGCTGAGGCGGAGTCCGGGGCTTAGAGGCTGGAGGCGGAGTCAAGGGAAACTCCAACCACGGAGACGCTGGAGGATGCCAGTCCCGCGGAGCTCGCACCACATAGATGGTGGGCTGAGGGCGAGCAGAGGGGCTGCCAGACGACAGTGGAGGAGGAGGCAGGAGCGGGTGGTAGGGCGGGCATTGTAAGACCTAAAGGGTTTTATTTTTTTTTTTTTTTTTTTTTTTTTTTTTTTTTTTTTTTTTTTTTCTTTTTTTTTTTTTTTTTTTTTTTTTTTTTTTTTTTTTTTTGGCCAGAAACTTAGGAGCGGGAGACCTTCCTCTTCGGTGGGGCACAAGTCGGCTGCGCCATACCACAGATACCCTCAGCCGCGTGTGCAGCGGGGCGGAGGCTACTCTCCGCACTCACCGTCCGCGGGGCATTTCTCACTCGTGGCGGGCTAGTGTTGCCGGCTCACACACAATTGATGAGTCATTTGCAGCTCCAACTCTCCGTCAGCGGTGGGCTCGGGCATGCGCTCCGCGCATCGGGGAGGTGGTGGGCTGGGCACTGGGTCGGGAGTGGAACTGGAACGGAGATCCATTTCTCGCCAGTGGCAACTCCACCACAAAGGCGGTGAAATTCGCTCGAGGACCATCTTCAGACGACAGCGCTCTGCACGAGATGTTCAAACTGGCATCGTAGAATGCACAGAGCGCGTCGTCCGGGTAGCTGGTTAGAGCAGAGATGACCAGGAACAGTCTGGTATGGCCCTCAAGCGATCTCTCCCCCTGCTCCAGCAGGAGGAGGAGGTATTCCGGACGGGAGAGGGGATCCATAGAAACAACAGAAATAAAAAACACTGAGGAAAAACAGAAACAAAAACGGAGGGAACACACGGAGGTAACTGTATTCGGTCGGGTCTTCTGTCACAATTCGCTGGAGCACGGGCATGAGGAAACGAGGAGACATGAGATTTCACAAAAACGAGAGTCTTTAATAATCCAACAGGGAGTCACAGAGCACAAGGAAGACGTTTACAACAAGTAGACCCAACAAAGGAAGACTGAACAAACAGGAACTTAAATACAAAGGATAATTACTTAACACAGGTGCACAGAATGACTAATTAACTAAACGAGGACAGGAACATGACCAAAAAAGGGAACACAGGAACAGAACAGGGGCAAAACATAAAACAGGTCCATGATCCTGACAGTCTTGTGATCCTTCATATATAAACAAGACTAGACTGCAATGAGGCCCTATTTCATCTCCAGTAATGAAGATATGTATGTAATGTAATGTATGGGTGTTAATTTCTATCTTAAAGGCACAAGCCTGACTTAAATGTGATATTAACTGTCAGGCAAGCACTATATTTAAGATAAAGTAATCTTGTAGAAGCAGAAACATATGGAGCAACGACCTTCCCAGTTTAAAAGTATAAGTGATGTTAAATGCTGAGACCACATTTGTGTTATCATACTACAAAGCAGACTGTATTTGATTTGGGTATTTAAACATATTGGGTATTTAACTTATCAACTCAATAAGTAGCAAAAAACATATTCCCCTTACAAATTAACAAAACATGTCTGGACATAATCATGTTACAATGACCCAAGATAGCATAAGATACTAAAGATATGGACTAGAACTAGATGTCTGTATATTATTGTACCTGCACAAATGAAAATGTGACATCACAGATAAAGTATGATGATGAAGTACCTGAGCAGGACTAACACTGATTGGGTCTTTCAGAACAATCCAGGTGACACTCTCCAGTAGAGGAGGTGTGGTCAGAGACCCCTCGTAAGTCCAGAAATCCAGAGAGGCGGGCAGCAAGGTTTTAGGATCAAAGTTGGTAAATGTAGTCTGTCTGCCCTGGAGAAGAAACAGACATATTGTAAAAGAATAAAAGCATCTAAAGGCAAGTGGGAGGAGTAAATATCCTAGTTCATAAAGATTATAATTAACAGCTAGTATGTTAATACCTTTGATCTGATGTCATCAAGAGCATCTAACACTTTCTGAAGTCTTGGATTGGCGGAACCAATCTGGTAAACAAAACCACACAACATATCCATCATTTTATATCATTTAATCACTGCAAATCCTGAAATGCTTTTGGCTGAAATCCTGACCTTGAGAAAAACTCCAACCACAGCAAGGCCATCAGGCTTACTGGCAGCTTCTCCAAAGTTTGGGTACTTAGTGTTCCAGTGAACGAGATGAAGCTTTAGAAAGGAGGAGACGTGTTATGAAACATTCAGTATTTGCGAAAAACACACTGAATTAGCTTAATATCTCAACGTGTTTAAAAGAGGGGATTAACAAATTCATGAGAGAACATCACAAGAATATTCATGAGCAGTGAGCGAGCTATAATTCGTTTTAAGGGAGAGACATTCAAGAATTAGAATGGCCTGAACCACAATACTGTATAATGAAGGTCTCTTCAGTTGTAATGTGGTACTGGGAGCGATAGTGCGAAAGAGAGAGTCTCATTACCTCACATGGGAATTTGGTTCCAGCAATGGTGTGCTCTGAGCCCTTGTCATCACTGCTTCCCCAGTGGAAATGGAACTGTCTCAACCTGTATATTCCCGTGATGGGACCTCCAGCCAGAGCTACACACACAAACAATTATTTCAGTCATTCAGTTGTTTCTTTAATAGCACTAAAAATCATTAGTCATTAATGTTGTATAACTGTATTTCAGATTCTCAGATCTCATAAGTATTGCATTGTAGCAATGCAAATAAAATATAAAGATAATATAAGATATATGCACTATGCCATTCCAAGTAGAATTTTTAATTTAAATATATTGGCTATATTACAAAAGTTTGGAATAATTTAGATTAGTTTAATGGATTTAAGTCTCTTATGCTCACCATGGCTGCTTTTATTTAATCAAAAATACAGTAAAATATTAATATTGTGAAGCATGAAACTGCTTTCTATTTTAATTAAAATTTTAAATATATTAAACTACACACAGTTTATTATTACAGTTTGTACTGTATTTTTGACCAAATAAATGCAGACTTGCTGAGCATATTTTTTTTAATTTTTCCTAACTTATGTGTATAAATACTGGCCAATATTTAAATTCTATATTACCTTGTTGGCTCTTAAAATCAACCATAAATGTGCATAAGCATCCAATATCAACTGTAATACAATAATAAATTAAATAAATTAAAATCTCAAATATCAGATAATTTGGTACAAATATACTGTATATTAGGCATCCTTAATGACATGGAACCTCTTCTTCTTTTCTGGTAGACTGACAGATTGCCTGTTAGAAAATGTTAATGTGAGTGGACTTCTTGAGATATTATTTGAGCAGTTCAGTATTCACTACCTAACATATTCAATAGCTACTTCTTTCTTCTCTTTTCAGCAAGCATTTTGTATGCAGAAAGTGTTTGTTAAGACACTTTTTCTATTTTTTCTATTCAGTGGTGTTTTTGTACCACTGTTTAAAACATTTCTTTTCCAAGCATATGTGTGAGTCCCCTCTTGAAATTGTCATTAAAATTCAGCACATGTTGCTCTCATTGACCGACCATGGCATACAGCATTGATATGTGGCTCTATTCTTTCTCTCATAATAGAATACATTAGCACTTGAGTACACAGAGCTCTTAGTGCCTTATTTCCACTTTCAGAGGAAAGAACACATCCACATCCACTGCTCACATAACAGTTTTACAGCATTTGTTGATTCAGTATAGATGAACTAGAGTAAAGTGAAATGAATTTCAGTGAGAGAAAAAGTTCTAGTGTAGGCTACAAGGACACAATAAGAGAAACACACAATTTCATGTAATCTTTGCTGTCTGAGATATACAGTAGAGCTCAATCTTGAGTCTCGACTTGAGCAATAAAAGCTGCCCAGGACTACTTAATAAATTAAGTTAGTAATGAATGGATAGAAATAGGGCAGGATATGTGGTGATGAAAGACTTCAGTAGCTGAATGTTGAGCTGTTTATATACTATACGTAATGATTGACAGATTTAGATGCACCAGTTCTTTTCATTTTAGCACTCGATATGCAAAGAAATAATTATTGCAATGTTTTTTCTTGCAGTTTTCTTTTAAATACTTTCATTAGGTTCAAAGACAAAAGAGGAATATGCTAAAAAGTTCCAAAACATTGCCCTGTGTAGCCAAAAAATTTCACTACCAAAATCTGCAGAATGTTGATGAATACTGTATGAAAATAGAACTATGGAAAATACCTAATAAGTGGATCATATTACACAACAACAGGATCCACTTATTATTTTGTATATTTTGTTCCCTTTCTGGAGCACCCATAGTTACGACTGCGAGTACCTGATGCGCCCTTGGTCAAGATTTTTTCTTTGTTTATATGGAAAATACCTATTCCATGTGAAATATATAAATAAATTCCTAAACGGCTGCATCTTATTAGGTTTAATACTGCTTTAAGAGGTTGAAAATAAAGAACAACAGTTATTTAAATGCAGTAATATACTAACTTGAGCTGTTGTCGTCATCAGTGAAATCCACTTGGAATGAATGGCCATTGTTGAGGATGCCCTTAGCGGTGGCGGGGTCATACTTAAATTTGAGTTGCTTCAGAGAAGGGTCATTTTGTGCTTGGGTGGGTACGATATCAATGGGAGACTGTCTGGGTCCGTTTGCAATGGGAAAGCTTTCTGCCCACTTTTCTGGCCCTGAAATGACAAAAAGATGAAACGCGGAACAGTAAGATAAAAAGTTAGTGCCTAGATGCACAACAAAAGTGTGTTTACATTCCTTGCAAGATTCAAGGTCAGCAAATGTACACTGAAAGGAGTGGATACGTGCAGCTGTTACTTCGAGGAGCTTTTTCATGCTTTGACATTTAGAAATGACTTTTGTTGGTGCATTTATCCAGATTATTCTTTCTTTCTTTCTTTCTTTCTTTCTTTAATTCACACTTAACAAACCAACACAACATTTTGTTCACAGTCTACAGTAGTCTGCCACAATTTATCTCACACTCTCACAAAAAAGGTACAAAAGCTGCCACTGGGGCAGAACCCTTTTAAAAGGTACACTTTTATACCTTATTTCCCCCTAAAGGGAGCAAACTACATTAAATGTACATATTAATATTTAAACTGTAAATATTTATATGTAAATGGTACATATTAGTAGGCTATCTTTTAAAAGGGTACTGCTCCAGAACATTAATAAGAGTGCACTTTGCTTGTATTTGATTTTAATAATAATTTCCCCCAGAGTAACCTAATAAATCATAATGCATCGAGATATCTGTTCTTTGATCCCTTTTTAGCAATGATCACATTAATTTAATTCTAATTACTTACTAAAGACTAAAGTGTTCATTTAGTACCCTTAAAACTGCTCTTACCGTCATTTGATCCATAATCCCAAGCGTGAGACATGATTATTTGTGTCGTTCAGTGTGTTCCACTCCTCTGTTTGTAAGACCTGGATGCTAAAGACCAGCAACTGCTGGTGCTTCTAAACTATGTCAGCCTTTATACAGACATAGGTCCCCTGCTGGTATAGGTACCTATCTCAACCCAGTGGGCTTGGCCACATGGGCTCCGAGTAGCACAGGAGGAGTCAGTATGAGAGTACACTCTTAAAAATAAAGGTGCTTCACGATGCCATTGAAGAACATTTTTGTCTAAATGGTTCCATAAAGAACCTTTAACATCTGAAGAACCTTTCTGTTTCCCAAAAGGTTCTTTGTGGCGAAATAAATTTCTTCAGATTACAAAAACACAAGAAAGAGATGGTTCTTTAAAGAACCTTTGACTGAATGGTTCTTTGTGGAACCAAAAATGGTTCTTCTATGGCATCGCTTGAAGAACCTTTTGTAGCACCTTTATTTTTAAGAGTGTACTTGAACAAACCAAAAGATCGCACCCCCCGTCCCTTTAATTCGCACGCTGAGCCATCGTTTTGCTCCGTTTGCTGCTGCTGCTGCACAGAGATGCTCGAGCGCCGGTGAACAGACGGGATGCGGACATTCCACGCGGCTGATCCTCTCTGTTTTTCATGCGTTTAAGTTGCTTTCGCTCTTCGATGGCTCGAATAGCAAACCTTTCCATTCGCCTTTTTCTCTGACGATTCAGGAACAGGGCAACAATGACCTTCTTCGTCCTTTTGCGATGCTGTGTGTAGATACGCAGGCTTGTAGCGGGACGAACAAGCGAAGGTGCGATGAACTCTGGATATCAGTAGCTTAAGGACTGATTTTGTAGCCAATGTTGCCGTTTAGAACGCTGTTTTGATCCACATTTCTAAAGAAAACAAAAACAGCCGCAGTTTATTCGCCTACATCTTCTGGTACCTATTCTGTAAAGTGCTCGGCGCTCATTTAAAGGGGCCACTGCGCCAACTACGATTTGTGACTGTTAAATAAATAGCCTACATATACCGAAGCTAAAATAACTCTAGCCTATATATGCTCGTTGCTTAAATTGTTTATTGTCTAATCAAGCTGTAGGCTACTGGACATGATTTGTCTTAACAGTTTATAGCTACTTGTTGTTGATTATAAAGACGTATGGACTACATAGCCTACATTGTTACTGTACCTGTACCAATAAACATGTTTTTTTATATGTCACGGATGTGTTTCCAGTATGTCAAATAACGTTTTTAATAGCAATTTGTAGGTCTAACTGTCAAACCTAAGAGCGTTACGTCGTTTGACTTCTAGTTGCTGTCATCTGGTGGCTGAAGTAGGAAATATAATTTGAAAGCTCCGTCTCAATGAATTTTATTGACCTTATTATTAACATTATTTGCTCTATTATATTTTGTTTGCTTTATTTTTAATTTTTACATTAAAACTAAATACAAATAGAAATAAGGAAGAATTGGCATTGGACAAAAAAAATATCTCTCTTTTTTATATATATATTTTATTGACAGTGTTGGAATTTTTTTATTTGCATACACGAATGAAGAACTGAGTGTGTTTTTACTGTCATGTAGCGAATGGATAAGACATGATCCCCACTCTCAAAACATAAATATTCTAATATATTGCAATAATTTTGTGATAATTGATTGCGATAATTTGTCCTTAAGACTGTCTCTTAAGACAGTTCTCAGCTGCAGTCCTGCGACCACTGCTCTGCACATTTTGTATGTCTCTCTTATCTGATGCACTCAGTTCAGTTCATGGATCTCCCTTCTAACGTGCTGATGATCTGAATTAGGTGAGTTAAATAAGGAAGACATAGCCTACACAATGTGCAGAGCAGTGGTTCTCCAGGACTGGAGTTGAGAACCACTGTCTTAAGAGCTAGTTTGACTAGTTAGCAGTCAACCAAGTGGTAATCCAGGGGTTCTCAACTTTGTGAGTTTAGCTCTAACTCTAATCAAACACACCTGAACAAGCTAAAGGTCTTCAGGATTGCTAGAAAGTTACAGGCAGGCGAGTTTGATTAAGGTTGGAACTAAACTCTGCAGGAAAGTGGATCTATACGGCCAGAGTTTACAGATTACAAACTCTGTGGTAATCGATCTTACTTTTCGGATTTAAATTAGATTTACATTTTTATGTAACTGAAAAAAAAGATGACTAACTTTTAAGACTTGTTCAAAAAAGTTTATGCAACCGGCCACTGATGCCTTAAGTGTGTAATTGATCATTCAGACCACTAGGTGTCAGAGAAGAATCATGTTTCATATAACAGCACGTGGAGTTGTCAGTTTATGGTCTGTCTGTCTGTTATCTCTCTCTCTAAATATCTAAATATAAATATCTATGTATAAATAAACTCTGAAACATCTGTTCATAATTAGACTAATGATTAGTAAAGTTAGGTTAGTAAGTCGTTAAATTAGTAATGGTGTATACCAGTTATTATATATATGTATATATATATATATATATATATATATATAATATACTATATTGGATTTATATATATATATATATATATATATATATATATATAATTTGATGAGTACACCAATCAGGTGTTTTTTAAGAGGGGCGGTGATATATATAGATTTATTTCGATGAGTATAAATGATAAAAATTACGTTATGCGTTTTCAACAGACACAACAATAGCTGATTTTTAAAAAACAAATAATTATAAATAATAACAATTATCAAGATACGATGCATAAATAAATATTCTCAGTATAAAAGATCAAATGATTAAAAAATATGATGGTTAATTCCTACAGATTAATGATGGCCTTGTCATTTGTAACATAAATATTATACTCTTACGTCAATGAAATTATATATAACAATTTTTTTAAGCATTTTAAAGAGTGCTTTTGTGGCATGGGGCAGAGTTTTACCTTCAGTGCGAGAAGGGAGAAAGCTCATCAAGCTGCTATGTGAATGCTACAATATGAATCAGCAATGAAAAGGAAGAAAATTAGCTCCTTTCATGTCACGGATGTAAATTTGCCTCCGTAGGAACAAATGCATGCTGAGTCTAACTAAGAACAAGAATGGAATCAGTTAAAGGAGCTTATGAAACCTCTTATTTGGTGCTATTCACTTCCATGGTTGGATGCAAGTGACACGGGCTCAGTGAAAAGGCCAGATCATTTTGACCTTCTACAGACAGACTGCGCAGCAGGGTTCCCCCCTTTCACAAGCAGCATCACAACCCCTGATATGCTCCATTCAGCCATCTCTGACTCTTTAAGAGGGAACAATGTGACCTAATTGGATGGCTCCTTATAATTCATGTTATTCTGATGCCAAGTCTGACATGTCTTGCAGAGATTTTGTATCTTTAGCAAGATATGTTGGTGTATTTTTCTTTATTTATTATTACTGGTATTATTATTTTAATTTCAAAGGGCGAGCTTAATGCAAGTGCTTTGAATTATTCCTTTTTTTTAGTTCATTTACGATGTTTTTGAGTGTTGGCAGTAGTTAACGATCTGCACTGTAAACCAAATATTACTGGTACGAATTCTGAAAAAGGGCAAAACTGTACTAGACTGTTATGGAAATCGCCATTATTTAATTGTTTCCTTGTTACCATATATCTATTCAATCAAAGAGTATAATAATCCATATGATAGAATATTATTATTATTATGTATTATTATTATTATTTTGCCTTTACTTTAATTCATGCTAGGCAAACTGAATAATGGGTCAACCGCATTTCATAGGAATATATAATTTTACATTTTGCAAAAGAAAATGTTAATTCAGGCTTTAAAACATGTAACGTAATTTATGACAATAACTCTATTCTGAAACACTAAAGGGAAAAAAAGATGAATGCTAAATTTATCAGCTTGATTCTTGGAATTAAAGTTAGGCGCTGTGAATACGTAATACAACGACGGTTTGTGATGGAGCGTATCCGGTTGGCAAAACCTAAAACCTGGCTTGGACTACCAATTGACTAGAGTGCCAGAACAACGCTAGAGCGTTATGCTGATGGGTTTATGAGCCAATATGTCAGGGGTTTAACAGCATTGTGCACAGATTAAAATCCAAATGTCATTTCCCAGGCCAATGTATTTAGAATTTTATTAGCAGTCTACCTATAGGCCTAACTAATGCAGATACTGATCAGAACGGGTATAATGATGATATTGCAGTAGGCTAATCGAATGAGAGATGTACACACACATGCTAAAATTATTAGGTATAAAGGTATGCAATATTAATAGAGCTGACAATTGTTACTTCAAACCTTACATTACATTTCAGATTTTAAAGGATTTCCCCCCCAGAATCAGCTCACGAAAGTCCACTGGCCAGGCTCCATGACGCATTTTGTCGGTGCTCCGGCATCATTGGACAGCACACGTACCTCCGCTGCAGCTCCACGGCTCGCTGTCAGGTGCGGATCAGACCGACTCCAGTATCATATTCAGCGACCACCCGTCCATACACTGTCTGTATTTCAGAAACGCCAAAGGATTTACTTCACCACTCTGTCTTTATGAATTGCGACTGATAAAGCCTCTAAGGTAAGGTTTTATTATTCTGATATGCGGTTTGTGGTTTGTTCACAATAAACATAGTGCGTTTTTTTCTTGTTGCAAATTGCATTGACTGAAACACATCGCGTGTTTTCTGCTGGTATCCGTTTATTCACCGCGCCACTGTGGTGCCGCTTCACAGACGCGGTAAATCCTGTCGCGTTTGTTGTAACGTTGGTGTTTCAAATAGCTGAGCACTTCATTTCTGCTGCCTCTGATGCGCTACAGTCTCTGTGAATGTACAGTGTACAAAGACCGGTGACACAGTCAGGTAGCAACATGTATCAAGAAGAATCAAATTCGACTACATTAGATGTTTTAGATGAATTGTCTGTTTCGAATAAGCTCATTTATTGGCAATCACCTGCATCTAACATCTGTTGCAGGAGGAATTATTGGTGCTGTGAGACCATACACAGCTGCTGAAATGACAGATGATATGAGTTTTATTGGTGTCTCTCCTTAACTCGCCAAGTTGACCTGGTTGAGTAAGAAATTACACCAGTTCCTAATTTTATTTTATTGTTGTTTTTTATTATTGAAATATTTTGCCCACATATTTGCCTGACTTTGGCTCAACTTTTATTATAATAGCCATGATTTGAATGCACTTCAGTTTGAATAATCAGTAAATAATATTACATAATAAATAAATAATATTACATGTATGGCATGATAACTGTAAGGACAGATACATAGTAAATAATAAATCAATAATATTCAAGTGAAAGTTCATCTAAAAATTCTAATTCTAATTTTGTTCCAGACGTGTATGACTTACTTGTGGAACACAAATGAAGATATTTTGAAAATTCTGCCTTTTTTTTTTTATCCATACAATGGAAGTTTTGTTACATAACTGTTTGATTACCAACATTGAAGACATGCAGGGATTAAACGATGACAGAATTTCATTTTTGATTGTGTAGCGCTTTTAACCCTTTCCTATATAGATAGATAATGGAGCGCTCTGAGTTCGTATGAATAAACTTAGTTTTATCAAATACTGTGAGCTAAGTGTGACTATTTACTCACTTCAACTTATTCTGTACAATTGTGTTTGTTACTTAGTTCCTTGGGTCCCTTAGACTTTAAAATGAAATCACATAAACAATAATGAATTAGAATTTTAGGATTTATCTTCTGTTAATAAAGTAATTGTTTTACCAACAAAGAAGTCTCAATATATATTTATATCCCCTTTTTAACTCAAATGATAATAAATGGAAAACACTCAAGTATACGGTAAACAACAATTTACTGGATAAAATGTAAAAGGATCAAGTTTCAGGATTTTCTTCAAAATAAAATAATTATGTAAATAAGCAATAGGAATTTCACCAATTCACACATATGAAAGAAAAAAAAATAACTAAATCAAGTACACATTTCACATATTCACTTTTCTCTTGTAAATTAATATTTGTTCCCCTATTTTTAGGTATACTTCAACTTTGAGTCCCCAAACTCTCACTTAAACTCAAAAAACTCTTCAACAAAATACTAAGCCGGCAATATGAGCTCACACTTAACATTTATCAATATGAAAGTCTGTAATTTTCACGTTGCAGGCCTGTTTGATGCTGGGGTACGTTGTGGTCAACAAATAAACAAAAGACCGCTTCACTCAACACTGAGCAACGAACCCAAAAAAAAATACCTTGAACTATCCAATCAGAAGAGCATGTTTCACCTCACGACGTTAGATGTCCATCAACCCCACTATCGCGGCGACTTCCTTAAGGCCAAAGGAATTCCGAGCACTCACGTTAACTCACAAGTCATCTGGAATCATCCTCATCTGAAACTGCCACGAATCCTCAAGCTGACGACTCGCCAACCAAACACACAGTCCATCCGAGCAAGATAGACACTGTTCAGTCTCTATAATTAGTCCATTCGCTGTATTAGTAAATGGAGGCTGCTACTAACACAACCAGAAATATTTTGTGGAGAAATAATTCTTACCCGTCTCTGTAGTATAAGTTTCTGTTCTCGTTTCGACAACACACTAACTACATAAACTATTGTAACACATTATAGCATTAGTTACACTATATCTTTTGTGAAACAATATCACACCAGATGATCGCACACTCTTCTCCCTCGTTCTCTCCCGATTCTTCCTCGTTCAACTTTGCCCTCCTTCTTCCCGCCCCCTTCACCTTAATCTAGAGCATAGATTGGACATCCACCGTGGACAAGTGAATACGATTGGATAAACAATAGAAATATCAAAATACAAAAATAATAAAAATAATAATTATAAACTTAATTAACATAGAACTTATCCACCACCATATACATTTATAAAATGCACATGAAATATATATGTATATATATAAAAAACTTGTAAATTATTACACTGGGTTACACCCTCCCCTTTCTAATTGTCTGAATGTCCCCATCAGACAATTAAATCAAAACTTTACAGTCTATACCTCGTTGTTCATTTAGTTATTTTAACTCTGACCTAGTTTAATAATGACCCCTCTATGGACTATTTCAATTGGGTGGTCACTACTTCTTCCTGGTTCGTCATAAGTGAGTCTTATAACAGGCTTCACAGGTCTTTTACTATGGGATCTCTGACTAGGAGGCATAACCGCTTTTGGTCTTGGGCACTTCCTTTCAGAAATAGTCACAGTGTCTGGTTCAACTTCTGAGTCTGACTCCGATTCACCAACAATGTCGTTGTCAGTGCACTCTCCCTCCTGACCAGTATCACCAGCTTCTTGTTCATTTGCATTGCTATCAAGAAATCTGTCCCTGGTCATCTTATTTTCCAACAACTTGTGCACATACTTCTGGTAAGGCACATTAAACCTTTCACACTCTGACTCTGAGGATTCTGTCATCTCAGATAAGTGGTTTTGGGTTTCTTTTAGCACTTTTTTGTGTGTTTGGTTTGAGTTTGAATGTTTTCTTGCCTTTTCAGATGCTGCATATCCTGGACTCTCCAGCATTCTCACAGACTGTCCAATGGGTAAGAGGTGATCTCGATGGATGGTTTTTACTCCTCTACCATGTTCAGGTTTCACCTTATACACGGGTAAGTTAGGCAATTTATCAACCACCAGATATGGCAAAGAACTCCATCGACTCTGAAGTTTGTGTTTTCCTCTCAATCCCAGATTCTTCAACAACACTCTATCACCAATGTCCAAGACCTGGAATCTAACTCTGCTGTCATAGGCTCTCTTGTTTCGTTGATGCACTTTGTTTGAAGCTTCTAAAGCTAGTTGATAAGCTTCTTTTAGATCTCTTTTCAGCTTGGCGACATACTGAAAATGTTGTCTTTCCTCTGTTCCATCAGCAGACGTTTGGAAACAAAGATCAACAGGGAGTCTTGCTTCCCTTCCAAACATTAAATAGTAGGGAGAATACCCTGTAGCATCACATTTCGTGCTGTTATAGGCATGAACCAGATACCCCACATGCTGACTCCACTGACGTTTTTTCTCATGTCCCAAGGTTCCCAACATCGAGAGCAAGGTCCGATTAAACCTCTCGGGCTGAGCGTCACCTTGAGGGTGATATGGAGTGGTACGTGATTTTCGAATCCCCAACAGTAGCAAGAGCTCTTTGATTAAATGACTCTCAAAGTCTCGCCCTTGGTCAGAATGAATCCTCCCAGGTAAGCCATAATGCACAAAATACTTGTCCACTAAGATCTTGGCTACAGTGCGAGCTGTCTGATTCCTTGAGGGAAATGCCTGGGCGTACCGTGTAAAATGATCTGTGACTACCAAGATGTTACTTATTCCTTTTGAGTCGGGCTCAAGTGAGAGGAAGTCTATGCAGACCAGATCCATCGGTCCATTGCTGGTAATTTGGTGCAAAGGAGCTGCTTTACTGCATGGTGTTTTGCGAGTAATACACTCCCCACAATTCTTTATGTATTGTTCTACCTCGCAAGCCATTTTGGGCCAGTAGAATCTACTCCTGATGAGATCGGTGGTTCTTTCTATGCCCAGATGACCCATGTCATCGTGCAACACCCTGCACACATCCTTCCTGAATTCAGTAGGCAGGACAAGTTGGGAAACTTCTTCTCCAGAGGGTGTTTTACTGTTTCGGAAAAGTAAACCTTCTTTAATTAGAAGCCTATTCTCCTCACGTTTCATGAGCCACAATTCAGAATTCACCTTCACCTCAGTAGGCCACGTCCCTTGCTTCAAAGCTTCAATTACTTTCCTCAGGACAACATCATTCTTTTGGGCTCTTGTCAAATCAGATATGGATTTTTGCTCCAAGAAGTCACATTCCAGTTGAACAGGGAAAGCATACGCATCAGGAATACACTCAGGTGAGGCTGCTAGTTGCTCTACATACCTAGGTGATTTGCTGAGCTTTAAATCAACATAAACTTCCTGGCATATGGCCCTTACATCGGTCTCAGAGATGCTTTGCCAACCCTCTGATGTTTCCTCATCTGCCATATTACGGGACAGCAAATCTGCATCAGTATTGTTCTTGCCTGGTCTGTACAACACATTAAAATCGTAGGTGGATAGTGCAGCCAGCCAACGATGTCCAGTGGCACTGAGTTTAGCCGTGGTAAGAACGTACGTAAGTGGATTATTATCCGTACGTACGGTGAATCTAGCTCCATATAGGTAATCGTGGAATTTATCCACGACCGCCCATTTCAAGGCAAGAAATTCCAACTGGTGGATGAGCTTAAAGGATGGTGTCGAGGAGAAATGATTAATGAGGCACATGCGCTGATGGTCATTGTCCCTGAAGATGTAGATATTTCACAAATTGAAGACACCCTCCAATCTGTTAAATGTCTGGGGCGAGTGCGTGTGAGAGGACGCATGTACAACAGCAAAATGGATAGTTTGACTGTTTTATGTGAATGCAAAGAAGTTGTAGACCTTTCTAAAGTCCCTCCTGACATACTTCCCTCAGGCGGAATGGTAGCCTGGCCGATTGTCATGGTGACACGAAGTCCAGTTTCACCAAGTGCTCCCTCTAGTGCAAAGCAGAATGATTCATCTACCGCTGTGGATGATAGCAATGTTCAGGAATTGTTGGGCGCACATGATGGCTCGGCTGAGTCCATTATTCGTGCCGTGGGGGATCTCCTATCTAAAATAGAAAAACCAGTGAGCGATAGCAGCAGTTATCGCCGCCTCCGGGTTTTTTCTGGGACTGTGCCAACTCCTGTAGGAGAAGAGCCTTTAGAACACTGGTTAGAGCAAGCTCGTTTTATGGTAGAGGAAAGCGATTGCTCAGACAAAGAAAGAAGACGTCGGATTATGGAGAGTTTACGAGGTCCAGCCTTGGCAATAATAAAAGCTGCTCGTGTAACCACTGCTGATCTCAAGCCAGAACAATGTTTAGAGGCCATTGAAAGTGCCTTTGGTTCTGCTGAATCAGGGGAAGAGCTGTATATTGCTTTTCGGTTGATGCAGCAACAGCCCAGTGAAAAACTGTCAGACTTTTTTAAAAGATTGGAACAAGCTTTGACCAAAGTCATACAGCGAGGTGGTCTGTCGGTTGCTGCTGCAAGCCGTGTAAGAGTGGAACAGTTACTTCGAGGAGCAGTTGCTGCTGATCTTATGTTAGTTAATCTCAAGCTGAGGGAAAGGAAGGAAAATCCTCCATCATTTTTGGAGTTGTTGAGTGAGATTCGGAGTGAGGAAGAATACGAGGCATCTAGGGCTAAGCTAAACTCCACTGTGCATAAGATCCAAGCTAAAGCAGAGGTAGACAATAAGCAGACAGAAATTCAGAATTTAAAAACTGAGTTGAAGGAACTGAAAGCCATGTTCGCGTCTATGGCAGCCACCCCTCCTGGAGCTGTGAAAGAAGAGGCGTCTGCTGGTCTAGTTATGAAAGCTACAACCGTAGAAAGTTGTTCAGACCCTGAAGTGACTGCGCTGAAAAAACAGGTCAAAAGATTGCAGCAGAAAGTTCAAAGTAAAAAGCCCATCGCCTCGGTTGCCTCCTGGCCTGTGGAGACTTCTAGAAATTTCCCTGGTACATATAAGCCGACCACGTACAGTGATTCAGATGAATATTACTGCTACCGCTGTGGAGAAAGTGGACACTTCGCCGCAAAATGCCGAAATGCTGAAAACCAAGCAAAAGTTGTTCGAAGATTAATCCAGTCACTAAAAAAAGCCAAAAGTAGAGACTTGCTTTCATCTGAGCCAGAATCCAGTACAACCAACTGTTCAGTAAAGAGGAGTGCTGTAGACATACAAAAACCAAGGCACCTTCCAGAAGGATTGGTTGGTCCAATGTCTGTTGTTCAGCTAAAGGTGAACGGACATGAATGTGATTCCTTATTAGACAGTGGTTCACAAGTAACCATCATCTTCGAGGGGTGGTACAAGCAGCATCTGTCTGATATTCCCATTCACCCTGTCACAGGTTTGGCCATTTGGGGTTTAAGTGAGTCCAGCTACCCTTACTTGGGTTATGCCATGGTAGATGTTGAGTTCCCTGCCAAAATCACAGGAACTCAGGAAACCCTTTCAGAATGTGGCACTACCATGGGCTGCAGTAACACTCCAACTGGCAGAGTGGCATCTGGAGAAGCCTCTACCAGCAGAACCTCTTCTCCTAATGGTTCATTTAACTCTACCTTACAGATCGCCACGCAATCCCCTCCTGGGGACAAGGACAAGGGGCCAGGACCAAGCCACCTTACACTGCCCACTCCTTCGTCTTCACCAGAGATCTTTGCAGGGTCACATGACAATTCTTCAGAAACTGAACCCACATTTATGCCCAAGGTCTGTGTAATGTCCACTCCAGTACTTTCTCTACACAAGCGAGCCAAACGCTTGAAAAGGTTAGCATTGGTACCCAAAATAACTGGTGTTTGATCTGGACTACACGGTCCCGGGCAGATTAAGGCCAAGACTGAAAAGAGATCTAAAAGAAGCTTATCAACTAGCTTTAGAAGCTTCAAACAAAGTGCATCAACGAAACAAGAGAGCCTATGACAGCAGAGTTAGATTCCAGGTCTTGGACATTGGTGATAGAGTGTTGTTGAAGAATCTGGGATTGAGAGGAAAACACAAACTTCAGAGTCGATGGAGTTCTTTGCCATATCTGGTGGTTGATAAATTGCCTAACTTACCCGTGTATAAGGTGAAACCTGAACATGGTAGAGGAGTAAAAACCATCCATCGAGATCACCTCTTACCCATTGGACAGTCTGTGAGAATGCTGGAGAGTCCAGGATATGCAGCATCTGAAAAGGCAAGAAAACATTCAAACTCAACCCAAACACACAAAAAAGTGCTAAAAGAAACCCAAAACCACTTATCTGAGATGACAGAATCCTCAGAGTCAGAGTGTGAAAGGTTTAATGTGCCTTACCAGAAGTATGTGCACAAGTTGTTGGAAAATAAGATGACCAGGGACAGATTTCTTGATAGCAATGCAAATGAACAAGAAGCTGGTGATACTGGTCAGGAGGAAGAGTGCACTGACAACGACATTGTTGGTGAATCGGAGTCAGACTCAGAAGTTGAACCAGACACTGTGACTATTTCTGAAAGGAAGTGCCCAAGACCAAAAGCGGTTATGCCTCCTAGTCAGAGATCCCATAGTAAAAGACCTGTGAAGCCTGTTATAAGACTCACTTATGACGAACCAGGAAGAAGTAGTGACCACCCAATTGAAATAGTCCATAGAGGGGTCATTATTAAACTAGGTCAGAGTTAAAATAACTAAATGAACAACGAGGTATAGACTGTAAAGTTTTGATTTAATTGTCTGATGGGGACATTCAGACAATTAGAAAGGGGAGGGTGTAACCCAGTGTAATAATTTACAAGTTTTTATATATATACATATATATTTCATGTGCATTTTAAAAATGTATATGGTGGTGGATAAGTTCTATGTTAATTAAGTTTATAATTATTATTTTTATTATTTTTGTATTTTGATATTTCTATTGTTTATCCAAACGTATTCACTTGTCCACGGTGGATGTCCAATCTATGCTCTAGATTAAGGTGAAGGGGGCGGGAAGAATTGAGGGCAAAGTTGAACGAGGAAGAATCGGGAGAGCACGAGGGAGAAGAGCGTGCGATCATCTGGTGTGATATTGTTTCACAAAATATATAGTGTAACTAATGCTATAATGTGTTACAATAGTTTATGTAGTTAGTGTGTTGTCGAAACGAGAACAGAAACTTATACTACAGAGACGGGTAAGAATTATTTCTCCACAAAATATTTCTGGTTGTGTTAGTAGCAGCCTCCATTTACTAATACAGCGAACGGACTAATTATAGAGACTGAACAGTGTCTATCTTGCTCGGATGGACTGTGTGTTTGGTTGGCGAGTCGTCAGCTTGAGGATTCGTGGCAGTTTCAGATGAGGATGATTCCAGATGACTTGTGAGTTAACGTGAGTGCTCGGAATTCCTTTGGCCTTAAGGAAGTCGCCGCGATAGTGGGGTTGACGGACATCTAACGTCGTGAGGTGAAACACGCTCTTCTGATTGGATAGTTCAAGGTATTCTTTTTGGTTCATTGCTCAGTGTTGAGTGAAGCGGTCTTTTGTTTATTTGTTGACCACAACGTACCCCAGCATCAAACAGGCCTGCAACGTGAAAATGACAGACTTTCATATTGATTAATGTTAAGTGTGAGCTCATATTGCCGGCTTAGTATTTTGTTGAAGAGTTTTTTGAGTTTAAGTGAGAGTTTGGGGACTCAAAGTTGAAGTATACCTAAAAATAGGGGAACAAATATTAATTTACAAGAGAAAAGTGAATATGTGAAATGTGTAATTGATTTATTTATTTTTTTCTTTCATATATGTGAATTGGTGAAATTCCTATTGCTTATTTACATAATTATTTTATTTTGAAGAAAATCCTGAAACTTGATCCTTTTACATTTTATCCAGTAAATTGTTGTTTACCGTATACTTGAGTGTTTTCCATTTATTATCATTTGAGTTAAAAAGGGGATATAAATATATATTGAGACTTCTTTGTTGGTAAAACAATTACTTTATTAACAGAAGATAAATCCTAAAATTCTAATTCATTATTGTTTATGTGATTTCATTTTAAAGTCTAAGGGACCCAAGGAACTAAGTAACAAACACAATTGTACAGAATAAGTTGAAGTGAGTAAATAGTCACACTTAGCTCACAGTATTTGATAAAACTAAGTTTATTCATACGAACTCAGAGCGCTCCATTATCTATCTATATAGGAAAGGGTTAAAAGCGCTACAATTGAATTATCTCTTTCTACCTTCTTTATCTTGGTTTGGCTGTCTCATATAGTATATTTGGAGCATCATGGGATTTTGCTATTGATCAAGAGTTTTATATTGTTAAACTGAAGATCATGCCAGGAAGTTGGGGACTTTAAATGAAAAGATAAAAACAACAACCAATCCCTTAACCATAACAAAAAAAAATTACTCTCACGTGTGCTTAAATGTACTCGCAAATCTGGCTGCATTTAAACCTCTTCAACATGTAAACTTTGATCAATTGGTTGTTTATTGAACTACAAAGAAGTCTATGCCTGTCACCGTCTTACTGTCTGACATAAATGTAATTTAGTTTTGATGTCATGCTTAGGGGAGGACAGAAAGCTATATCCTGAAAGACAGTGAGGGAGGGAGAGAGAGAGTGACAAACTGCGGAGGTGGGTGCATATGAGATTTATTAGATCTGAGTCAGTCCACTGTGTCAAGTGCCCTGTGAACAGTGTGATTTTATTTTTCAACAGCTTTTCTGTGAAGCTTGAAGTAGCGTCTGGTTTGCTTTTATTTAAAATATACCTGGATATACAGACTTATATAAAATAATACATTTTACCATTCAAAAAGCAATGTGATCATGAAGTTTGCAGTACATGGTTATCATTAGATTCCCACCTGGGTGTCTCTTCTCAGTTCTCCATCCCAACAGAAAGACTTGCGTCTGCTGAGCTGTATCACTTGTCCAGACTAGTATCACTGGGCATTCTTTGATGATGGCTTAGTTTGGTAATAGGAATGAAATAATCTAATTAGGAAGTGTTCCGTAAAGCTAAATTAAAGGCAGTGATCACTGTAAAATAATACGCTCAAAGGGCACCTTGAATTTCAGACCATGATTTGCCTCACCGTTAAGGCTGTGTTCATTTTATTAGCCATTAAGCGGTTCCACCAAAATTCGTTCTGTGGAGTTTAGTCAGACACAATGGTGCAGAATGATGTGCGAGATGGTGGAGGACAAGAAGGCCAGCGTGTGAGGAGGTGATCATCATAACAGAATTTGACTCTTGATTTGATAGTCTCATTTTACTCAAGCCAGTTGAGCCGACACACTTTTATGCAGTTATTTCACATGGTTTAGAAACCCCGCTCGCAGAACTTGATATGCACTGCTGTTCTAAATGCCCTCTGATCTCTGATTGTTATAAATTGTTAATGTTTTAATCTTGTAATGCAGTTCACTTAGGCTTGACTTTTTTATTTTTATTTGAGTGGCTCTCTAATGTGCACATTTAGAAGAAACAATATTTCAAATTATCCCTTGTTAATACACTTTAATCAAGAGCTACTTTTTTTTTGATGGGGATATAAAAAAAATATATCCTTCCAGCCTGAGGAGATTTATGATCGGATTAATGTCAAATTATTGTAAAATATAAGCTTGTATTACTTCAAAGAACTGTCCCTCACGATTCAGCTGAGGACAGTCTGAGTCCTCTTCCATTTAGCACTGCGCCTTAAATAATGCTAATAACACTGGATGTTGTGGAGGAAGGGTGTAAGTATATGGTGCAGAATTAGCTGCAAGACTGGGAGTTTGCATCTTAATGAGGATAGCTGTGTGATTTTCAGAGGTTTGCGGCCCTCTGCACTCTGAAACAGGTGGTATTTATGCTGCGGAGGTGGAAGGATGATTCACTGAAAAATGCTGTGCCTTGTATAGCACTGCTGTTACGTCACTCAAACGGATGTGAATCATTAAAACTCAATGTTCCATGTGATTAGCATGTATGGATATTCTTATGTGACACATACTGTAATATGTGAATATGTAGAATAGGCATGCACTGGTATTAAAATGTTGTTCTATTTTTTTTTATTAAAATAATACAGAATAATTGTAAATGCATATTTACTTTTGGATTTGCTTTTAACAGTAGGCTATTGATGAATTAAACTTTTAGATGACAGCAAAAGTAATTCAAGTGTAAAAATATGGAAAATAGAAAATTAAATATCAAATTTAACTAAGCCAGTATGCAGTATCATTCAAAAGTTTGAGATAAGAAGTAGGGCTGGGTTTTGACACAAATTTCACGATTCACATTCACAAGCTTGCGATTCGATTACCAATTCGATTCGATTTGATTCAATATCGATTATTTTGGACATATATCAGGTACAGTACTTGCCAAATTTTCATGGAAATAAAATCTCAACTAATGCTGTAAAATATACATGAGAGTCAGTTGGTACTACATTACTATAATATTGAAGGTTAAAATTGACGGATTTGTAGGCTATACAACTGCTAAAATTACACTTAATGAAGTTTTTAAAATAATAAAGTTACAATTACACAATATTTCTACTTCAATTCATTTTTGTTTTTTTAAATATAAACATTTAAACGGTGTCTCGGCCATAAAAAATTTATGTATGTTATTTCAACATAACTGAACATGAAGACACGTCAAAAATACAAATGAATAGTTGAGGGTGCATATCTGTTAGCCAAATGCCCCTCGCTACATTTATTTTTATAGCTGACTAATGAGTTTATGTTCCCTGCACGCACGGATGTTTTTTAAATGTGACTTTACATTGACACATTGTTTACAAGTCATAATTGACGGTCTTTGGCCGGCTGAAATACTGAATTGATCGTTACATACACAGGATATGGAAACGAAGGGAAACGGATTGTAAGTTGTACTCTTTCTTTTAACTTAACTTCGGATGTTTAGTCATGTTTATTTTTGTGCTGAAACTGGTAATAATGTGGAGGAGATGATTAGTTCATGTGCGTCCTGAGCGCCGACTCTCCATCGATCTGTCACTCACCATTCAACAGCACCAAAAAATAACGCTTTATTGTTTAAATACTGCAATAACAAAATTGACATAAGTTGAACTCTGAGGCTTTGTGTTTTCCTATTACATTACCAAAGCACACAATGCTTATTTAGCGATTTATGGATTGAGGTATTTAACTCGATTCTTGGATTTTAAGATTGATATCGTTCCGTAAAGATGAGAATCGATTAATATCGAGATATTGAGATTTTTTACCCAGCCTTAATAAAAGTGTCTGTATGCCCAACCAATGCTGCCACTTTATATATATAATATAATATATATCTATATATATATAATTTGATATTAATATATCGTATAAACTACAGTAAAAACAAAATAATTGTGAAATATTATTACAATTTATTTATTAATTTTTTTAGTATATTTTAAAATGGTCATTTAACTCCTTATGGCAAGGCTGATTCTTCAGCAGCCGATTGCTTCCATTTTCATCGGTCACATGATGCTTCAGAAATCATTCTGATATGCTGATTTGATGCTCAAAAAACATTTCTTATTATTTATTCATGTTAAAATCACTGTGAGTTAAAGGGGTTTTCTATTATGCTCTTTTAAACACAGTTCTTGATTTTGTTTTGGTGGTGTAAGCTAGAACAGGCTCTCATACAGTGTGCAAAACCACATTCTGTTATTTCACATATTGTACATTAAACACTCTCTCCCTCAGTCTGGCATGAATGGACTTCGAATAGTTCCTGTATTAATGAATGCCACCCTTTCTGAAATACGAAATGTGCCTTGTGATTGGTTAGCTGGGTCAGTGTGTTTTGTGATTGGCAGCACTCGGCGCCTGTCGGGAAATGTCATGCCCGTCATGCCCCTTACCATAGCCGCCTACAAGCTTCAGTGTAAATATTGCATCAAAAACAAATAAATTTGAGCGCAATTTAAACCGGGATGATTGTAACCACTCTAAGTTTGTCTGCCTTGGGAAAGCTAGCGCGTCTCAGACATACTGATAACACTCGTTGCCTTCTCTAGTGCAGCTCAACCAGGTCTCATCCCATTCGTCGGTATTTGTGATATCACAAATCCTGGAAAATATGTGTTGTAGTTTTTGAAAAGTGATTTCTGTTAAATATAATATCTCCTTTTGAAGTGGACTTTGGGTTTTGTAACTTTGCAGATCTTTTTTTTTTTATGCTCAAACAGCAACATTACAGACTAACTAAAGTTGAAAAAGTGAAAAAGCATAATAGGACCTCTTTAACATTTTTGTGGAAAACATTACACATTTTTTAGGATTCTTTAGTAAATAGAAAGTTCAAAAGAACACCATTTAAAAAAAAAATAATAATAATTATTATTGGCCAGTAACTGATATGGCAAAGATATATTGTGCAGATATATTTTTGTTGGCGTAAAATGAAAAATTAACACTGCAACAAAACATTTCAGTGCATTTTATTTGAAATTATTTTTGTATTATTTGTAAAATATTAGGTTCATATACAGTATTTCAACAAGCTAAACCATTTTGTACATCAGTAAAGCAAAAATTGCTCTGCTGAAATTGATGAAATAGAGCAGTTGGCTCAAATCCCCAAGAGCGAGTATCCCCATTTGAGTTTCACCAACACCTCTGCACGTTCTCACAGTCTAGCACATCAACCCCCTTTCTCATTCTCTCATTGCTGTATTGTTGAAAAACACACACATACACCTGCCCCAGGCCTGCCCCGCTGAGTACTCTACTTTCTCCAGGCCTCGCATGTAAGGCAGTAGTCCCATTGCAGGAGACAAAACAATGTGCTGGTAACACTCAGTGTCCAGGACTATGTTTAAGTCTTTTGAAGCAGTATGATGAGAATTGAATGGAAACGTGCTAGCTTGCTTTATTTTGATAGCTTAGCAGCTGTCTTTCACAATCCCTCAGGCTGAAAATTGACTTGCCCAGAGAGATGCCTTTAAAGGGTCGATTAAAAAAGGCAATGTTCATTGAACACTAGTCTCTCTATGACATCTCATTTTGAGATTTGCTAATCATTACATTTAACAATGTTATTACTAGTGGACATATGTACACTGCCTGGCCAAAAAAATAAATAAAAATGTTAAAAAGTAGAAGAAAGAAAAGAAGTCGCCATTTGGATTTAAATAAGCAAATACTAAAGAGTTTAGGATTGGATCAGTATTGCAATCTGTGAAATAGTGGTTCAGCGAGCATGAGGAATGAATACCAATAAATTAAAAAAAAAAAAAATTTTGGTGATAACTGATATAGGGCTGGGTGATATGTAAAAAATATCTTATCGATAATCGCTTTAAAAAATATCGCAATATACCGACAACATTGCCGACATGCACCATAAACACACACCATGTTCAGTTTGGTCTTAATTATTGCCACAAAGTTTGGTTTTACTTTTCTTAGTTTGTGCTTAAACTAACAGAAAACGTCTCGTGTTACTTATGTAACCATGGTTCCCTGAGGGGAACGACACACTGCGTCCTCTAGGGGTCGCTATGGGGAACGCCTCGTCGTGACCCGTGTCTGAAGCCTACATTGAAAAAACACCACCTTGTTTGGCCGGCGACAGCCATGACGTCACTACTGCCGCGACTAGTACAAAATAGGCGCCGTTAGCGCACATCATCACTTCTTCGTCTGAAGTTTGTGTCCGCAGCATGGCACAAAAAATTAGAGGACGCAGTGTCTCGTTCCCTTATTCAGGGAACCATGGTTACATAAGTAACACGAGACGTTCCCTTTCGTGGAACTTCAAACTGCGTCCTCTAGGGGTCTATGGGGAATGGTATACCCACGCCGCCATGCTGAGGGGATTGCATGCCAGAACCATGGCGAGCACTAAGTACCAACTATACCATATTGCTATGGGAGTTGCCCCTGTCCTGGACTTAGACTGCTGTCAGTGACATTACTCCCTACGGCCAGAAGCCTAGGCTGCCAAGGGACATTACTAGAGCCTCACAGTGTGAGGTCCCACTGGGACAAGATTGGTAGTAGAACCCTGGCTACCAATAGTCTACCACGGGAATCAGTTTCTCGAGATTGACCTCTGGTGTAATGAGGGTGGCTGGCTCGGTGCCCAGAACTGCGGGATGGTAGGGGCCACCGTACCAGCTGTGCCAACAAAAGCCTCCTCGGAGGTGGCGCCAGGGCCTAGAATCATGAAGGATTCTTTCTAGGGAATACGACCAAGAGCCTACTTATTTGATCAATTACTAGTCTTGGCCTGTCACTCAAGGCTACCTCACTTTGCAGAAGGACCTGCCTCAACAGGCTTCTAGTGGAAACACCCTGTCAGAACAGGTATTCGGGGATACCAGGAGGAGTGGGTCCCAGGCGGAACCGGGGTTTTAGACCCCTCAGAAAAAGAGAACGAAGCTGTGCGCGTAGCTCTTACCATACAGGATTTTAGAAATGTGTGCAAAGCATAACGTGCACACTTTCCACTTGTGTGGATTTTTAGAAAAGTGGGCAAAGATACCGTGCCCTCTTACCACCATGTGGATTTTAGAATGTCCGTATGTAGATGGATACAACCGTTCTAGGGAGTTCTCGTGGCACTTCTGGAGGGCAGCCTATAGATGGAACCCTGAGTAGTCATCAGTCCCACCTATGGCTATCCCGCTGGCATGGCTAGCCGTGAATCTGTAGCTGAGGGAGCAGACATCCAGTCAGCGGGAGCTCGACCTACAGCACGTTCCGTTGGTGGAACAGCTAGCAGTTATCAGCTGGTGGAGCAACACGCCCAGTTCTCACCGAGGAGGGGACTCGACCCGCAGCACGTTTCCAACTAGCGGAACCAGCTAGTAACAATTTCGGCGTGGGAACACATGCCTGGTCCTCAGACGCCCAGGGGGCTCGACCCTTACTAATGCCGGGTTTTCCCCCGGCTGGCAGTAGCTCATTCTAGCTGGGGAGCCCAACCCAACTCTCACCGAGAAGGGAGGGCCCCCAACCAGCAGCATGATTAAAAATCAAAGGGGTAGCATACTGCAGGCTAGCCACACCGCCAGCGCATCAGGGAGGCGGAGGAAGGCCCAAACCTACTGATGCAGCTGGTAAGAGGTCTTTCTGGAAGACAGCGAGCTCAAACCTCTCATGAAAGAGGCACCTCCGTTTCTCCTCAGCGGAGGAATACTGTTCCCATTCCAGGTGACCCCTTTCCTGAAAGGGGAGCAGTGCTCAACATTACCACGAGGACAGCCCATGGAGCGAGGGATTCAACTCCTCTGAGAGGATCCTGCTCGTCAGACGACACCCTTTTAGTACCCCTTGATATCGAGGGGGGAAGTGCCTTCTGAGTGCGTCGATCGAGACACATTGGTTGAGAGGAGCCCAGGAAATCGGGGTCCAGCCCTCTCCGAAACAGGGAACAAAGTCCGGAACGCGTAACCCTCACCGTACAGGTTTTTTAGAGAGGTGGGCAAAGAAGAATGTGCGCACCTACCACTTTCGTGGGATTTTCGAGAAGTGGCAAAGCATACGTGCACAACCTACCACCTAGGTGGAAATTTTAGACGGGTTGCAAGGTCCTAACGTGGCCCACCCACCCCTTACTTGGATTTTAGAAAAGCGGCAAAGGTACGTGCACACTTACACTCACCGGATTTTAGTAGTGCGCATGAGCACTCTTAGGGTTCTTTGTCACCCGCGGACGACTGGCCGGTCGGGAAGAGCACTCCAGCACCCCCTCAAGAGGTAGGGGATTGCTGTCGACCAAGCACACTATTGAGTGAACCCAGGGTACCGGTGTTATCCCTTTGAAACAAAGGTAACTAAGACATCACGCGTAACCCTTACCCTTCACAGATTTAGGAAAGGGCAAGAAATCCGCTTGCCCATTACACCACCAATGAATTTTAGAAAATGGGCAAAGCAAAAACTTGCCCTCTACCACTATGTGATTTTTTAGAGAATGCGGCACAGCTTGATACTTGGCATATCCTCCACTCACTTTGTCATTTGAAAATGTTGCAAGCCTTGCTTTCGTGACATTTACCATATTAATCTGGAATTTACGGTGCTTGGAGACCCGACCATATTGGCCTGCCGGAAGAGGCCGGCTCGCACGTCTCAGTAGTGATGGGAGCCCTGCCTAGGACGGCTTACACAGGAGGATCCTGGTGATGTCCCCTGTACCTCCTGTTCGTTGCCTCAGCAAGAAGGAGTACGCCGGTGGCCAGGAAGCCCCTCGGGGTGACCAGGCACTGTAGCCCCGTCCGGGTGCCTTGCAGCGTAGCACCGGGGGCCTGATGTTTCACGAAGGCTCCCGCAAAAGCCCGTGTTGGGCCGCATGATCCATGAGGTATGAAGCCGAAGCCCGGCTTTTTTTACCGTCTGGATATATGTCGACGAGTGATACGCCTACTGCAAGTAGAGCACCTGGCTTCTGAGCCCAGCAACGGCACCTCACCGAGGGCGTCTAGCAAGGGACAGAAACGTACAGGTCCCGGGAAACACTGCAAGGAACTATAGAAGGTTACACACACACAGCCATCTCGGTCTGTCCTCGATATACAGATATCATGATATTTGGATCGTACTCACCCCCATGACCTCTGTGCTGGAGCTCTGCTCCGAGGATCTTTCTGACCGTATCATCCTCCTGCAGTTAACTTTATACATTTTTTTACGCATGACCACCTCTTTCTCTCATTAGTATACATGCTCTCATGACCTATGGATCATACTCACCCCCCACGAGCCTTGTTGCCGGGGCTCTGTCCGGGGATTTTTTGACCGGACCATCAGTCAGGTGGTTACTATGATCTAGCCATAGAACCACCAACAACATCATGGGCCCAGTAGGAGACTGTTTGAAAAATGTTTTACAGCTAACCTCTGTCAGCTGGAGATGGTGGTCATAAAAGGGAATTGGAAAAAGAGGAGGACAGGGTAGATGTTGCACCCCCTGCGGGAGAGAGTGAATACCTAAGTATTACTCTGACCCGGACGAAAGCGCTGGTGCCTTGCCAGGTCTCACCCCTCTGGTTTCGCCTGCCTCCCCTTGACCCATGATACTTCCTACCCCCACCCACAGGTGGGGGTCGCGACACTAGCCCTCTGTGCCCGTTTCTGATCTTCAGACTGAGATGGGCCAGGACCCCTGGTTTGTTCGGGTTCAGACCTGGGCCTTCGTGGTATGAATGATTTGAACGCTGCTGAGCGCGACTTCGCCTCCCTGAATTTGTCGACCACCGTCTCAACGGAGGTGCCAAACAGTTCAGAGGGCGAAACCGGGGCATCGAGAAGAAAGCCCCTTTCTTTCTTCCCGATGTCCGCTAAGTTCACCCACAACTGCCGCTCTCCCCCCCCCCGCCCTCTCCGTCACCACCATAGCATCCATCGCTCTGCCCATGGCCGAGGCTACCTGCTTAGTAGCCCGGAGGGCCAAGCCTGTGGTGCGCCGCAGCTCAGCCGTTACGGCAGAGGAAAGGCCCTGCCCCTCACCCAGGTCCTTCAGCAGGTCAGCCTGGTAAACCTGAAGCACCGCCATCGTGTGCAACAAAGCCACAGCCTGACCTGCCACTGCGTACGCCATGCCGTTCGTGCGAGATGTGGCTTGAAGGGGCACGGATGGCAAGGAGGGAGTCTTGAGAGATGACGTCTCCCCCAGAGAGAAGTAGCTGGCTAGCGTCTCTTCCACCGGGAGCATCATCTCATAGCCGCTTTCGCGCATCGACTCAATGTTCGCATAACTCGTATGCTGAGACTGCTATATGCGTGAGGAAAACGGCCGCTGCCATTCCTTCTCGTACCAGTGGTTGAGATCAGGAAGGAAGAAAGGCTCACCTTGAGCGTGAGGTCTATGGGGTTCATAAGAGATACGTTTGTCGAGCGACCCTCGCGCCGTCACCTTCCCTGGCTTTCCCCCCGGTTTCCATCGTTAATCGAGCCTCGCCATGGCCCGATCCAATTAACCGGTCTAAGCCTCTCACCATATGCAGTGCAGTTGGACTGGGGAAGGCTCAGCCTCAGCTTCTTCACTCTCCACATTTATTTCCTGCTCTTGTTGGGCTGGGCCCATCTGAGCACTGGCCCCTGGATCAGATGATTTTAGAGAGAGGATATCATTGTCCAGCGGCTGTCTCTCGCCTGACGCCGATGCGCGAAGAGGGAAACCCCCCCTTCAGCCTCATCGGCTAGGTCCACCTGAGATCCCCACGAGCTCATTCTCCTCCGTGCCTCAGCAGCGGCAGGTCCCGAACCGCGGGAAACCGATGGTTGTCCCTCTCAACTCGAGAAGAGAGACAAACGAGAACAGAGCTTTTTTCCAGCGACAGCTCTCGCAGTGCACGCAGATTTCCCCCTCGAGGACATCGCGTGCGTGCTCCTCGCCCAAACAAACAACGCATAGATCGTGTGAATCATTGGGTGTCAGAAACCGCTGACATGGATGTACACACTTTCTAAACGCTCCGCTAGTTTTGCTCGCCATAGTAGGAAAAGAAATAGTTTCTTACTTTGCTTTTGGAATGCACGCTTCAAACAGAACGGTCAGTGAAGACGAAGAAAGTGATGATGTGCGCTACCGGCGCCTATTTTGTACTAGTTGCGACGGTAGTGACGTCATGGCTGTCGCCGGCCAAACACGTTGGTGTTTTTTCAATTTAGGCTTCAGACACGGGTCACGATGAGGCGTTCCCCATAGCGACCCCTAGAGGACGCAGTTCGAAGTTCCACGAAAGGGAAAATTAGATTTGCTGTTATTTTGGTGTTGCTAATAATTTCCACTTTGTTCTTATCAAATTTTAGTTTGAAATGAATTTCGTTTTGTTAGGAGAACATAATAATAGAACCCAATTTTAAGTTCATCATGGTGAAGTTGGACATTCTGGCGGCGATTGTAAGATTGATAAATGCATGTTGATGTCGTATAGTAATTTCTTGAATAAAATATGCCTATTTTCTGATGTTACTCTTTCTTTTTGATATTTATCATGTATGACTAAACTCAGCAGGGATTAAAATCGAATCTGAGCAAAACTTTGATCAAGTTTTTTTTTCTTTTTTTTCCCTTTCTGAGCACGTACTAGTTCGGAGGTCTCTTTTTTTTGGCCCATTTTTAACGAAATTAAAAAATAAACTGCGTCTCTTTATTTTATAAGTCAGGGTAATTTAACTTTCATTTTAGTATTGTAATGTTTTATAATGGTGGGGTGGTGTGGTATTAATCAAAATACAATGGCCCACATATAATATTCATTATCTATTATATTTCGAGCTTAGAATACTAATTTTCTTTAGCGTTTTACGAGTTTCAAATGAAAGGACCCATTTTATATTAGGTGGCTTTAACTACTATGTATTTACATTTAAATTAATAATTTGGTACCATGCACTTATTGTGTACATACATGTTATTACATTGTACTTATATATTTTTTTTAAATACCTGCATGTAATAACATCTGTAATTAATTTCTGTAATTAAATTTATAATTACACTGTTGACCAATCCCTTACACCTTAAACCACCCTTAAAACTACACCCATGACACACCAAACCCCGTCCTAACCTGACCATATCCCAGATACCATTCAATACAGCAAATTTTTTGTTTTGCAATCAATATGAACACAAGAAGTACATTGTACTTATTTTGGATGTAGTGCATAGTAATTTAGGCCTTAATCTAAAGTGGGACGAAATGAATACGAATTTAGAGTGCTATCTCAGCTTATACAACAGAATTAATATTGTATACACTGTTTAAAAATAGACACTGAAATGGCGCTTAAGGAATTTTCGTATTTGCATTTAAGCACTCTTGTTGGTGGTTTTTGCATTTATACAAGTCTGTTTAAAAATCTCAGAAACACATGCATACTACTATTTGATTTGTTCTGTTTAACACTTTATTTTAAACTGCAGATCCAAAATAGAATCGGCGCTATACCCTAAATCGGTAAATTATATTTAACCATCTCCAAATAATCGCATACACAAGATCATGTTGTCTATTAGCGCTGTTCAGTCACGCTGACAACAGGCAACTAAATATAACTGAGGTTCACAAAGTGGATGCATCGTCAAAATCAGTTAGGATTTTCTTTTCTTTTGTTTCCCCCCCCTTGATTAACATTAATGACTGGCGGCAGCGCCTGCTGTCAATGCACGGATCCAATACACCCTCGTTTTCTTTCTCTACTCTTTATGTTCTTAAGATATAACCAATTGTATGTATGGGATATTTTGATATAATTCTTTTTTATTGTCTATTTCGAATGTGTAAGAATGCGAGAGTGAAGCTCAGTCCATTGTTCGCGTATATATTTTCGTGCTGTGTGAGAAAACATGCGCGCAGTGCAGAAGTGAGTTCTATTCCATCTTCTTTGCAGTTGAATCATTTGAAAATCACAATAAATGCTCTGACGTATCGCGAATCACTAATCAAAATACACATTTAGAACAAGTAATTTGATTTCCTGACCTTCCGCATCTACTGATCTGATTCCGAATGTTAACTAGCTTTTCGATTCCCAACCCTCACTAAATTATTTCATTCCTGCACGCAAAAAGACATGTATGGTGACTATGGGGCTATGTAAAATATCTTTTGCAACTTAGGTTTATCATTTGTCTTTTTTTCCCGAAAATATCGATAATCGTCTGTTACCTGACTATTGACATCGCGATACTTACCACATCGTCTATAACGATAGTGGTCAAACGGTAACTCGTAGTTGATCCGTACGGACCAAGCCCCATGGTTAGGCATGCATGTGATCCGTGGATTAATTGCAAAATTGAACCATAATAGATTATAAGTTTATCATTTGTTCGTATTTACACAAGCAAGCGAATTTTAAACAATTCCAGAGAGAAAAGGCGAAAGGGAACTCGATTCGTTACTTGCGCGCTGTTCTCTACGCGCACAGCCGCACACACATGAAGCACGCACAAGCGTTTCAGATGGTGCGCAAACACCGAGCTGAATTTTCTTCTGAATCCTCTGAACAGACACATACACATAAAATTATGACAAAATACCCATCTCGACAATCATTCCGGTAAACGCAGTTAGTTATGTCTCAAGTGAATGAAAACAGCTGAGAAAGAAATCGGATGTGATGTGTATCATTATATCGGATCCGTGCATCAGGTCTTAAAAGGACAGCGGCCTATAAATACTGCTGCATTAATGATAATCAAACAACAAAACAGCTGTGATAAAAAAAATCTATATTTAATTTATACAGTGAACACTATGCAGTGTTATTTTCCCTAATTATTACATTTCTGTATTTGAATACTACCAACCTTATTTTATTTGTAACATATTCTTTTGTATTTATCTATGCTTGTAATTTGTGTATTTGTTCTTATTTTTACTGGCTGTCCTCTTGTCTCTTAAATCATGGTTAAACTTTCTTTGTTGATCTAGTAGTATTTGCTGTGGTATCAAAGAAGTACTTCGCTTTAAGTAATAAATGGAAAGCAAGTTAAATTGAAATATTTTTATTTTCTTGCTGATCTGAAAAATGATCCGATCTGTGGGTCAAAAACTGTAATGTGATCCGAACCATGAGATTTGTGATCCGTTGAACCACTAATAACTGATAATATCGTCACAATCGCCCAGCCCTAAACGGATGTGGTACTATATGCCATAATACTGTGTGTATCATATATTTAGTTGTAAGTTCGTTGATTAAGTGGTGTACTGATTTTATATATAATATTTGAGGTTTTGATTTAGCACACACACACACAACACACCCACAACACCACATATATATAGATATATATATATCAGAAAGACAGGTGCATCTCAATAAATAGAATGTCCGTGGACAAGTTCATTTATTTCAGTAATTCAACTCAAAATTGTGAAACCCGTGTATTAAATAAATTCAATGCACACAGACGAAGTAGTGTAAGTCTTTGGTTCTTTTAATTGTGATGATTTTGGCTCACATTTTTCAAAAACCCACCAATTCACTATCTCATCCAATTAGAATACTTCATAAGACCAATAAAAAAAATATTTTTAGTGAATCGCCTTCTGGAAAGTATGTTCATTTACTGTACATTACTCAATACTTGGTAGTGGCTCTTTTTGCTTTAATTACTGCCTCAATTCGTCGTGGCATGGAGGTGTTCAGTTTGTGGCACTGCTGAGGTGGTAGAGCCAAGGTTTCTTTGACATGGCCTTCATCTCATCTGCAGTGTTTTGGTCTATAATTTTTCTCATTTTCCTCTTGACATACCCCATATATTCGCTATGGTTCAGGTCTTGGAGTTTTGGCTGACAGTCAAGTCACACCACAACCATGTCATTACCAACTTTGGTGCTTTTGTCAGTTGTGGTCCGGGACCAAATCCTGCTGAAAATAAATCATCATCTTCAAAAAGCTGGTCCAGCAGAAGGCAGATGAATCTCCAAAATTTCTTTGGAACGGTGCCATGACGTTTCTGGGCTATGAATTGGGCGATGAGCTTCTCCACCCTTCCTCCAGACTCTAGGTCCTTGGCTTCCAAATGAAATACAAAACTTGCTCTAATCTGAAAAGAAGAATTTGGACCACTGGGTAACAGTCCAGTTATTCTTCTCCTTAGCCCAGGTAAGACAACTCTGACACTGTCTGTGGTTCAGGAGTGGCTTAACAAAATGAATACGAAAACTGTAGCCATATTCCTTGACACGTATGTGTGTGGTGCCTCTTGATGCCTTGACCCCAGCCTCAGTCCATCCCTTGTGAAGTTCACTTAAATTCTTGAATGGATTTTGCTTGACAATCCTCATATGGCTGCGGTTCTTTCTGTTGGTTGTGCATCTTTTTCTTCTACTCAACTTTCTGTTAACATGTTTGGTTACAGCACTCTGTGAACAGCCAGTTTTTTGGCAATGAATGTTTGTGGCTTACCCTTTTTGTGAAGGGTGTCAATGATTGTCTTCGGGACAACTGTCAGATCAGCAGTCTTCCTCATGATTGTGTAGCCTAGTGAACCAACTGAGAGACCATTTTGAAGGCTCAGGAAACCTTTGTATGTGTTTTGAGTTGATTAGCTGATTGGGATGTCATCATGTTCTATTTTGTTGAGATAGTGAATTGGTGGTTTTTGTGAAATGTGAGCCAAAATCTCACAATTAAAAGAACCAAAGACTTACCAAAAAACTACTTCAGTCTGTGTGCATTGAAATTATTTAATACACAAGTTTCACAATTTGATTTGAATTACTGAAATAAATGAACTTTTCCACGACTTCTAATTTATTGATATGCCTCTGTGTATATATATATATATATATCTATATTATATATAGATATATTATATATATATATATATATATATCTGTGAAGCTTGCATTAGTCATTTTAAATTGAAACTTGTGTATTTTTGAGCTATAAGCTTAAATTTTTTAGATTTGTTTTATGTTTATATGTTTTGTTGGCCATGCCAATGAAGCATTGTAACCCCCCCCCCCCCCCTCCCCCCCCCCCCCCATGCTTTCTTTACAGCAGAGGATCGGTAAAAAGGGGGATAGTTATAATCATGTTGACACGAGGGCTGCAACAACGAATCGATTAAATCGATAAAAATCGATTACTAAAAGAGTTGGCAACGAATTTCATAATCGATTCGTTGTGTCGCGCGACGCGGAGACGTTTGATTATTTAAAAAATAAATAAATAAATATTTAGTTGAGCGCGGAGCGGAGTGAACACACTCGGTCTCTCTCGCGCACTGATGCTAGCAGAGTTCGGCGCCTCATATAGGCCCTGTCCCAAATGGCGCACTTCATGTGGACTTTCGGTCTCGTGGTCTTAAATTGCGCGTGCTCGCCGAGTCTACGAGTCCGTAGCCCGTCCCATTCAGCATTTCAACACCATCTGAGCGGCTGTTTTCTGCAGCAGGAAACATAGCCTCAAAGAAAAGAGCGAGCCTGAGCTAGGAGCATGTGGACATGCTCACATTTTTGCATTGCAATGCAAAGTGTCTTAACAAAGGGAGTGAGAGAGAGTAAGTGAGTGTGTGTGGTGTTTCCCAGTTGAAGTTTGTGAGTGTGTGCATCTGCGAGTGTCTGCGTCTGCGAGTGTGTGCATCTGCGAGTGTGTGCGTCTGCAGTGTAGTGTAGAGAACAAGTTCTGACATTCAAACAAATCCTGTTAAATTTTCTGATTTGTATTGTTCTTTATTTTTTATAAATTATTTATTATTCTGGCAGCTCAGGTGGCACTTTAATTAAAAAAAAAGTCTATATATTTGGCAGATGTAAAGCATACATATGTATGTTTTTTGTGTAAGTCCATTTTTATTTTATTATTATTATTATAACAGCTCAGGGATGTTCAAGGAGCAAAATGTTTGTGCACTTTCTAAAGGTTTTAGTTCTGTTTTTGAATAAAGGGTTGGAAATGAATGCTTTTCTTGCTTTTTTGTTTTTTATCCGATTCATCGATTAATCGAAAAAAAAAAAAAAATAATCGACAGATTAATCGATTATTAAAATAATCGTTAGTTGCAGCCCTAGTTGACACACATATTGTTACTAGTATGTTGTTATAGCATTTAACGTTCTTCAGGGTAATCCAGATTTTGCTATGCTTTTTTTGTGGGATAAATGGAAATATGTTGTTGATTTAAATTAACTTGTATTAAACCCAGACTATTCCTTTAAAAAACTATTATAAGACAAGCACAGACGGTTATCCTACACAGTTAGTTTTGACAGGTCAGCCACAATTGAGCAGTCTTTTCTGCAGCTGGTACCCTGCCTGTTCCAAGTAACCTCTGCTACTGCATACTAGACTGACATTTGGCCTGCCAGCATCGTGACAAGGAAAGACACAAGGGCAATGAGTCAAGGACAGATTGGCATCAAGCATATAGTCTAAGCCCATTACTGTGGTCTTTCAGTAGACATTCCAGAGAATTGTATACTCTGTGGACTGGAGTGATCTCCTCCTGTTTAATGGATTTGTTACTTTGCAGATCAAGCTGCACTGCTAGAAATTAGCATCAATCCCTGTGGAGATATTCCTGTCAGCGGCGCACATCAAATGACATAGTTCATCTGGAAACATTGTGCTTTACTTTTAATGTAGGAGAGAAAATGCTCTCAAAACGCCCCTGTTATGATTCATGCGAATGGCTGGATATAATATCATATATATATATATATATATATAATATTATATATATATAACTATATATAGATACTACCTCTTTGTGCTTTGAAATGAGAGCATATGTATTGTGTATATATTATATAAGTATATATATTATATATAATATAAATTAGTAAGACCTCTTTGGCTTGGAATGAGAGCATATGTAAATATATTCATGTATGAAACCGATCAGATCTTTTCTTTTTTATCATTATTTTTTTTAAAAATAAGTTTTATCTTTTTTTAGTTTTATCCCATCTGTTCACAGAAATATAAACATAGACACCTGCCAGCTTGTAAGAATGCAGTGTTACTGTTTCCAATGCTCATAGCTCTTTGAAGCACATAGTAAGTGATATCCTGCAGGTTTGCCTCAGGGAAACATTATGAAAAAGATGCATGCTTTTTGTACCCAACATGCAGTTGCTAAGATGCTAATAGTAGCATGTAGCAATAGACCAATCATAGAGCTATGAGACATTCACTCATGTACTTACTGCCTTTGAAATATGGTCAAATCATTTGATGCTGGTTTGCCTGGTTGCAGTGGAGACTTACAGGTTGAATGAAACGATCAAAGCTAAACGTGCTACAAGCACAGAACTCATTGTTGAGTGGCACAGCGGTGTGTTGCCTGGATACAGCCTATTATACAATGTTTCACTGACACGTTTCCTGAATAGGCTATATGTATTCATTGCTAATCAGTTCTTTGGCTTTTTAATTATTTATTTTCAGACACAGACTCATTATTTTGGCCTCAATTGCTAATGAAGGTGCTAGCACAGAACTAGCCTAGCTGCTTTAATGAGCAGCTAGTCCTCTCCCAAGGAGGATTGTGACACAAGATGGAAATACTCTGTGGTCTTAAAATCAATGAGCTATTTTAGGATAGCATGGTAAGTCATGAATAATGTATGTAAGAAGTCATGAAGAAAGGTATAAAGTGCAGAATTGGGCCAAATGTTAAAGCTTGTCATTTTTTGCGCCACCAAATTAATGGAATTGCTTGAGTAATGACTTTTTTCAAACAGGTTTCCCTTTTCTTGGTTGGACAACAACGAGTCCTGCCCTATTTTAATAAAAAATGTAGGTGTAGGGTGGGGACTTGGTTCTATCCATCAGTTGGATGGATTTTGAGATGCAAGTATTGCACTCTAAATTCAATACAAGCTTGCAGTCAATTGTAAGAAAGAAGCGGGATTTAAACGAATTGAATGAAATCCATCATGTCACCAGAGTCTATCCTTTTCATCGGAAGATTGAGTTAATTTTGATTAAACATTGAGGTTAAAAAAAGGAAAAAACTAAATGTGAATGAATCATTCATTGTAGAGGGCAAATTTTCATTTTATGCCGAAGGTAAGCTGGGAAAAGTGAAAGTATTTGAACAGAAATCTGAAATTTTAAAGACATTAAATAGTTCCTTTAAATGAAATTCTTTGATTTCTGCAGGATTGTATTTTCTTCCTAATAAATTGTCTGAATTTTTTCCCAAAATAGTTTTAAAAGCCTTTTCTATTTAACGTTCCAATTGCTGCTCTGTTCCTGTTCCTCTCATTGCTCAACACAGCTTAGGGTAATGGTTGCTCAACAAGTTCTTTTTTTCAATCATCCTTTTATGTGTTGATAATGAATCTAATTTGGATGCCTCGTGCAGCCATTGCTTTAGGTCATACATTTTTCCTGTTGAAGCAATTTTTTAGCATTCCATTCTCCTGGACTGAGAGGGTGAAACAGAGTTTAAAAAAGTAGGCACTGAATGCAATAATGTTAATAAGTCATTCTTATTGTATTTTTCTTTAGCTGTGAGCTGTATCCATTAAAGTATCATAAAAGTGGTAGAAATGACTTGTGCACAATATTCCAATATTCCAAATCAAAAATAGCTTCAGAATTTCACCTTTTGTGCCCAATGGAAGGGTTCCGAACAACATTTGGCTGAACTATTGAAGACAGAATTTACATTTTGGGCTGAATGCAAACAGCGTATGCTATTCTGTGTCAGTGGATATTCTCCAAAATGGTGCTACATGGTGACGTGGAGGAGACGAATTTGAATAAAGTCGTTTTTTTTTTTCTAATCTAACACTAATATAAATATTCTCGTAGCTTCGTAAAATTACGGTTGAACCCCTGATGTCACATGGATTATTTTACGGAACTCCTTGTTATGTTTCTGGTCTGGACGGCCTTGATCATGTAAGGACCCTGGCTGTCTATGGGAGGGTCAGAGAGCTCTCAGATTCCTTCAAAAAATATCTTAAATTGTGTTCCGAAGATGAACGGAGGTCTTACGGGTTTGGAACAACATGAGAGTGAGTAATTAATGACTGAATTTTTATTTTTGGGTGAACTAACCCTTTAAGAAAATTCAGTAGGACACTGTTCTTTATCCAGGCTCTAATAAAATCTGTCTCTCATTTGTTCCTAGTGATAACCTCTAATGTCTTTTCAATTCCTTTCTTTATTTTTATTTTTCAGAGGCTGTTCAAGGAATATATATTTTAAAAGAAACGCTTTTGAGTCGTTGGCCACTCACTAAATATACCACAGGATGAAGCTTAACCACAACATATTGTTTGTTTTCTTTTTCTTTTTTCGGTGTTACGATTAGAGTCAAGATTAAATGGCAGGTAAAGATGTTTGAGAATAGAATTTGTGGATCGGTCTGATCCGAGTCAGAGTGGGACGCCATTGAGGCTGTGATGAGGCCATGTGTGCACAATGGCTGTGGCAGTAATGCCATTCACTATCAGATTGGCGACATCTGAAGCTGTGTGTAAATGTGTAGGATTACTATCAGCTTCAGTGGAACTGAAGGAGTCTGTTATTTGCAACACTGGTCTGCTGTGAGATGGAGCAGGCAGGTAGCCTGAGGGAAGGGAGAACCAGGGGCTGGAGAAAATAAATTATAGAGCGTTACAAAATATCCTGCTGAGTTTTTCATATTTCTTCCTCGCATCTTCCTTCCACTCTGTCTGTCTTTGCTTTGCTTTACACCAACATGACGAACTGTGGTAATTTCATTGGTTTGTTCATTTCTAGGTGTACGACAGCTTATTTGGCTCTCTTTCAGAAGTCCAAAACTGAGATGGTAGACTATTTCAGGTGTGTAATAATAAAGTTGAATTAACATTTTCTAGCACATCTACGCCCTCGTGTACACGTGTTTTAAAAGGCAGCGGGGGAAAAAGTTGAGAGTACCACAGCACTTTCTCCCGTAATCACTGCAGAAAGGTTGACTGCTTTAATGAATCACAAGTCCCCTTTACACTCAGCACATACACATGCTTACTTTATTTAGCCATAGACGGGTCAATTGAGCTGTTATTTTCTCTAGAGCTCTGAAACGGTTTATCACCATCACACTTCTCAACTGCTAAAGCATAAGAGTATTTGATTAATCTTTTTTTTCTGATTCAGTTTTGTCAGATTATATCCAGCAGAGTCAGAATGATTGGATATCTGGTAGGTTTAATTTTTTTACATTCTATTAGATTTAGAGGATCTAAGGACTGTATTGGGAGGATGTAACACAGAGGTCTTCTTAAGTGTTGTTAGCTTAGATGGAATATATATATATATATACCTTACCCAGGACATGGGGCGACAACCAAAAAGACATATCTAGGGGAGGTCTACCCCCCAACCAACCTCTTGCAAAGTTCCTCTTCCCCTTTATCGCGCGGTGTTTCCCCTCTCCCGACTTCTCCGCGTTTTTCTCTTTCGACTTTCCCCTCGGTTGGGTGTTTCCAACTACCTCTATGGCATCTTCTCCTCCTTCCCTCAACGCCATCTAGGAGCCCTTCATCTGTAGTCCTCTCTACACTGTTTCCTCGGCTACGATGCCTCGCATTATTCTATTCCCCTGCATATCTGTGACCACCTCCATCTGTTCCATATTCTTCAGCAGACCTGCAGCCAACTGTCAGCTTAGCGAAGCGATCCTTGACCTCCCCTAACTATGCAAGGGACAACCACTCTACCCAGCTCACCTCTGTGCCTCTGATTCCGGGGCCTGGTGTTCGAACACTTTCTCTGGTGGCAGGGCCTCCTCTCCACCCATCACCCCCTACCCTTCTCCCCTCCCCCTTCCTCCTTCCTTCCTTCCTCTTCGCTCTCGCGCACTCCTCCCTCCTCTCCCCCCTAGTCTTCTCTCATCCCCCTCCACCTACTTCTTCCTATTCCCCCCACTCTTTTAACAAAGATGAGACGATGGCCGGTATTTTTCACATCACTGTTACCTTCAAGCTACTGAGAGACAAACAAGAAAAAAAAATCCAGACAACTACAATTTGCTAGGATCTTTCCTAAGACGACATGGCCTCTTAAACAGGCCATCACAGATTTTATTTGTGCCAAAACTTATTCGGAAATAAGTATCTTGGTCAATAACAAAGATTTGATCTAATACTTTTAGTTATTATCACCCCCATTGTCTGGCAACTACCGAAGGGCACAACCTTTTCTGTAAGCTCGCTTCCACAAGGATTTCCACAACACATCGGTACACGCGGGTATTCCATTCACTTTTTCTCGACTTGGCCCCCCTGTCCTCCATGCAGATCTCTCCGCTAGAGCATGTAACTTGTGGGGCCGGTTACGTGTTGCTTTGCGGGGGGCTCGTCCGCTCACTGTCTGGGCAACACGGATTTTCAACTCCCCTCCAAAGATTTTCTATGGGGTTGAGAACTGGAGACTGGCTAGGCCACTCCAGCACCTTGAAATGCTTCTTACAAAGCCACACCTTCGTTGCCCGGGTGTTGGCTTTTGGGATTCATTGGTCAACACTGCTCCCTGCAACTCAGACCCGCACGATTATCATACTTCAATGCCACTGCGTGACGATGAAGAGCGTTGTTTCACTCAAAATCTCACGATACCTTGCCCCCCTTTCAATTTCTTTCGTTTACACGGACTCAGTCGTCCTGAGTCCCCTTTGCAACGAAAAACCGCCACCAAACGCATATGTTTCCACCCCCATGCTGTCACAGTAGTATGGTGTTCTTTGGAATTCACCTCAGCATGCTTTCCTTTCTCCTCCACACACGCAAGTTGAGTTTTTACCAAAAAGTTCTAGTTTGGTTTCATCTGACCATTTGACATTCTCCCAATCCTCTTCTGGAATCATCCAAATGCTCTCTAGCAAACTTCAGACGGGCTGGCATGTATTTGGGGGGGATGGCTGGCTTAAGCAGGGTACACGTCTGGCACTGCAGGCTTTGGAGTCCCTGTCAGCGGAGTGTGTTACCGATGGTACCTTGCTTACTTTTGTCCCAGCTCTCTGGCAGGTCATTCACTAGGTCCCCCCTTGTGGTTCTGGGATTTTTGCTCACAGTTCTTTTGATCATTTTGACCCCATGGGGTGAGATTTTGCGTGGAGCCCCAGATCGAGGGAGGTTATCAGTGGTCTGTTTTGTCTTCCATTTTCTAATAATTGCTCTCACATTTGATTTCTTCACACCAAGCTGCTTACCTGTTGCAGATTCAGTCTTCCCAGTCTGGTGCAGGTCTACAGTTTTGTTTCTGGTGTCCTTTTACAGCTCTTTTGTCTTGGCCATGGTGGAGTTTGGAGTTTGACTGTTTGAGGTTGTGGACAGGTGTATTTTATTTTGATAACGAGTTCAAACAGATGCCATTTAATACAGGTAACCAGTGGAGGACATTGGAGCCTCTTAAAGAAGAAGTTACAGTTCTGTGAGAGCCAGAAATCTTGCTTGCTTGTAGGTGACCAAATACTTATTTTCCAATATAATTTGCAAATAAATTCTTTAAAAATACTACAGTGTGATTTTCTGGATTTTTTTTTTTCTTATTTTGTCTCTCATAGTTTAGGTATACTTATGATGAAAATTACAGGCCTCTTTCTTCTTTTTAAGTGGGAGAACTTGCACAAGTTGGTGGCTGACTAAATACTTTTTTCCCCACTACATCAGTGGTGTGCGGTGACTTTTTTAACCGGGTATGCTGAGTGATAAGACCCCCCCCCCCATCGGTTTTTAGGACACTCAAAAGGGATCACAGATGACAAATAAGAAACACCGTGGCAGGTGTCGATTTAAAATTATGCACATTTCCTACCTTATTTGTAAATGAAATTCATCTCCAATCCTTCTTCTATTGTTTCAGGTTTATCCATTGTTATTCGAATGCAAGAAAAATATAGCTGATTTCCCAAGTAAAAACTGTCAAATAACGTTTACACGTAGTTAAGTTATGATACGTAATTAGAGGGTGGGGAGATGGGGGGGATTCCCCCGGTCTATATATCTCTGCATCAGCTAAATTGTTTTTTTTATTCCCAGTGAATAGGAGTTAAAACTCCCACCCGGGTGACACTACTCCAATAACAGACCATGCAAAATACCCCAAAATATTAAACATATTCCAAAGTAACGTTGCAACCTTGCAAACAATAATAAAATCAGAGAAGAACTTTAACTGTAAGCGACACGAGCATACGCAAAACAAGGGGAACAATATGATGTTTGTTATTATTCCAATTTTACATAGCCCACGTTTTATAAACTTTTTTTTTTTTTTTTTTTTTCTTTTTTACGGTTGAGCAACACTTTGACAATAACGTATATCTTCAACATACATTGTCTATGACCAAAATGTAAGAAGATATGTTTTCAGTGGATTTTTAAAATTTGCTTTGCTTGAGAAAACAAAAATATACAGTTACAGTGTTTTTTTTTCTTTTGATTTAGTCGAGTTTGTTTTGCATCAAACTCAATGTGATTTTCAGCAATCAAGATCTGACAGCAACAACACATTTTTCCGCTTGGGCGAGCGCTTCACAAACAGCTTACCTTGCCGCAGACCAGCAAATCACTGAGAACACGCTACAATCCTGACGAGTCATAGCAACAGAGCCGAGGCGAGAAAGCTGCGGAGAATCCGCTCGCCCGGAAGCAACCGCAGCTGGTAGATTTAAAGAAAATTACTGCTGTTTGGCAAATAAATAATTGTACGTACTTATTAGGGATGCACGATATATCGGCCACCATATCGGTATCGGCCGATAAATGCTAATTTTTTCTGTTATCGGTATCGGCCTGATAAGAAAATTTGGCCGATATCTTAAAGCCGATAAATAATGCATTATTTCCTTCAGAGACACTTCAGATGCGCGCTGTTCGTTTGTAGCTTTTTGTGCAATTGTACGTTGTAATATGGTGTTTATTTGATGTATATCTGATTTATCTCATATAGAATCCGTTTGGTTAAGTTAAAAGAGCGCTTCAGTTTACCGTGATCGTCTTTAGCTCAGCGCACGCAGCTCAAACAGCAGTGCACAACATTAATAACTATGATTGGGAATGTTGTGTATATAACATTCTAATGAGAACATTATTATAATAAAACGTTGTGAATTCTTTGGGTTTAGTTGCTTTGTTTTCACACACAGGATCACACATTCTGACTATAGCACGCAATAACTGCGTCATTTTGTACATATATAAGTTGTAATATTGTTTATGTTGTATTAATATTAATCTTAGGATGCATTTCCTTGAGTTAAATAATCTGCCAGCAAAACGCTTCAGTTTACCTTGTTCATTCAGCTCTTCAGCTTCAGCTCAAACGGCTGCTATTTAAAACGGTGGTATTTGTTACTTTTTCAAAATCATCGATACATTATTAATAACAACAACCACTTGTATTTTTCTCTTATTATTTTCATCAACAATATGGTTTAGTAATTAAAATCATTTAATTTTTGTCCGTGCAGAGGCTATTCTGTTTTATTGATCTGTGGCGCATTCATTTTGATTCTTTACACGTGTAATGATGTCCAGTGACTTTATTATTTTATTTATTTGTAAGACTTTTTTATGACTAAATTTGGTAGTGGGAGAGTAAAAATATTTTTAAAACGTACACCGTTCAAACTATGCTGCTTATGTTGAAGTGTTTGGGATTTGGCTTTTAATGATGAGACCTTTTTTTTGTAATCAGGCTCTCAAAAAGTATATAACAAGTTGGATATAGATTTATCGGCCAACATAACGGTTATCGGCTTTCAAAAATAAAGAGTAATCGTTATCGGTATCGGCCAAATATTTTCATATCGGTGCAATCCCTATTACTTACTCCTAACTCTTTAAGCTTTAAGTTACATTTCAAATGACAAGGGATCAACTTCATGTTTATATGAATTATCCCGTGAACTTATTCTCTCAAATGGCCTGGGTATGCGGAGCATTCGCAGCTTGTATGGACGGAACGCCACTGATTGTAAAATTAATCGCATGCGTTAACGCATTAACGATGACAGCCCTAAATATATTAGGGCTGTCATCGTTAATGCGTTAACGCATGCGATTCATTTTACAATCCTTAACGCGTTAAAATAATTTAATGCAATTAACGCAAATTTACTGACGCACAATTTCTATTCTAACCCTTTAACCCAATTTTGCTTCTCTGCTTGCGATTAGATCATTTTAAGCTGCTAAACTCCGGGAAAGTTTTCAGTCCAATGATCCAGTAAGCAAAGGCATTCAAACAATCAGTCCAAAACAGCGCTAATATAAAGGAAACCAGGCTGATTACATCAGAGATTGCAGAGCGAACAGAGACTCGCGTTGTGTTTTAAGTGAATTATTCATTCCAGTGTGTTTCGCTTTAAAACACGAGCTGTGTTGTATTCTGTGATTGTCTCTGAAGAGTGCGAGCCCTCGGAATGTCAACACATCCCACCGCTGTATGGCCAGATGAGACGCAAACTACGTTTTCTTGACTGGATAACCAGTCTCGCTAGTAAAGTTTTGATTGATGAAGACTGCAATAAAGGTAAAGACGATTACGATGGCATGCAGGAGTCGTACAGTAAGCACGTGTGAGTCCGTTATAATAATGCGTGTATAAGTGCTCTTGACGCACTGATCGCACATTGTATTTATGCACAGGCACAGACATTTCTGTACATTCACGTTGTTTCCACACACATTCACGATAATGTTTTGATTTGTCATGTTTATATTGCTGTGTTTAGTTATTTTTAGTTAGCGGTTGGTTTAGTGTTTTTTTTGGCATCTCGCATGTGGTCCTGTTCGGTACGACACACTTGGCTTTTTCTAAAATGTCACAAAGCTCTTTGCTGTTGCCGCTGACTTACTATCAATTCAGATTTTATTTTTCCTTTCATATGTTCTATATTGGTCTCCTTATATCATTTGGTTCTTGTGTGTCCCTTTTGGAGTTTCTACGTGATACTTTTTTGTGGCAAAGACACTATTTATCTTGAAAAAAGCTTGCAGAAAATATAGATTTTTGAGAATCACCATTCAATCTTTTGGTTTACTTTGCTGGATATAGCAAATGATGACAAAATAAACATTTGAAACAAGATAAATGGTCTATGCTAAATTTCATGAAGTGTGCGAAAAAGGATGTGATACTTAGATTAAAAATTCGACTAATCTATTGACCAGCCTATATATATAGATATATATATAAATATATATAGATTATATATATTATTAACTATATATACCTATATCCATGGGAGCAAAAATATTTATCATCCCCATTCGGTTGCCAAGTTCTCCCACTTAAAAAGATTAGGAGGGCCTGTATTTCTCATAGGTATACCTCAACTATGAGAGACAAAGTGAGAAAAAAAATCCAGAAAATCACATTGTAGATTTTTAAGAATTAATTGGTAAATTCCTCGGTAAAATAGTATTTGGTCACCTACAAACAAGCAAGATTTATGGCTCTTACAGACCTGTAACTTCTTCTTTAAGACGCTCCTCTGTCCTCCACTCGTTACCTGTATTAATGTCATCTGTTTGAACTTGTTATCAGTATAAAAGACACCTGTCCACACCTCAAACAGTCACACTCCAAACTCCACCATGCCAAGACCAAAGAGCTGTCCAAGGACACCAGAAACAAAATTGTAGACCTGCACCAGGCTGGGAATACTGAATCTGCAATAGGTAAGCAGCTTGGTGTGAAGAAATCAACTGTGGGAGCAATTATTAGAAAATGGAAGACATACAAGACCACTGCTAATCTCCCTCGATCTGGGGCTCCACGCAAGATCTCACCCTGTGGGGTCAAAATGAGCACAAGAACTGTGAGCAAAAATCCCAGCACCACACGGGGGGACCTAGTGAATGACCTGCAGAGTAACAAAGGCTACCATCAGTATCACACTGCGCTGCCAGGGACTCAAATCATGCAGTGCCCGACGTGTCCCCCTGCTTAAGCCAGTACATGTCCAGGCCCGTCTGTAGTTTGCTAGAGAGCATTTGGATGATTGGGAGAATGTCATATGGTCAGAAGAAACCAAAATAGATTTTTTTGGTAAAAACTCAACTTGTCGTGTTTGGGGGAGAAAGAATGCTGAGTTGCATCCAAAGAACACCATACCTACGTGAAGCATGGGGGTGGAAACATCATGCATTGGGGCTGTTTTTCTGCAAAGGGACCAGGACGACTGATCCGTGTAAACGAAAGAATGAATGGGGCCATGTATCGTGAGATTTTGAGTGAAAACCTCCTTCCATCTGCAAGGGCATTGAAGATGAAACGTGGATGGGTCTTTCAGCATGACAATGACCCAAAACACCGCCCGGTCAATGAAGAGTGGCTTTGTAATAAGCATTTCAAGGTCCTGGAGTGGCCTAGTTAGTCTCCAGATCTCAACCCCATAGAATATCTTTGGAGGGAGTTGAAAATCCGTTTTGCCAGCGACAGCCCCAAAACATTACTGCTCTAGAGGAGATCTGCATGGAGGAATGGGATAAAATACCAGCAACAGTGTGTGAAAAACCTTGTGAAGACTTACAGAAAACGTTTGACCTCTTTCATTGCCAACAAAGGGTATATAACAAATTATTGAGATTAAATTTTGTTATTGACCATATACTTATTTTCCACCCTAATTTGCAAATAAATTCTTTAAAAATCCTACAGTGTGATTTTCTGGATTTTTTTCCCTCATTTTATCTCTCATAGTTGAGGTATACATATGAAGAAAATTACAGGCCTCTCTCATCTTTAAGTGGGAGAACTTGCACAATTGATGGCTGACTAAATACTTTTTTTCCCACCGTATAGAATAATATAATATATATATATATATATATTATCTCACAGAAGTGAGTACACCCCTTATATTTTTGTAAATATTTTATTATATATTGTCATGTGACAACACTGAAGAAATGACACTTTGCTACAATGAAAAGTAGTGAGTGTACAGCTTGTATAACAGTGTAAATTTGCTGTCCCCTCAAAATAACTCAACACACAGCCATTAATGTCTAAACCGCTGGCCACAAAAGTGAGTACACCCCTAAATGAAAATGTCCAAATTGGGCCCAATTAGCCATTTTCTCTCCCTGGTGTCATGTGACTCATTAGTGTTACAAGGTCTCAGTGTGAATGGGGAGCAGGTGTGTTAAACTTGGTGTTATCGCTCTCACTCTCTCACTCTCTCATACTGGTAACTGGAAGTTCAACATGGCACCTCATTGGCACAGAACTCTCTGAGGATCTGAAAAAAATAATTGTTGCTCTACATAAAGATGGCATAGGCTATAAGAAGATTGCCAAGACCCTTAAACTGAGCTGCAGCACGGTGGCCAAGACCATACAGCAGTTTAACAGGACAGGTTCCACTCAGAACAGGCCTCGCCATGGTCGACCAAAGAAGTTGTGTGCACGTGCTCAGCGTCATATCCAGAGGTTGTGTTTGGGAAATAGATGTATGAGTGCTGCCAGCATTGCTGCAGAGGTTGAAGGGGTGGGGGGTCAGCCTGTCAGTGCTCAGACCATACGCCGCACACTGCATCAAATTGGTCTGCATGGCATGTCGTCCCAGAAGGAAGCCTCTTCTAAAGATGATGCACAAGAAAGCCCGCAAACAGTTTGCTGAAGACAAGCAGACTAAAGACCTGGATTGCTGGAACTGTCATGTCCTGTGGTCTGATGAGACCAAGATAAACTTATTTGGTTCAGATGGTGTCAAGCGTGTGTGGCGGCAACCAGGTGAGGAGTACAAAGACAAGTGTGTCTTGCCTACAGTCAAGCATGGTGGTGGGAGTGTCATGGTCTGGGGCTGCATGAGTGCTGCCGGCACTGGGGAGCTACAGTTCATTGAGGGAACCATGAATGCCAACCTCCCTTCCGTATACTGGGCCGCAGGGCAGTATTCCAACATGACAACGACCCCAAACACACCTCCAAGACTACCACTGCCTTGCTAAAGATGCTGAGGGTAAAGGTGATGGATTGGCCAAGCATGTCTCCAGACCTAAACCCTATTGAGCATCTCAAGGTCTGTAATATCCACCAGCTCCGTGAGACATGCTACCTATCAGATTGTGCTACATAAAATGTATTTGCATTGTTTTAAGGGTAAGTTTAGGGTAAGGGTAGATATGGAGGGGTAGGTTTAGGGTTAGGGCTAGGTATAGACATAAAAAAACACCTCAAACCACATGAATAAGATGCTGGTAGCACAATCTGATGGGTAGCATTTTTCCAGCCTGGTCTCATGTTTATATGTAGGTATTAATACGTAACATTTAATGTATGTTTTTGTACGTTTTTATTAATGCTAAAATTTACAATTTAGATGTATTTCAACGTTTAAAACGTACAAATCGCTACGTATTTTTAGCTTAAAAACTTAAAAATATTTATGTATCTTTTATATCATTAAGATATTCGTATCAATGCGTTTTTATCATTTTATCAATAAGCGATTTAGATTTTTAGACGCCTTAACCTGCCCCCAAACCTAAACCTACCCATTGTATAGCGAATATGCATTTTTATCATTTTATTAATATGCAATTTAGATTTTTAGACCTTTTAACCTACCCCCAAATCTTAACCTACCCATTTTATAGCGATATAGGATATGACCGAAATACGCTGGAAAAAAATTGTTTTGTAACAATATAGCATTAAAATATATTTATAGTCGCTAATTCCACTCCTACATATAAGCCTAAACATTTCTGTACAGTGTAAGAAAAACATGACAGACAGATAAATGCAATTACAATCATTTATTATTTGCCAAAATGTCCAAAAAAGAAAAAAAAAAAAAAAAA